>CAXDID010000812.1:0-303507 GCA_963988835.1 Hexamita inflata | reverse complement strand
AACATAATATAACTCTAAATAGATGAGTGATGTAAGTTGAGAGTGAGGTAAGTAATTAAATATTCATATATACAGTACTTCATCACTTTCATTAAATGAATCTTAAGTTAGTAGAATACGGAAGGTTGATTTCATAAAAAATTATTTTTATCAATTTAATTCATTAATAATCAATTAATTTATAATTTATAACGTTACTATAAATATATAAATCTAATTTAATATATAAGTCTTTCAATCCAATAAATTAATCATTTTATTATATTATATATTTCACTCACTTAACTTTTGTTTATACAGGATCAGTATCGTGTTCTAAATCTTTGAGGGCAACAAAGGTATGCTCCTGCATCTAGAAGAAGCGCCTTCAGAAGAACGAGTCAATGCTCGATTCTCCTGTTTTTGCTATTTTTCTTCAATGGAGTGGTGTAAAATTGAAGTGCGAATATTTAATTTTCTATGTATATAAGTGTAAAATATTCACTGTAACAATGAAATAATATTCACTATTGTCCTATACTTTATTGTATTCTATTGTCCCAGACAATAGAAAACCCTTATTGTGCAATAAGAAAATGGTAATGGATGGCTATAGTAATAATGTTATATAAATATTAATAACACAGTAATAACACGATAAAGTATAAAACAATATACTATCATTTCTGAATTGATATAATTTGATGATATCTCAAAAAATTAACACTAAAAATATAGAGTCCTTTATATACATAGTTACAGAAGTGAAGAACGCATTAAAATGAAAATATCATTTTAAAATGTTCATATTTACATTGATGTTTTTGAGATGTACCAAAAGAGTGAGCCGATATATATTATAAAAAATACTATTAACAGAATAAATTTGATATTGATTAGATTTATTTTTATGATTAAGTTATATCACAATTATAATGATAGTTATATATTTAATTTAATCTACTCCACTCTAATCTTATGTTAAATTTATGCTTAATAAAATATCATATATTCAATCGTAATAAAATATAATTTATGTTGGTAATTTATGTTGGTACTAATAACAATCAAAACTTTCACTAGATATACTGAACTAATAAATTATTTTGGACTTATACTCTTAAAACAATATTAACTGTAAAGTATTTCAAGGTGATGTCGAAATAGTTCTAACACTAGGTCCATCTAGGGGTGGTTTTGGTGCGCAAATTGCGAACCAAAATAAATTTTGCGCACCAAAGTGCTGTGAACGTCGTACGCATGCGCACCATGGTTCCTGCGCACCAAAAATTTAAAATTTAAATTTTTAAATTGCGAACCAAAATTATGAATTTTTAAAAAATTTCAAAAAATTTCAATATAATACGCTATGTTTCAAGATAATATAGTTTAATATACTTATAAATTATGTTCATATACTAGTTAGCGTGATATTAATACATTTTTTAAGAATCGTTGTTGGAGTGAAAAAGTAAGATTTTTATATTAATTAATTTATATATGTTTTATATAGCGTAAACTAAAATATATTGAGAAATTATTCACTTAAACTCATTTTGCAAAATCAATTATTGTTAATTTAGTTTACAAATTTTGAAGTGAAACATTATTTTTATACAACTGTATATTTATTAATTATATGAACATATAAAAATTAAAAATAGTGAAATAAAGCAATATTTCCATATCTCAAAATATCTGCGCACCAAAATTATTATTTGCGAACCAAAGACGAAATACGTTCGCAAAATGGTTCCTGCGCACCAAAATTTAAAATGCGAACCAATTGCGAACCAAAACCACCCATAGGTCCATCTAATATTAAAGTATTATCTTCTGACTATGCATATAATATTACAAAGTAAATATATTTTACAGTTCCTAACAGCTACTATATAAGTAATTTGCTTAGTAAGAATCTTAGTTTCACAGAAGTATCTGTATATAATATAAATTATAGAACAGACTTTTAGGTTTTGATTAAAATATTTTTAATCAATTAAACTCACAATAAACACAAAAGATGTGTTATTTGAAATGTGTCCAACAAATTACTACATATATTTAATTATAACTAGTGGTTCTGTCAGTAAATACAATTTGAACCAGGTTTAAATTGTATTAGACAAATTTAACTACTTTTTAAATACCGAATTGTTTATTAACAGTTATTAAGCTGGTTCTTGTTTCTAATAGTAATTAATTATTAGTAAGTAGGATTTTCAAGTAATTTATGAGACTTCATTCCTAAGTGCTTATATATATTTGATGACTCAGTAGGGCATCAGAAATGTTTCCATCAAATACGATGTAAGGCTAAATATTTCAAGTTTGTCAACAGATTTTGAAGAAAAGTACGCGTACATGTACAACTACGGTAAGGACTATGGTTATCAGATCTTTTTCGAGAATAATCCTAAATAGTTTAGAAACAATATTTACAAAATTTCCCTCCAAGATTCCAAAAAAAGTTAAAAAATATTACTGTGTTTAGAATAAATGTTTCTTTTTTATATTTCATTGAATACTTTGTGGATGTTTGAGTATGATCTTAAAGTTGTTGAATCTTGATGAAATACCTGTATCCACTACCTGCATCCATGTCGCACATATTGAACCGTTCTACCGTTATATTGTTCTTCAAGCAATAACAAGTGGAATCAAGTTAAGAAACTACACTCACAAGGTGTACCAGTGGGTGCAAGACTATGCGAAAAAGAACTGAAGTTGGGGAAGTTAGTTAGATTCTTCATAATACGTGTATGAAATCACATATTTTGAAGAATGAGTGAACATAAATCATTATTTATATACTACTATACTGTAGTAGATGTCATTTTGTTCAAACCCAAATAGGAGTCCTTTTTCGACTACAATTTGTAAGAATTAAATACAATCCAGCAACAAATAGACATGTTGAATTACGATCGCGTTGAGTACAGACAAACTGGTTGAAGTATAGACGATACTACTAAGTTCAAGTCCAATAATTCTATTTCTGTGAGTATGGGGCGTTTTAATTCGTCGATAAAGTCTGTAAAGTTTTCGTGCTTGAACATGCTTGGTGCGCAGCAGGCCACGTGAAAAAGCTGTATATAAACATGAACACCTATTATTCATCTCCAGTATATTATTTGTAAAAATTATGTTTAATTTTTAGATATTTTTAGAAATATTCAAATAAATTCAGATTTACAAACGGTTGTTTTATGTTGTTTTGGTGTTCGAAAATATAAGAAACGCGACCAACGTGAACAAGTTCTTCTACACTTACACGACGTTAACTGCAGCTTTATAACTACACAATCGAATACGACTGTGCGACCTTCGTCGAGAAATTTATTTTTATGAAAGTTGAGGACAAACGGAATAAATCAAAGAGAAAAGTTACAGTAGTTTCAACCGGATGTGGAATTCTAGTGATTATTCTGTTCCGTTATTAGCAAATACCAAGTCGTAAAAGTTCGGAAGAAACCAAACAAAGAATAAATTAACTCACACTTATAATTGAAAACAACAAATTCAAACTAAATTAAAGCTGTTACATAAATGAGGAAGCAGAATCACTTAGATTGGAAAAAAGATGAAAGTCATTTTAATAAACTGGAATATTATCAACCACAAGAATTATTAAAATATATATTATTTTTACTTGGCTATAGTAAAATAACTAGTATATATTTATTTATTGCGTTTAGATGTATTGTTGGATTGTTGCTGTTGAGTGAGTCATGTCATGTTATTAAACAAATAAAAGTCAAATAAATGACTGATAATAAATGTGTGACATTTAAGGTGTCCCAAAACGACGGTTTTGCGGTTTTTGATCGACGGTTTTTGTTCTGTTATATTGAATTATATTCAATAAAATGTAGTATTGTTAAGTATTACTATAAAATTAGCACAACCGTCGAAAAACCGTATTTTGAATGACTGAGATTGGGAAACCGCGATTTGTTTGTCGCCAAAAACCGGCGTGACGACGGTTTTTAATCAAAATGGGACACCTTAGTGACATTTAAACTTATACATGTATTTTATAATAAAATATATTCCACTCCATCCTTTAAAAAGAGTTAGACATCAACAGAAAATTTTATAAATCTGTCACTCACATTTATATAATTCCCAATAAAAGGGGGTGAAATATTGATGATGAATTGGTAGCTAGAATTAATACATAATATTATATATTTAGGACGACCCCCGACATCCAGGGGTCCTCGATCTTAGATAGTAAAACTCTGTTATATATTTTAACAAACAATGAAAAATATTTATAGTTTACTTATTCACTTATCTATTGAGTATTATTGAGTTATCCTTTTATTCAGTTTTCACATTTTTGCAAATGAGATTTATAATTTTCTTCTTCTTTTTATCGAGAGTGATATTTTGTTTCATATTCTGATCATTTGTTTTCATGTACAAACTCTTCTTTTCTGGTCAGTCAATATTTTCGGTGAATGAGAGCTCAAGGAGTTCTGCGTCATCGAAATCGATCAGAACGTCCTCCGAGAAGGAGATTCTCAAATCGTCTAATTTTTCTTTCATTTGAAAACTGGAGAAGTTTTCGAGCAAACTGTGAAATGTTGAGCAGGACCGAGTGAAAACGCTGTTCCTGCCTGTGTTCGGAAAGGAAATAAACTCGAATTTGGGCTCTTAAACGTTATTTAAAATGTATTTCGTTTACTTTTGCCTTGAATATAGTTGAGTTAATTATGAGCTCAAGTAACTAAAGTTCATTTGAAGTGGAAAATAAAAGCTCACTAATTGAATAATAAACGAAAATAAATGGGTGTGTTTATGGAAATGAAATGATGAAACTTTAGTGTAAATGGTATCTAAAGTTACCTAAAGTTTCTTTAGTATACACATATTAGAAATGGGTTCAACAAACGGAAATTAAAATAAATAACATGAACTTTAATTACTACATTACCTCGAATGCAGACCCCCTTTTTCAAAAAAGGCCTTTTTCAAAAAATAGGCAGAGGGTCTATAACTGAGAGCAAATCTGGTTGATTTTGGTTTATATCTTGCATCAGATTTGGTTTTCCATTTCAGTTACAGATCCCTTTTCTTAAAATATTCTTCAAATATCAACAAATTTTTGAATTTTTGCTATTTTTATGTATATAACGACTTAAATAGTATTATGTATTGTAGATTGTTAAGTTTCCTTGTTTATATTTGGCTTAAAACACGTTAAAATCAATACTATTTAATCAATTAAATTTCAAAGCATTTCAGTTACAGACCCTAAATACAATTCAGTTATAAACCCTTTTATTAATAAAAATCAAAAGGGTCTGTAACTTGCACTTTTGGGGTCTGTAAGTGAATAGGGGTGGTGGTCTGCATTCGAGGTAATGTAGTATAATTATATCTATTTCTAGTTTTCACTGTTTAAGGTTATACTGTTATTATACTGTTTACACATTCATATGACAAATTTCTAATAAAAGTTAAAAAATATCTAATTAGATTGAATAGATTAATAATAAGTTGGAAGAATTTAAACTTTAAATTTTTTATCTCTTTAACGTTTTTTCTTAATTATAGCAAATTTAGCCTGTGAGCTAGAAGCTTTTAAGTAGGGGGAAACAAGAGCTTGCACTTAAATATAGGTGACATTTTTGTTTTGTTTTAATATAACACATCACTACCTTCAAGCAATGTTTTAACATTTTCTTATTGTAAGAGAAATAGTAGTTCTTGAAGTCTGATTATTATTCAGTACTTTAACAGTTATTTAATCCAGCTCGATACCGATTTCCTTAATTTAAATCCTAAAGTAATTCAAATATACTTTTAGTCACAACTTATATGATTGCATTGTTACAGATCTTGAGTAAGATTTTGGTACCTGTGGTTACTCAACCAAAGTATAGTTAATTTTAGACACAACTCTTAAAATTTTTGTTGAAGAAGTGTTCGGTTTTGTAATTATCTGGGCTTGCGAATTAGATAAATATTATTATTAGATAGTAATATAACTACAGCTATTTAGACAGCTATATTCAAAAATTTATTGTATTTTCTAAAATTTTAAGCTTTTAATTGCGAAGATTTGACTTTTGAGCTCAATTACTTATACAAACTAATAATAAGCGAATGTGGATTACAAAATTATAAACTAAATTTAAACTAAATTCGCTTGTGTACAGCTACTTTATACCAGCTATTTTTTTGGGATTTTTTCAGGCTTATTATCCAGAATAACGTGAAGTTAACATAAGTTACGTAAGTATTATTTATTATTAAGTTTGTCAATGAAGCTGGGAACTGCTAATAGAATGAAGTTGCTACAGTTGATTGAATATTATATATCTAGTATTGATTTGCCTCCAACGCTATTTAGTTTTTTGATCTCACTTAATATAGTTGTGCTATAATTTGTTTTATTTTCTGCGTTCAATGCTCTAAATTTTGATTAATTACTCAATGACAAATTTTAAACGCAATACTGCAAGTCTCCTTTGATTCAAATATTTCAGCTCAGAAATCATATTATTGAAGCTGGTCTTATAACTAAAATATACTAAAATTTGGGTTAACACGAAGAATCATGATTAACTGGTTGCTTAATTCACCGAGATAAAATTATAACATAGAATTACAAAAATGACTTATTAAAATACAAATTGTGTGGTATATTCACAATAATATCACTAACCAGATTGTAATATTGGTAAATTTTACATTGTATAGAAGTGAAATTTTAATAGAAAACCCACTTTTGTCATGGATTCATGCTAATAGAAACAATATATTTTATAGTAAAATAATATGTCCACTTCCATACATGGCGTCATTTTGATGGTAAGAGTTATACAAACATTTGAAAATATTTTGTAATACTTACCTTAATGTTATTTAAAAATCAATATCACTTGGTTTAAGCTACAAATATGCTCGCACAAGAAGAATAAGAATAAAAAGTATGAAAATAATATTATACATTTCCAAATTTTTTCGATTTTTAGCGTGTTTTCTTACAGTTTTGTCATTTTCCTGTAATATTTCTTTACAGGCGTCCTGTATACAGGAATAAATATTTCTTGTAAGGTTAACACTAGTTTTATACAGTTTGCTAGCTTTTTAAAAAGCTGTAAAAATGAATAAAAGTTCATTTTTACAGTACAGTTTAGGACTCTAATAGGTGACAAAGTTACAGTTTTAGGATTAATTTTATAAATATAATAAAAGTTAGACCGCTTGGATTTGTATTTGAGGTAAAAATAAACAATACATTTCATATTTCAAGATCAAGGTCTGAAAAATCAACGAAGTCCAGAACCACGTCCTCCGAGAACGAGATTCTGAGTTCTTCCATTTTCTCCCGGAAACTGGAGAAGTTCTCCAAAGAGTCGTGAAAAGTTGAGCAGGAACTCGTAAAAACGCTCAGAGTTTTTTCAATCGGAAACAAAACGAACTATTTTTCGGTGGTTTGAGTTTTAAAAATTTATTTTATTTACAGGAATTTGTGGTTCAAAATGTTCAACTGAGATTGCAAATAATTGAAGTTCATCAGGGAAGTGGAAATAAACAACATATACAATATCATAATTAATGATAAATGAAGAGAATGTTTATGAGTAATACGCGATTGATAGATTTTATATGCAAAATAATTAAAATAGATATATTCTATTATAGACATATTCTATTTAATAAAAATAGATATGAGTATAGGTGGGAAATATATATGATCGTAACAACTAATAACTATACATTAAATTCGTGATTGATATTATATCAAGTATATTGAAATAATTATGTATTGATCTTTAGCATATAATTAACAAAAGAACACATATCGTTTTAAGATCCATAAAGTTAATGTCTATTTATAACTCTTGATAAATGTTAACAATTAAATTATGGAATTGAGCAATGATGATCGTCGTTATCTCAGCTACATATAAGGTGCTTTTTTGTATATAACTTATAAAATGACTCACTTAACTGTAACCTTATCATCAGTACTAAGGCTCAATTTAATCATTCCATCTTCATCTCATAAATCATGACAATCCACAAATCCAAACTTAGCTACACAATAACGCTACCACAAACTAATCTCAATAATACATCATCTTCATGGATTATCACTCTGAATAGCCTCAGACAACCTAAAAGATAGATCTAGTTGCTTTTCCGACGATTTTTAAGCTTAGTTTCACAAAAAACGCTATCTAATCTCAATATTATTTACAATTATTTACATACTTTCACTTCATATTAACTTCCAAAAATCTGAGAACGTCTGGAACGAGTCTTTGTCTGAAATTGTAGTCCACTTTCAAAGAGTCTCTCTTCAGGATGGTGTTCCTTATCTGCAGTATTCCATCATGGCTTGCGAAAACGACGTCATATCCGATGGTTTTCTGAATCATATTACAGATTTGGTTTATTTGAATATTTTTCTCCTTTTCATCCTTTTCAACCTTTTCGAACAGTTTCTTCATCAGTTCATTTACATCTGGTTCTGATGTTGGAGTGGAAGCTCTGTGCTCAGTTTTTGGTTCTGGTTCGTTTTTGCGTTTCTTCTGTTGCATTTTGAGAACCTACTTTTACAGTTTTTCTATTTCTGTGTGGAGCTTTGAAATTTAAAGTTGATGAGCATTTTTAAGGGCATAATTGTCCATCCACTGCTTTTCCAGCTGTTGAGTGAGTAAATCGCACTAATTCAAAGCCTGTTTTAATTGCTTTCTGAGCATTCTGGGCTTCTCTGGCTCAACAATTTGATTCTCTTGTTTTTCAGGTTCTGGCTCCTCCTCTTCTTACTTTTAATTCCTTAGCTGATTTTCAATGCTACGTTCATGTAAGAACTTATTAGCTTCAGTGAGTTGTTTGTAACTTATTAACTGTTGCTCAAGTTGCTGTTGCATGGTGAGGATTTGCTCATTAGCACATGATAATTTCTAGTGCTGTTAATCGAAAGAGTCTTAAAGAAGGGCATTCTGGATCAGTTGCTCTTCCAATTGCTTTCGTAGTTAATCACAGGAATCACGGGTCAGAATTAGATCGTTTTATAAGTTGGCTGACTTCTACAACTCGGATAAGTATTGCTCATTCTTGGACTGTTTGGCTCGAACTATAGCTTCTTATTATAATTAACAGATTTGCATCATGTAATCGTTCTTCTGCTATTCACTGATTTACAGTGCTATTTAAAGCTAAGACAGAATTCTATCATCCTACATTTAACTTTCTTCCTACATTGAAGTGTAAAATTCTTTACATAAAGATTAAATCTTGCTATTTATTAGTTATCAAGAATATAGTATATGAATATGGATTAAATTTATATTTGTGTATTGCATATCAGTATACTTACATTTTTAATATATCTTATATCATTCACAATATTATCATATAATAATACATATTAACATTGCATAAAATGTAATGTGAATATTACAGTCTAAGTTTAATAATATTGTTGTGACGAAATGTAATTCAATAATCTCCTTATTATATAATATAATATGTATGTCAAGTAAAAATTAATACCTTACGTTGATTGAACACAAAAAGACACTACACTTTTGATTGATTAAAAATGATTTAAAAATAGCAGGCACTTTGAAGTAAGTAACTAACAATTTTTAATTTAGATATTAAACCCATGATTCTATTTGTAATAATATAAGAATAGCAACTGTAAAAGAAGTAGGAGTTTGATCAACTTATCAAGTAGATTATGTAATGCTCAGAGATTATGTGACTATTCTGAATCGGAGTGGAGATAACAGTTGAGATAGCAACGATCGAAGAGGGAAGTTAAGATAATTAAGATAATTAACTAAGATAATATTGAATACTTTCACCTGCCATACAGAAAGTTAGATATGTAACAGGTTTAATATGAAAGAACAGGTTAATTTATGATTATTATGTTAAATTGAATGAAAATGAACATGTACAGAACAAAAATGTTAAATATTCTTTGTACTATGTTAATGCTTGAGTTGGTGTTTTGATAATGTTATTGTCATTTTGTATCCTTTTTCAATTAATAACCCACTCATACACTAAATTGTCTTAATTAAATCAACTAGTTAAACAGATATATGGAGAGACTCATATATCTTTATCTATTGATTCTACTTTTTAGCTTAAAGATCTCATATCTTTTTATATAACTACCAGATGCATCATACTATATCACCTGGTCCCCTGTGCTTGTTGTCCAGCGGTTAAGCTGTTTTGTTAATTCATAAATAGAACAAACAACAGATTTTGTGCTTGATGAACTGTCATATTTGCTTTTCTTTTTAAGTATTGTATCGTTGTAAAACTGAGATCCTTTAGAGTTTTTGATATCCTTGCGGTCAATATTTTTGATTTTGCTCCATTTTAAGGTAAGCCATTACATTAGCTTTGTGTGTGAACTGCGGAAATCGTAGGAAGAATGTGTTGACTTGTTCTCCTAATTTCTTCATATTTTTATATTATCAGTTAATGATCAGGAGTGTACATTAATATGTTTAGACCGAGCGCGTTTCGAAAGTATTTGACGAGGTGAATCAGAAACACATTCAATAAATCACTTATTTGTGTATTGGAGTGGCTCTAATTATGAATGAACAAATCAAACTCAGCTCACTAAGCAAAAAGGATACATAAGAATGATTCTAAACGGTGGATACTTTGAAGTGATAAAATATATTTTGTTCATCGTTAGTTTGTTTAAAATTATATTTAATTTATTTTTAGTCGTACAGCGAATTATTTATTTTATTATTTAGACAAGCGGATTTTGAAACGTCTTCAAAAGCTGGATGGCTATCAAACGGCTTTCTGGATTTCATGGTGTTTAATGATTTCGACGACTTCTTTGAAATATATTGTTCATGCGCCGTATCACCCCCATTTAAATAATTAATATTGGTAATCTCGATTTTGAGATAAGTTTAGTCTTATTTTGATCATAGGAGTGGAGAATTGTTAATAAATTGAAATATTAATGGATTTCTGATATTATTCTATTTATAACTATTATATTACTAATAATTATTACTAAATTATAACCGCCTATAATACTGATATCTTGGACATAATTTATCACTAGAATAAGCATATAATAACTATTAGAAATACAAATAATCAAGACTATTTCTTAATTATTACTAATTTCTTAACAAACTTAATATTGACGACATATTTCCCACTAAATATTACTAATATTAGAATTTCTTGACTATTCCTCAGTTTCGACGTTGAATTTTTGTTTATGATGAATTTGTTTCTGTTAAAAGAGAATATCAATCCTGATGTAAAATATTGCGTTCTTAAAAATATAATGGTGAACTTTATTCCGAGTTTCTATCAGAATGACATGATTTTTAAGTAAATTTGTTCGTTCTAGATCATTTTATATTCAACCACCATATTTGGAGTGAATTATTTATTTTAAAAGTTGCATTATTTACATTTATATGCTTAATAATTTACAGATTTGAAATGTAATTACACTAAAATAATCAAGAACACTAAATAATGTAAATTGCAGTATGTTATGAACTACTAGTATCTAACATAAAAGCAAGTAATTTTCAATCCCAAATGCAAAATTCAAAATTTTGTAACTCTTCTAATATCTTATACTAAAAAACGAAGGTGTTTATTCTTGCTTAATTGCCATTTAACTAGTCGTCTTGTAAGATTTAATTCGTCGCAGAATCAATATAAATTAGTAATCTCATTGATTCACGAGTAGCTGTTCATGTTATAAAAGTAAACTACAAATTGACGAATCACTCATAGTAGAACACTTACTAGTTTATATACACAACCATAACAGTGGAATCGTCGTAGCTCCGAAACTGGAGGAAATATCTTAAAAATTAGTTTTGGGGTGGGTTCAGTTTTGGGCGGTCCCGGAGGTGGTTTTTTGTATGGAGAATTTTTTCAATAGAGGAACATGATTAAAGAAGTAATAAATAAGCAAAATAAAACAAAATAATAAGGTTAGAAGAAGTAATAAAATAGAAAGGAGATGCTACCAAATATTGAGTTAATATATAGTTAAAATTAATACAAAAAATTGTTTTGAAATAGTTAGTATTTTTTGAAATCAAAGTTGGTTTGGCGACCACACTACTTCACCAATTCCCTTATTTGAACTTGTTAAAAGGACTTAAGATGAAATTATTTCAGCTAAATCCGTTTTTAATTATACATAATTATTATTTTGGTAATCAAATTGTTTTTTCAGTTGTTCAATCATCATTCATTAACTATTGGTTAGTTTAATCTTACTTAATCAATATGTTGTTTTATTTCTATTATTATTTTTAATTATTATTGTAATACTGAATTTTCCGTTTGCAAATCATCTAAATGAAGCTTTAATTAATCACAATATTCATTTGTTAAATTTAATTAATTCTAAAGATTAAATATTTCTTTTATATAGCATTAATTCTTTTACTATTATAATTTCTATATTTAGTTCGTTTATAGATTTTATAATTGCATCATATAATCATTTTGTCTAAGTTGACTTGTTTATAATTGCTATTAAAGTTGTTATAATAACCTTTCATCTGTTTACAAAGCTTACGGTTTTATGGCTAATTACATTTGAAGTGATTTAATACAATATTATAATACTAGAATGTAAACTAAAATTTAAAAATATATTATATGATTGAATTAAACACATAATACATCTGTCTATACACAACCACTTTATAATCATTCCAGTTAAATATACACACAATTTTAATGATATGTGATATAAATAGTATACAAATGAGGTGAATATATCTAAAAAGCATTTTAAACTTTGCATTAACATTTTAATATCCTCACATGATCCTGGTCATCCTACTAGCGTCAATTTTCCTTTAAAATCTCACTTTTTTGTTTTCAACGGAGCAGTTTGTGAATTCTTCTTCTCCGAAAACGTTTTTCAAGAATTTGATGACGATGTCAACAAGTTATTTTTCGCATGCGGTGTCCAGGTCGTTGTGTCCCCCTTAGAAGAACGCGTAGTGCCAGTTTTTTCCGCTCCTCGTGAGTTAATTTTATGTTTTCGTCTCAAATTCTATTTCTGTTTCATTTTGAGCATTTTGTATCTGACTGTTCATCAAATCCGTTTATTTAACCGCAGATTCCTGAATAACATTCTCTTAAATTTCTTGCTTAACGTCAGACTAAATCTTACTAGCACCTAAATCCTGCTGAGCACGATATTTGCTTTTAAGTACCTACAAATTTTATACTGAGCACCTGAACGGGACCACCTCGTCGTCCGTTCCGTGCATCAAAAGTACGGGGCAGTTTACCGCTCCAAGTTTCTGAACGTTTTTGAACCCGTCCAAACATTTGCAAACGGGTTTTTCGCAAACCAGATTTAAACCGGAACTTAAACCAGATTCGACAATTATGCTACTCACAAGAGAGTTTCTGCCAACGGAAACGGTGGGGACGGAGCCGATTGACCGACCCCAGAGCACTATTTGACTTTCTGGATAATTTTATTTCGCATAATTCAGGATTTACTCGCAAATGACAATCGAGGACGACTCGGAGGGACGACCGGACGTTTCACCATAGCCGAGGTAGTCGTAACAGATGAAAGTCGAACGCAGAATCCGGCACAAATCGTCCATCCAAAGCTGAGACAAAGGGATGTTCTCAGAATTGCCGTGCGAATAAATGAAGACATAGGGCTATAGAGGTAACTACGGAGGCGGAGTGTGCACAGAAATCGCAAACTCACGCTTGAGCTACTTGCTAAATAACCTTACTACCGTCAAATCCGGATCGGACAAATTGTCCCGAGGCGGCTTCGGATAGCCCAAACAATTCATCAAACACGACATTTGTGGAGTGGAGAATGGAATGAAATTCACAAAAAATTGTAATGGAATTATTCTAGTACTAGAAAACTAGATTGTTCTGAATGAACATACATTATATTTTGTTGAAAATAAAGAATGATGACCGCATTCTGAATTTCCGGTATAAAAAATATTGTAACAACAGGTATAAAATCATTATATTTTAATTTAGCTTTAAAGCATAAAATATTGAATCTACTTCCATTATAGCTAGCTTATTATTGTATTGGCTCATGGACTACTTTGTAGCAATGGGTTTACTGTAACCGAATAAGGTTGCATATGCAAATATATTTTAATATCATTCATCTTTGAATCTTAACTCTGCAATATTGTTGATATTACATTTTTGAAGGGTTTATCATGTTTAAAAACAGTACTGTATTCTCCCTGTTAAAGTGGGGTTGGACGACCCCATTTTTTCGGGCGAGGTCACGGTTTACCCCCCCCCTTTAACTAGGAGAGAATAAATCGACTGTGCGATTCGAATCTGACCGAATCTGTGGATTAAATCAAATAATTTACTAAATCTATCTAAATATAAGATATATTTGACAATATAAATATTTTTTATGTAATTTTATAAGCAAAAAATCAATAATTTGTTATCATTTTTATATTTTTATTATTATATTGTTTTAATATTCATAAATATTGCTTCAATAGTAAAGTATTTTCGATTAAATATTATAGTTATCAAATTTAGTTAGATCTATTATATAATATTGAAGATTAGTACATTTAAAATATATTATAATGTATTAATACTTATAAATATTTCTTTATGAATTATGATTGGAGTGGTAATTTAATATAATTATGTAAAATATATACAATTACATAATATCTGTATTATTTTGAAATTTAATCTATTTCAAATCAATTATGATAGCTTAGACCCTATGAAATGCCGGAAATCAGAAAAAGTGGTCTAGGAAGCGAGTAACCCCCCTTTAACAGGGAGAATACAGTACAGCTATAAGAAAACAAAATTATTAACATTAGTTCACTTAAATATTTAGAATTAAATGAATTAGACTTGAGATATATTAGACTTGAGATATAATAGATTAAGTATGATTAAGAAATATTTCTGGTATTTAACAACACAAAAATTATAATAAATACATAATAGATGGATAAATAGAAGCGACCTAAACTTGTGCATAAATCCAACAATATGGCAGCAATTTTTAACCGAAATAATTGAAATAATTGAACTTCAAAATAAACAACAAAAAATTTATCATTTTGCTAAAGTGCAAGGTATAATTAACTTGCGGCTTTAACATACCATAGCTGATCACATGTAATTCACAAACAAAATACGTAGTGAATCAATTGAATTAAATACAGAATATTGATGAATATTTGATTGAGTGACTTCTTTTAAATTTTGTATATTATAAATATGTATTTTTACCACACCACCAGCTAATCCACTTCAAATGCTTTCCTTAGTATTATCTTTGCAGTCTCTTACGCAGGAGTATTTTGAGTAGAAAGTGGATCATTATGACTACTAGAATTATCAGAAGTTTATGCAGCCGTATTATTTCACTGAGTAGTATTACCAGGCCGGCAACCCGTTAATCCTCTTTTTGGGCGATTACTCTCTGTGTGCGCAGAATCCGCCGCACAAGCTCGAGTTATTGTCTAAAAACATGGCGGCTGCTCTGGTTATGATTTAGCCTAGAGCTGAGTCACCTGACCTGAACATAACACAATAGTAAATTCTCGAGGACATGCGCGCCTTCATCCGGTACATCCGCATGGTGCGCAATTACAGGTAGGTGATTATACTGGGCGCGAACCACTTCGGCCTTCTCGCGGCCGGGATTAAAGAGTCCTTCCCGAACTATTTTGACGCCTCTGTTATCATTTAACAGGAAAATAACTTGAACAACATTTTAGCACAAGTTAGTGAGCAAAACACAAAGTTTTAACTGGTTCTAATGCAGAACATATTGGTTAAGAAGAACTACAGCCATAATGAACTGCAATAGTTGATAGTTGAGCAGGGAGAACCGGACTCTGTACGAGTAAAATATTATTGTCAGGTATTTTAGGGAATAAGTGATGAGTTTAAATAAATGTGCGAATAATAAGGTCACAGAAGTGAATAAAAAGATATTTACACGAAGAATGTAACAGAGGTGAGAGGGCAAACGGGAAAGGGGCAAATTGGAAACTTCGAGCACACGTATCAAGTGAAAGAAGCTAAATGCAACGCGGGAGACGAAAGCGGAGTAATCGATCTTATGAACGTTGACGAAATCGCAGCGGAGCTCAAATAATGGCTGCAAATGAAGGACGCTATATTCGGGTAGCAAAACTGAGGGGAATCAATCATTAATTATTGTAGTATAATTATTGAAATAATACTATAAATGTACTATTCATTACACATTAGTCATTACACTAATCTTATTTCCAATTTACCCAACCAATTGAAAATCTTCAGCATCAATTGTACCTTGCTTAACGGCCAGCTAATCAGAATCTTCTCTCTTGAATAAAATATTGATATGATATTTATCAAAATCGTGGTTAAGGCTTTGCTTTGGGAATGATAACTTTTCGATCTCTCCGAATTTGCTTTTGAAGAAGAGACAAATTTTATTTTACAATTCTGGCTCTAGTTTAACATAGTACACCTATATTCCGCGCTTTTTCGTGTTTTCCAGCTCCTCTAACTTGTTTCAGCTCAAATTTTGGCACTTTATTTAATAAACACTCTAACTGGCTCATTTACTCCATCATTCATCTCTCCGTCTTACTCTTCAAAGTACTTTGCGATTTAATTTGCTATTTGTACAGATTTGCACGTAAAAATAGCC
The DNA here is from genome assembly GCA_963988835.1 of Hexamita inflata. Lineage (NCBI taxonomy): Eukaryota > Fornicata > Diplomonadida > Hexamitidae > Hexamita > Hexamita inflata. The sequence continues at coordinate 286,826 of CAXDID010000812.1, read as the reverse complement.
TATTGTCCACCAGAATTTTTATGATGAGGCCTGTTATCTACTTTAAATGTCACTATATCATATTTATCTATTATATCAACTTGTTAACTTTTGAACACATTTTCGCAGATATAGTTCAGTAACTTTATATACAACTTCTACATACTTCTTTATATCTATATGGCAACATTTTAATAGTGTATCCTCGAATACAAGCTTTGAATAGCTCTTTTGCTGATTGATGATTCAGATTCATTGAATTATAGCTTCCCTCTTTCCCTAATCGTAGTTTATGCTCAAAACTTTCCCGAAATTTCCGAATAATGTTTCAGCTTAGTCATATTGTAGTTCGTTTGGAAGATTCACTGCGTTTTACTTGTTAGTTTTGCAAAACTTTATTGGCTTTAAGGATAAATGGATATTTATTATTTGGAGAAAAAAGAGCGTGTTAGCTAAAATTATGGCTTCTGTCGCTGTTTGTTCGTCAGCGAAAGTGAATTGAGCTGTTCTTGTTCCAGTCTCTTTCTTAACACCAAACATTTGAGAATAAACAATTTTATCCTTGAAATTTTATAGTGACTGATCGACCTATTACTTAGTAAAATACGGAGGCAAGTTACACACTTCTATCACACATGACATTTGAAATGGGTAATTATAATAAAATGAGAAAATATAATAAATATAATACTTTCACACTTCAATGCAGGATTCGGATGCTGATGCTATTTATGAGCAAGCAATTGAACTGAAAAACTCACGCACATACAGAATAACTGAATACTAATAGCTTATATGTCTGTTTAAATAGGCAGCTATGCTTTATGCCATGCACAACAGCAGATTAAAAGCTGCATTAGCTTTTAAATAATTAGGAATTACCTATTTATCTGTTAAAAAATATTACTATGCCGTTAATCCATTGAATTTTTCCTTAATATTCAATTATGACGAAGATGTGCTATCCCTATTTATAGAATGCGGTTTAAAATCTAAGCGTTTTCTCCAAGTTGCTGAAACTATCTATAAAATGTCATAAATTTAAGAAGATCTTAAACTGAAGTATGAATTATTGTGTTAAGCTTTAAAATACTTTTAAATGGAGATAATGAATGTAAATTGTCTGATTGATCTCACAATTGTAAGTTTATAACTGAATGATTTAGAATCAGCTTAAATTTATGTTGTTTAAGTACTAGATAGATGCGAAGCTGAGTTTAAAGGGAAATTCGAAACTATTTTATCTATTATTCAAAATTAAAGTAGTAGCTCAGACATCCTAAATGCCGTTCAACAGTGAATCTTTTAATTAATAAGTAATATCACTAACAGAAAACCCACTTGATATATAATGTTATAAACGTAAAAGTATTCCCACATCTTTGTTAAATCCCATGGCTCAATAATTCACTTAATTGTTAGAGTCTTTTTTTATAATATTGACATTCATTTTGACATGATTTTGAATATTCTAATATGATATTTATGAGTATTACATTGGGGCAAAAAATGATATACAGCTCACCACTCCACTAAAAATGAATATAATTCTAATAGTGACCATAACAATAATGCAATACGAACATAAATATTTAGAAATTCTTCAAATAAATTATTAATTCATTGATAGCAGCTAGATAAATGAAAACTGATGCAACAACTGAGTATTAAACTACAATTAATATTCTAAAACAGTAATATTTTGTGATTTAATTTTCTTCAGTAAAATGTCGGTTCTGGAGCTTTCGTCCCAAAACAAGTCACAAGTTTGAGAACTGGTTTTTGATAAACGAGACTGAATTGAATATCTACAGATAGATTTTATTATAACCGGTTCCTCAACATTTTCTGTTATTGGAAATGGTAATTTACTTGTTGGTTTTTTAGTCTGCTTCGTTTGAAGTGGAAAACAGGACCTGTTTTAAAATATAGTGAATTACACAGTTTAAATACTGTCTAAGAAATGTATATTCGCAAATCGAATATTGAAACTAAGAAATATTAAGAATAAACAAATTGTCACAAATATTATTAAGACACCATGTTGTTTATTGGATATAATTTATTTGCAATTCATTAATGAAAACTTTTTAACAAACAAGATATTTAGCTAAACTGTGCAAAGGCTTTCTGTGAAAATGATTTAAAATAGATGCATCCGTAAGTTACGTTCTATACTATGGTCACCTTCCTTTCTAACCAATGATCAATTAGAAACAGATGATTTATTTGATTTAATAAAAGTATATTATATTAAAAAGAATATAAGCATGTAATTCTGAAATGTATTATGCGGTTTAGTTAAATTATCATATAGTGCCAAAATATCACTTAAATACGTCATCACCGAATATATCGAATATGTCATCTTCTGTTTCGTTCATTTCCATTTGCGTTTCAATTGAAATATTTTTGACGTTTTTCTGACCGTTCACGATTTTAATCTTTTTTAACAAAACGTTTTTTCTACTACTCTAATCCCAGAATAAATCGCAGGTTTAGGAATCAGCTTTTGAAAGCTAAGACCTAATCGAATTGCCACACGTTTATGTTTCTATTTGAGACTCGTTACTGTTCTCGGCTATATCAGCTAATTTAGTGTTCTTCTTCTTTGTCTGTTTCATTTGAAGTGGAATAATAAAGGATTGAATCAGGAATGTGACTAGAAGAGGTAATTCCTGAATTTGATGTCTATATAAATTCGAATCGAATAGTAAGATATAGAAAGTACATAATAAAATAACAATACATAGAAACGAAGTAAGGAAATGAATATCATTTTGTTTATTATGATTAAATATGTCTAAATCTTTGATTATTATGCGTGATTTAACACAAATAATGTCTAATATTTGTTAGCATATAATATTATGTGGTTTCACTCCTTTCTTAAAACATAATCTTGCATGACAAAAAATATCACTTCCTGCAATCATGTTACTAAAAGCACTGCTTGTGACACATTCCAAAGCAAGAAGGGCAGAAAAATGGTGAGTTTAGCAAAAATTTTAACGATTCTTCATGTTCAAAACTTCCTTTGCATATGCAGCATTTATATAATCTATTCGCGCAATCCTCACAACTCAGCAAATGCATAAATATAATTTTCAATACAGTTTATTTATAAAATATGATCGGCCATTACTTATTATCGATGAATAAGTCGTCTAAGTGCTTTTTACAGATTTCTTTTTTATGTTTATTTAATTTTTCTTACAACAACGTTATAATTTCATAATTTGGTTAAATCAATGTTTATAATATTGTGTAAACTTAGAAGCAGGTCAAAATATTGGAACCAAACCTAATCGCTTTGCATGGTTAAATAATAAATTAAACATATATAAATCAAACATAGTTATATGTGTTCATATTAATACTGTGAGTTATGTTCAAATATGGATTCGTTTTTGTATATTTTATATATATTGATGAATTTATGATTTATTTATATTGATTAGTTCAGTATGTTAATTTGTGGAGAAAAAGACGCAGAATATGATTGGTATGCAATTAGTATATGAGAGGCAGATGGAAATGAGAACAATAATTTCATTCAGGATATATTGGTTCTATTTATATAGATTCGACAAAAGATATATCAGAAGACTCGTATGAATAAGGATCTGAATACTCAATTGTTATAATTTTTATACATGTGGAATACAACGAGGAATTCTATGTCCTCTCGTCGGTATATTTGAATTTGCTAGATATTTTCATTTTATGTGTAATTTTCGAATAAAATATTGATAATTATTCAAAATTGATATTTGTAAATAACAAGAATAAATATCAATTTATGATGAATATTGTTTGCTTTATTAATGTAATATTGTTATTTATTCTTTCCTCTTCTCACTCTCAGTACCCGAATTATCTCGGAAGTGCGAACGGCTGGAGTCCGTCCTGCCTGTTATCATAATCGCTTCCGCACTCGAACACCACATAATCTCTTTATCCATTTTCCCATACGTTGGCCACACTAGCTAAATTTTGTTTATTAGTGTATCTGGGCGCGCTCCATACTGTGCTGAGCAGATCCTTGAACATGACCATATATCCGTCATTTTGCATTTAGTGACTCCTAAATATGTGCCCGACGTCGTTCTAGTGGCAGAATTTAAGGACTGGGAGCATTCCGAACGAGCACCCAGCTCCCCTCGAGCTCTTCTCAAAAACGAGAACTTACTGTTCATTGGTTGAGTTTGGAACGGGATCTGACCAGAGAAGATCTGAGAAAACGCACTGCTGGTTCTCCGGGAACTCGGAGTAACGGGGGATGGCTTCAATCTGGGATAGAGAATGGAGCGCGGGTGAGAGGCCGGCGTGCACGCAGAAAATCTACGAGGCAGAGGTTGAGATGCAAGCGGCTAGGGGTAAAACTTCGAAGGTGTCAATGACTGAGTGCCAGTACTCACGCGGAACATCCAGCTTCGCGAAGATCTCGTGACAGAAGCCATAGTTGGAGCAGATCTTAGCGTCCTCGTGATTACCGCGCAGGATGTGCACACGGCGCGGATACAACAACTTCAAACAAAACAACAAAGTTATCGTCTCTATGCTGTGCTGCCCACGATCCACATAATCGCCCAAAAACAAATACTAAGTTTAAGACGCAGGACCAGAAATCTAAAATATCTCCATCAAATCGTACAACTGGCCATGCAAATCGCCCACCACCGTAACAGGAGCCTTCAATTGCAAAAGGGATGGCTCCGTGATAAACACCGAACGAACGGCGTCAGTAGCCCAAATTAAATCTGAAGTTGATGGAAACACTCCGTTGTACATCTACTCTATGATCATCTTCGGATCTGGCATTTGGATGAAGTGGTAAACAAAACAAAGTGATAGAATATTAATAAATTTTATTAATATTGATTTATTGTCTCTTGATTCATTGTGTAGTTAATATAGTTATGCCTTTACCAGTATTACTAAAAATGGTTTTCATAGTATTACCCTTGCAATTAATTATTAATAGCAAGCTTTTATTATATTCATTTAATGTTTAATGATATATATTATACAGGTACAACTCATGAAATACCACTATGAAAAACAAGCTAAACATATTGTAGATTATTCTTAGCAGCGAATATCAAAATAAGGTTAAAATCAGCTAAAAATTGATGTAAAAATAGAGTATGAAAAAATATATAAAATGAAATTATTTTACTTTAATATTAAGAGTACATAATAGGTTATATCCATAAAATTTCACTAAATTCCAAAAAAAATTTAAAAATATTACTGTTATTAGACATATAAGGTTTATAAACTAATTATTGTGTAATATAACACTATTTTATATTAATTACATATTTTAATTACATTATATCTCACTCAAATCCACTCGATGACCTCTATCGCGTCCTGCACGGCCCTGGACTTGATTTTAATCTTCGTTGCGTCCCCTTCCACTTCAACTTGAACGTCTCCCTTTAAAAAGATCCCTTTGTTTCCTTGGAACTGCATTTATTGTAACTTTTAACGGACACTGTCCTCTGACTCGTTGTAGCTATGAACTTGTTTGTGAATAAGATGCAAATGAGTGGGTTGGCTCTCGAATTCGTTCTCTGTAAATTTTCCATAAACGGATTACCCATTGAACTCGTTCGTTAAATTTATTTTAATCTGTTGGAGTGTGTTCTATAAATTAAATGAAACGTTGAACTTGAACGGTTTCGTTAAAAGTAGGGAGTGGGTGGTGGATTCCTTGTCTAATTCGAACTGATTAGAGAATTGTGACATGAACTCGGCTGTAGTGCAATAATTTGCTAGATTAACTGCTCTCACGTGGCAAAAGAACTCGATCTTGGTGGTTTGATAATCACAGTAAGCTTCCTTCTCCTCTTTAAGTTGCTCAACTTGCTCTTCATCCTGTTTTATAATGATGTTTCTCCTCTTAAGTGGTGTTGCCTTCTTTTATGGGTCGAAGATGGACTTGAACTCGACTATTTCCCTGTTCTTATTCTTCAAGTCCGTTTTCTGCTAGTCAGTAACTATATTCTGCGAGCCTAATAGTTAGTCAAGAGAGGTCTTGTTGAACTCCTCGAACTCGAACTTCTCATCATCATTGTCGTCGTTGAAGCTGATTACTTTGTACTTCTTCTGAATCAATTGTACTAATTCCGCGAGAATTTCGTATCCGACAGCTGATATTTGATTCGGGTTTTCAAGTGAGTTTTTGAGTGCGAGTTTGTACCCGAATTCGCCATATTTGTCCTTTTAAACTTTGAGTTCTTTGTAATTCAGGTACACTTGCAGTGGGTTGTTAAGTTTGAGCGGGTTTTGAATAACTGTTATGTCTGGGTTGTTGCTCAATTAAAGTTGAACGATTTTGTTCGCGTATTCGAATTCGTTTTTGAATTGCATGTATGTGGTGTAAGCTTTGCTCAAATATCTCAGCAAGCTGCATTTGGTGGCGAAGTCCAGGATGAGGATCTTTTTGTTGGTTCTTTTAACCGGGCGTTCGTATCCTCTTTGTTTTATGTCGAATGCTTTGAGTTGTTCGATGATTGCGTCCAGGTCCAGTTCCCGTAGCTGTCCGTTTTTGTAGTCTTAAATAAAATCTTTCAATAGGACTTCGTCTTTTCTCAGTTCAACTTATTCCTTTTTTTCTTCAATTTGTTGAATGACTGGGTTGACCATATTTAGTACAATTTGCTTTTATTTGATTACCTGTTGAATTAGTTTGAATTCGGGCGAATTCGCGTAAACGGGTTTCTATTGTATTAAATAAACTAAACAGTTCGCGTTTTCGCTGAACTCCTTCAGAACGTAACGGGTGAACGCGCTGTCGATTCCATCAACCGTGAAAACGATTTTGTCCTTCTTATCAATTTTCTACATGACCGGGATTTGGACCTGGGTCTGCGTCTCTTTGTCAGCAATAAGTATAGCTTTGTAGTTCTGAGACTGCAAAAGGGACTGAATTTGCACGTAAATCTGCAAGAACTCGTAAAGGGAGCTCGAAAAAATGAGAACTTATTAATAGCGCTCGAGCTCAAGTTAAAACTATTGTAAATCAAAGTTTTGGAGATTCAAACCTCTATAAGAATTGAATTAAGCTGCCTTGACTATTTTTGAACCATAGACTTCATTTTAAGATAAGAAATCCTTCTATGAGCACAAATCCCTGGACAAAAGCGGACCAGCGTAAAATACCTCCTCTTAAAAGTAAGAGTGCTTCAAATACACACCAGAAGCCTCGCGACCGGACATTATTATCTTAGCCGACAGATTCTAACCCACACCCAAATACTTATTCGGCTCCAACGCACGCATGGATTCAACTGATAAGCAGGAAGACACGTGCAGCTGCGTTAAGTAATTCACGTCATCAGAAACTGGTGTGAAGCCCTGGAAATCACGCTTCAAACCCGCAAACACATTCTGCAAAGTCACGTGAATCATTGTTTGAAGCGGAGCTGGAATGTAAATCTGCTTCTGGTAACCCAAACGCATCAAAAGAGGTAAAGCACCACAACTGTTAGGAGCAGAAGACGTAACTATAATCGCAGATATTTGAGGGATTATCTGAGTATACGCAGCTATTAAATTATTATATGGAGGTTAGCCACCACAATCCAACATAACCGTCAATTCCTGTATTTTAATAATAGTACATGCATACGGAGTATCCGGAAATAACTACGAAATCTAAATTTAGTTGCTGTTCATTTGAAGGTAGGAGTGGAATATAAATTAGATGACAAAATATTATAATATATGTAACAATACCATGATAAACAATGATTATGGTTAACTTTTGTAATATAAATGAATCATGCCGTAAATTACTTCTATACCGGTCAATTTTTCTAAGATCATAAGAAAACATACACCTTCTTATGAATTCTTCTCCCATGGCTAAAACACTTATTCAACATCCTCACAGAATCTCCATAAGCTCTTCTAACTCCGTTAAACAATAGAATGAGCACTAGGTTTTAATGCGCACCGATTTATGCATCTACTTAACGAATGAAACAGAATCGCTCTAATAATTTGTTCTCATCAACTTAATTGTTGTATAACTTATACAATACATATATACGTATACAATAAGACGATTTAAAAATACTGCTATTGCTTAGATTGTTAAAAATCGATATTATAGAATAATTATATTTTTATTAATGTTATATCTCAACATAGTTATAAATAATATTAGAAAGAAAATCGAAATATGTACTTTAATACTGAAGGACTTTAATACTATGAACATTTCTGTATGGCAGATGTGAGTGAAAGTAGGATTTCGTTCTAATTTATCAGGTAATATTAATATGTAAAAATTAAGAAAACACAATTGGATACTCGCAGATTGCAGTTTGGAATACTCGAAATGAAGAAAGAATAAATATTTATAATCAGAAACATATTTAATGAAATTGATATAAACATAACGAATAATAATTAAATTATCTCCACAAGTTGGTTCGGTATCATAAAAGTACACATCAATTGGCGCGTAAATAATCACGTTTTAATTCGATACAGATACTTTCAACTCCATTCGATTAATATAGCATTCGATTAATATAGCAAGCTCATTTTAAAATCAGTATCGATAACATCGAATAAGTCGGCTATATAAACACCATATAACACACTGTTTTTGATATTTAGCACTGTTGGGAGTAAATTAAGTTTTCTGTGGATTACGATTAGTCTTTCAATATTTCAGTCGTTCCTGTCGGATGCGATATTTCTAATATTGTAAATATATTTCTTGAGTACTTTAACGTTACTTGGATTCGCATTCCAATAATCCCAACAGATTCAAAATTGTTATTGAACGGATATTAAACAGGCGGTTATGAATATAATAAAGTATTGAACAGAGATCCTGGTAATGTGGATTAAATTAAAAGATTCGTAGAGTATTTTTAAATTAACTTTGATGTAAAACTTCGACTAAAAGTTGAAGAGCACAAATTAGATTCAAAGAAAATAAAAACTATATACAATGCTACAGTTATGGGAGGTGGAATTGCTTTTTCTTGTTTACTATGTGAGTAATTATATATTAAAATATTTTGCCACTTCTAATGCGGATGACAAATTCCAATAAATAATCTCAAGTTGGAGATTATTCATGAACTACTCATTAACACAAGAGGGTCAAAAATATGATTTCGATCGTATTAGACCATAATCGACTATTCAAAGTCGGTATTTAATATTCCAAAAAGGAAAAATAGAAATTACCACATGCAATAAAAGGACGGCAATGACAAAAATAAACGCGGTAGAAGATGTTTAGGGAAGGTCAACTAATTCACTTAACAAACTTAGGCAGTTCTGAAGCGTTTGTATTCTCTTCATTTCTGGGTCCAACGGATGAATTCATAAAATATTGTACCAATCTGAACTAGTTATATCACTTGTTTAAGATGTCCCTGTGTAATTTCTACGTTTTAGTCAACAAAACTAATTTATGAAAGATTTTATCTCGAAAATATATGGTAGTTAAGCCTGATTGGAGAAAAGAATAAGAGGATCCAATGATTGGTATACGGACGCGACATGTAATTTATAACTAGTAGCGCAAGCACTGGACCTACAGAGGACCTCGGTGTTCATCTTCAACTGGGTCAATCTGAACGATTTTAGGTATTTCTTAATCACGAAAAACAATGGAGGACTTTTTCTTTCAATCTCAACCGGGAGCTCAAGATGAAGTATTGGTACTTCGCTTAATTAGAATTATAATTCAGGTAGTTACAGTCGCTTTCATTCTCAATATTCAAATAATGAATGCATTTTTGCTTCTTGAAGAATGGAATCAAGTGGGTTAGTCGGGCCCAGCATTAAATAATATATTGATGCTACTCTAAAACAACAGTTATTTTACTTATGATCTTCCACTTCCATTTCATAATGAGAAATCAATTTTCTTGATTGTTAAATTATACAACGTTAGGTAAAGTTGAAACTTATTATTGAAGTATATACAGAGTTATATACGTTAATTATTGTAGCACAGCTATCCAAGGCTCAACCAGGCCTTGATGTGATTGAAGCACTTTACAAATCAATAGTAAATAGAGTTAATGAGTGTATTGATGAGGAGGGAGAACACACTCATTATTGAGCCGGGCAGTGATATAAGTAAGATTCAAATAATAAACTTCATTCTTCTTCCTAATTCAAAAAAGCATTTCGAGGGCCCACCACTGTAACATAAACGAATTGAGTAATTAATTAACTGTTAGTGCTTAACCAAATACGCAGTGCATTATAGATACCTGGTATTCATTTACTCTTTTGTAAAACACTTCCTAAATGATGAATGCTTTGAAATCTATCCCAAATGGATACATGATAATCAGTTAATAACATATTTATGACGAACTCAAGAGTTTTAGCATAATTTCCAATTTTAGTCTTTTATTGAGTAAATTTGCAACAAGAAAAGGAATAATGTACCATCATAACAGAACCATATAATTAAGCGATTAAATTAATTACTATCACAATTCTTTCATTCAAGTGTAAGATAGAAGCGGTAAACTGCTGGCATCACTCTATTTTTCGGGCCCAGCTTACGTTCTGTGCTTCACGTCTCTTTAGTACCTGTGGTTCAACAACAAAGTCTGTGCGAGCTTCTTTTTGAATAACACGCCAACTTGTGTGTCTAGATATAGTTCAAGCATTTCTGGTCAGTTTATGGGATAAGAAGCCAATGCTACATACCCACTAGATCCTGACCTGCGCAAGACATTCTTCTATATGAACTTCAATTTGATCATTAACAGTTTTTGGTTTGACCGTTACAACCAGGTTTGCATGGACGAGAACAACGGCTCCGGCTAGTTTTAGGGAGAGAACATGATCTACGGAACATTTTCAAAACGTCTTTACGATTTTGGAAAATACATTCAACAGCAGGAAACGAACCTGTCCATTAACATTAGATTCACAACGCAGTTCGAGCTGGAGTACGTGACAGAATTCGGGAATCACATGGAAGTAAAAGCGTTTACATGGGCGATTGTGATTTTGGTTGGAATCCTGCTGGTCACGGGAGCTGTTGTGTATATTGGATTGTATCTTGCTAGTAAAGGTGCAAATTGAAAGCCCACGACTATTGGCTGTGAGATGATGGTTTACATATAAATCATTTCCTTTTTTCAAAGAAATATATTTTAAAGATTGGAAATCAAACTTATAGTAAAGTTAGCTATTTATACTACTTATCAGCGAGTCATACAAAATAAGTCGCTTGACACCAATTTGTTAGGTGTCTTTGAAAGAAATATTACTACAACGAATATACTTAACTTCTTCTAACTAAAATTGCGAAAGATGCTTAAATTGAACCCACTTATTATCATAAATATGCAAGATGTTATTTTGAACTAATTGGGATAACGATTATATTTTAAATTTGGTATCTATATTTGTAATTTTGTTGGGAAGTGGTAAAAAATGTAATTTATTGAATTTTCATTACTTAAAACATCTTGTGGTTATTGTAGATTAGAAGCGAAAATACAATAAACTAGGACTAATCTAGGACTCGTATCGTGCAATTATAATATCAGAACTTATTCTCCAGTCTTGTTTAGAATAATGTTTAGAAAAGTGTCATTGTAAATCAAACTTATAGTTGAGAGAATGAATGTAACATGATTTAAAAGTCAGTAAATAATCTATAGAGGAATAGAAATGATCATAAATCGATTTTTTCATTGTTACTTATATTATTAATTTTTGACGATTATACTTTCAAACTCAATTTAGCTTAATTTTTCACTTAGGGTTTTGCAAACGTTTTTACGTATAGCCACTAGCTGCATTAAAAAGGAAAACGAAATTATTTTGGGTTTCCCTACCCCACTTCGAAAGCATGAACACAGTCCAACAAATGAGATAGCCCCGTTTCTTCGTTCTGTTGTCGTGCGACACGATGCTGCAGGTGTAAGATAACATTGTGCAGCTGGAGCCCTAACAAAGCGGAGAGATACAGCTAGCCACGTACCAGAGCGACGACGAGTACACCGAGTCCTCCGAGAGCTGCCACGTGCTGCGACCGAAGTTCAGCCTCCTGCGCGAACAAGCTTAGAGCGAAGAAGAGATCACCATCAGCTTCTTCGACGATAGAGAATGATTTTGTATTTGTAGTTTTGTCGATAGTATAATAAATTGTATTAAGCTACAATTTCATTTCTATGATTTGTTATTATCTAGCTCATGATATCGATCTTCTCTTGATATCGAATTATCTTAATTTGTCACCAGTCATTGTGCTAGTTAGATAAGTTATACTTTATTCGATTTATATTCTTCATTTTATGTTATAACTAACATATTGATTATGCAATTGATAATTTCTTGAACAGCAGAAGGTTTAGAATAGGTTTACTTGAATAATAAACATATTAAAGAATAGTAACTGAAAGTTAATCTCACTTGTAAATCTGTACCTGTCTGCGTATGCTGTTATTCAGATCTTTGCACACCCCCACGTTAAGCAATTTTTTAATTGTGTTGTTGTCACTAATCAAGTGGACGGAGTTCATCAAGTGGAGTGGATAGGTAATTATGTTACGCCATATTCGAAATTAATAAAGCTAAATGAATCTTTGTGAACATTTTCGTTTTTTCACAATACAGATTAGGTACTTTGGTTAGACAACAATATTACATATTAAATTATATTGTATGTATAACATTAGAAACAGAAAGTATAGATTTGTTCCCCCTAACTTAAATTTTGACAGCTGTGATTCGATTCACGTTAAGTTTATATCGGTCAAACTTTCTAAGAAGTGTTGCCACCATGACTATAGCGACTCAATTTTTTGTACCCAAAAGTCTCTCAATTATAATTTCAGGTTGTGAAGTGCATTTTCATCATTGGGAATTTGAGTGGATTTTGCGCTAACTACTTTATGCAAATATATTTATAAATTACAACAAAACCTCATAAATGCCCTCAGAACGCATGCATCCTCTTGTGTTTATTATTAATAATAATCTTAAATAATCCGTGGTTTCTTGAACAAGACTCACTCATTAATATTTTGACTTTAAATTATTACAACTCCAATACAACATTATCAAATAATCAAAGAGATTGAGAATAATCAAACACAAGAATCTCCAACCAAAATTTTATTCGCTGGGCACGTACAAATCGAGTCGATCACCGTTGCGAATTTCGGACAGACACAAGACCCAGAGGAAATTATAGCGTTGAGGTTTACACACTAACATAGCCCGTTGATTCTTCTTTATCCTGTAACAGAACAACTTTATTCAACACAAGCACCGTTAATAAACGAATAGCCAACCTAGTTTGTGCAATCAATTTTAAGCACTAAACTGTTAATATAGTCCTTCATTTGATCTATCTTCTACAGATATTGATTTTTAGTTTCACTGATAATTTAGTTTTAAATTAGAATTTGCTATTATATCAGTTCTTGACCGGACTTCTAGTCAATAAGTGAGGCATTTAAAGACTGCACGCTGAAGTTTAAGATGCTGGCGTTATTGAATATTCTTTGATCCAAAACAGTTGTGTTGGAATGGAGGTTCATTTCGCTTTAAGAAAAGGTAGAAGTGATTTACTGAGGTAAGTCTTGCAAATTTTAAATTTAAGCCTGCAGTTAACTTTGGATGTCGTTCAACCTGGTTGTTGAGTTTTCGATCTTTGATGTCTATTCTGTTAAAACGATGAATTCGTCTTCTAAATTTACGCGGTACTGGTTTAGTTTGTTATAACTGTCGTTCAAATCGCTTATGTTGTTAACTATCCTGGTATCTAAAATGGCTGTGTTTTGTTGCAGCTCTTGGTGGAGCTAAGAATAGTTATTTGAGATCTGCGTCTCCAAGGCATTCAACTAAGGTCGGAGCTCGGCCTCGAGTTTGGAAATATTGTTTATGATGCTCAGCTCTATGTGAGTTAGATTTACTTTATTGTTTAGAGTTTAGTTGTTCAACTCGTACAGCTTTTGAATCTGCTCTTTCATTTTGCTTTACTCAGTATTTATTTATCCAGTTGCGTTATCAATTTAAGATGTGTACAAAGTCAACGCGATGAGTTGGTAGCCGACCTATTCCAGAGACTCCATAACGGTGCCGACCGAGTCTACTACGTTGACGCAGGAGCTCCCGTTGACGGCCTCCCCTTGCGGACACGCGCACTCCTCTCCGCTGAACACGAACGGATCACTGCAAACAAGTTTGTTGTTCAGAAGCTGCGAATTGGCTAAAGCGCTTAAGCATAGGCCGTATGAGTAGAAGCCTTCTCTGCATACAGCGCAGTCTTCTTTTACATTTGAGATTACTTAAACGTTGGATTCGTCCCGTCCGAACTTACTGGCTGCATTGGAGCACAAAACGGAGTCAGTTGCTTTGAATGTAATAACATCCAGAGAAAAGGCGGCTATCGACCCCGAAAGATTCTGCGCCGATATGTAGCTGGAAATTTTGCACGAAATGATTACGACGTCGAGTTTCGGACACCTGAGGAGCAGTCCGCCTGCGAACACGCCCTCGAGCCGGAACTGGACCAGAGACCCGCTCATCCACAAAGTGGTGCGCGGCGCCAGAACCAGGCCGGAGACGTTGTGCGCCGAGGCTACGAATATGAAATCAGACGCCGACACGTTCAGGTCGCACTCGAGGCACACGATGGCGCAATGTGACATCTTCGTCGGAACTCGGACGGAAAGCTGCGAGCTCTCGATCTGAATGCCTTTGGTGAGGCCAAACAGAGCGAACGACGGCAGCTTGGCCAGATGGTATGTCTGGTCTATCTTCAGGTTCTGCGTCTTTTCCGTGTACAGGCTGTGGAAATTGGACTCTGACGAGGAATAGACGACACTTCCAGTATGGACCTTGGAAGTGATAACCGTTTCTTTGTGGCAGTAGCAAGCAGCGTTTTTACTTCCTAGTTTATTATTGCAAAAAGTAGAGTACTACTGCTGGTACGATACTTTTTAAGCCAGCGCGATTTGAAATAGGCTCTGTTACCCGAATAATTCTAGCAACGCGTACATTAAGTGAAGCGGACTATTAGTTACACAGCTGGTATTTATAAATGCAAATAAATACAATTAAATGCAACGAATATAAATAACTTTTATGAATCACAATCACAAATACAATTAGTTCAAAAAATATTGACATTAGAATGGCTGTTCTGCAAGTTCTGCAACTCAGAATCAAAATCGATTTAATGTAAAATGAATTTCGGCTTTAATAAATTTCAACAACTATCATCGCTATAATGGTAAAATGGTTCGCCACGTAAAATTAGCAAAACAAATTCCAAATTTTAACTTAGCTAAGCTGATTAACACTTTTAAATAGGGCTCAATCATTAAATTAAATTGAGTTCCAATCATACACGAATTCTACTTTTTTGTTACTATTTCCATTAAATGAATGATGTAATATTATAAAATAGTAGTAAGAATAATGAGATATTTCTGATAAAATATCACGGCGATAGAACATTTCGGGAATATCTTAGAGCGAGAGCAAATGAATTTAAAAGTTAACATTAAAATTTAAAAGTTTTCAAACCTAGATGATTTTATTCTTCTATTACTAACGCGAATGAATGAAGGACAAAATTCTTAATAAGTTCAAGTAGAGGAATAATATCACAGCGAGTCCTGTTCGTACAGCGAGATGTTTTGAGGCGAGCAGTTTTAGAGCGTTTCTTGAAATTCAGCCAGCTGTCCTGGGTTCAAGTGGCCCACACTGGAAATGACCTTCAACATCGCTCTAATCATTTCCCCAATGCTCTAGAGTGCGGCGTCCACTTGAACTTGGATGTTGCTTAGAAGCTGTTGGTAGCTTTCTGCGTATCTCTGAATTGCATTGCTGATATTTTTGGTAAATCTCAGCATATTTATAGCTGTATTTACTTACGGCCTGGGAAGGATCTGCACGATTTGAATCTGGCAGTTTAGGATCTATCTCTACAGCTTGTTCAGCAGCAGACAGTTCTGAAGTAGTCTATCTACGTCTCTTTTCTACAGCGCGAACACGTTCTAGTATTCCGGATCTAGGTGGCCGTGGATAACCTTGTACAGCTGGAACTCGTCTGCGAGCATTCTAGACTTTACGGTCTACGATTCTACGGTGAAAATGGGTAAAGTAATGGGTGAATGTCGTACGTATTGAATCAATAATAGTAGCTTGCTTTGTGATTTCATTCATGTTCTCATAGGAATGCTATCATTCTCACCGTTCTGAAGTGGACGTTTTAGAATCCAAGCAGTCTCGAGCCGGGTTGCATAATAAATAGATATATTCAGAAGCCAATTTGAAGAATGTACCCATTTCAGAGTTTAATAATATTCATCCACTAGATTGATAGTATTCGGTGTGTTTCAGGCTTGCCATTTATCTTCACTTGCAATCTTAAACCGGTTAATTTGGCCGATCTTAGAATGTCCTTTACAATCCTATCTTACATGAAACCAAGAGTACACCGCTTTTTCTATTTATACCTGTTTATATACACAATACTAATCAATCTTAGCCGATCTTAGAAAATCTTTTGTCCCATTGCGTGTTATAACACGGAGTTGTACAGGAATGCAGAAGTGTATCTTAAACAAGAATTCTAACATCGTCTTAAACACCCGATCTTATACAGAAATTTTAAACTATTCCAAATCTGCCGGAATACGTCTGGGATCCGTGCCAACACGCCGCAGCCAGCCGTAAATTCCACCCCGCACAAACATGGAGAACTGGCAACGCGACTTCTCCGGCAGCTTCCTGGACATGATGAAGGCCCGGGCGAGCAGGCAGGTGGCCACGCTGGACGAGGCCGTGGACCGCTTCTACAGCCAGGACGAGCAGGTGAAGAAGTCCTTCTGGATCGACATGGCCGCGACCCTGGGCACGACCCACAAGAAGCTCCACGACTACTTCCACAACACCTGGAGCAAGCAGTTCTGCGCCGACATGGCGCCCTTCAAGGCCGAGATCTCGGGCGTGCTGAAGAGCTGCGGCCACAGCGACATGAAGATGGTGCTCCGCAGCGTGCTGGCCCACCTGCACGACAAGTACCCGGCCCTGCGCTTCCACTACCAGACGCTCTACCAGTTCATCAACTACAAGATGAGCCAGGACAAGAAGTTCCAGCCCGCCGCCAGCGCCCCGGCCGCCTCGGAGCCGATGAGCCAGCTCGTGTCCGACCAGGTGATCCTGCAGCTGCGGCAGATCCTCAGCAGCACATAGTGACTTATAGAATTCGTTTGGTGTTTATTTCATTTTTGCTATTCGAGTATTTTATAGTATTCGTGCTTTTAAACACGATTTAGTTAGTAAGAATAATGAGATTATAATATTTTCGTTCATTAGTATTTATTGGCTCACTCTTTTGGTACATCTCAAAATTATCCACTCAATAATCAATTACTTCAATCACAAGAAACATTTCAAAATGACATTTTAATGCGTTCTTTACTTCTGTAATGAAGGACTATATAAAGGACTCTATATTTTTAGTGTTAATTTTTTTAGAAACATCTGTAGTTAAATGTAACATGACTGTAAAATCACTAAATCATTCATTATTAGTTAACTATATATACAATAATATAGTATTGCAATCCAGCCACTTCCTAAACGGACAAATTCGACCAGTTGCGAGGAGACGTCCTGGACCAGGCAGCCGAGCTCTTCGGCCAGGTCGCGCAGATGTTCGCGCAGAAGCCGCTCTACGTGATGATGGAGCAGTGCCTCGGCTGCGACCCGCGCACGGACCACGAGGCGCCGAAGAACGTCGCGCCGGTCTACCAGGCCCAGCTGGACCGCCTGCAGCTCGCCCTGAAGTACAAGCTGAACATCATCCTGAGCCAGATGCAGCAGCTCTTCGAATAAAATTACGACTAATAAGTCGAGTTCCAGCTCGGCGAGATATACGCCGCTCTGTATCATTTAACCGCTTCCGAGACCAAGAACTCATAGTTTAAGGAGTTCAAGCAGTCCTTTGACAAAGAGCTGGAGCAGCAATTCGTTAATCTGAAGAAGGCACATCTAAAAACTTGTTTAAGAAAGCATAAGTAATCATAAATAATTAAGCTTAAATATTTCAATTTTATAAGAATAAATAATAAATATGCAGAATTGTTTATAATCACTTTTATTTGAACTAAACTTCTTTTTTCTTTCCTTCGTAGGCGCTGACGCTCATGAGGTCTCTTCTTTTACCTGCTACGTCTTCGATTCTAATGTATTCTTGATGTGACATGATTGGTCCTCTCATCATGGACGGTGGTCTATTACTTTTTTGTGAAGCTGTCATTTATTTTTCTTGGTCATAGAATTCAAAGTCGAATCTGTTCTCGAGGTATTTCGAGTATTGTGCTTGATTCTTTGAGATGTTGAGTCCCGTTTGAACTCTTTGTGGTTGAATGACGTTATTTTCTTGAATAGCTTATAATTGAACTGTTCCCACTTCACGTCTTGCGATTGCGAGTGTGTTCTGCATAAGAACTTGAATTTGTTTTAGTAAATGTGAGTGTTCATATTTGTAATTATTCTGGTTGCATTAACGTTTCTCGTTTATTTCTTTTATTTTGTTAATTAGTATTTCATATTCCACTTCACCAAAGTAATTGTGAACAGCAGTATCATTTTGTAGCTTTTTAATAATCAGTGACTACTCAAATTTAATTTATTATATGTATTCTTAGTTTTGGAGTGGGGCGAACTATTTTTTGGAGTGGATTCCTTTTTAGTCCAGAGTATGGCCGTACGCGTTCACGAATTCGGTGTCCGTTTTGTTTTGGAACCACTCCTTTTTGTTTATTTGAACGTTTTGAAGTAAAATTTTATCGTTTTTCTTCTCCAAAATCACCCGTCTTGTTCCCTTCTTGTTCTGCATGTGCACTTTGTCGTTCACTTCAATGAAATCGCATGAAATTAAGTGGTCCGGATTATATTAAGTGAACGCGTCAGAAGAACTGTTGATCAAATTTAACTGAGAGTTGCCCGGATTCTTCAAATAGGAGGAAAGGGGATCAAAAGCTTTTGAGATAACGGAGTCGAGGTTTGTTTACACCCCAATCTCGGATATTTACAGATTCTTCAAACCTAGCTATTTTAGATTCTCCAGATTCAATTCCTGGAGCTTAAGCTCGAAATCGGCTTCTAAATGCGCTTTCTACAAATCAAGCGCTGACTGAATGCAATCGGAGAGCTTTTACTAGTCAGATATTTGAAGATTCGGCAAGGCTGTTATTTACTGCTGAATGGCCTGATTCTAGTCTCTTAATTGTTGCGCATTTGATAGATCTTATGGTATTAAAGTGGTTAGCTTTGAATCAGGTAATATATCAGATTATTTCAATACTGGGCTTTTTACTTACTATTATTATTTTGATATAGAAGCATCAACTTTCTGAAGACTTATATCAATAGGAGTTGCTTATTTCCGCTTTTCAGACGGATGACTATCAGATTATAAAACTGGTTTGCGAGGAGTACCAACAATATTATTATTTAAATTATCTCCAGCTTTCTATAATTTCTGAGTGCTACCAGACAACAAAAGCTAATTCGAGTCTAAAAGCTGATTTTAAGGAGCCACTGAACAATTATATTAACCTTTAATTTTATTATAAGCTTCAATAAGCAAGTTAGGGTCATACTGTAATCCCATATAACCAATTTAAGACTGTTTTAGTTCTTTAACTTGTTATTTCTAACTTATTTGGGCATCAGATGTTTGCATATTCATTTTACTATTTAAATTTAATTCATCTTTTTGAACGTTATTTAGGTGTACATTCTAAATATTGTTATTTGAAGCAGTGTCATTGACTGGCTCTGTTATTTATTATTTAGTTGAATCATCTTATTGTTAAGTATGGACCATAGGTTTGAACAAAGGCGATTCTTCGTTTTTAGCTGTTATTTTTGGTTCGTTTGTGAAAAGTACTTCGAATTCTGTATCGCTATCATCGGAAATCAGGTTGTTAGTCATTTCTTTCTTTTCTATATTATTTTAACCTTTTATAATGCTTTAAGCTTTTCCAGAATTAGAGTTTTTAGAATCGGCGCTTTGCTTTTTATCTGGTACTATTTTTTGGTTAGCTCCAGATGGTCTTTTTGTTTCCTATATTTTGGCTGCGCTTTTCATTGGTGGTTTCTGAACATTGCTTAAATCAGGTTTCCCTGGCATTCCCGGCATTTTCATTTGTATTTGAACTTGTTTAACTACTTTTTCCTTTTTTGGTTCAACTTTGGGCAGAGCTTTTTATCTCTTTTCTTTAGCTTCGAATAGTGATTTTCTGGTATCTTATTTTTCGTTTGTTTCATTTACTGGTTCAGATACTTAATTCGTATCTAATTCGTTGTTTATTTCCTGGTTTTGCAGTTTTGAGTTCAAAGCGTTATTTGCGTCCTCTTGTGGTTACATTTGACTGTTGTTTTTGGAGGGGAATTTGGAGAATTTTGATTCTGCGACCGTTTGAACGTGTTTTTCTTCCGTTTGCCTTTCATTTAAATTTGTAATGGTGTCTTTGAGCTGTTATATAACGCTTTCTCGGTCCATGATCTCTATTTTGCCTTCGTTAATCGTGTTTTCTTTCTGTTCCAGTTGTATTTGCTGCGTCTCGAGCATTTCAGTGAGCATTTATATCTTTTCGTCCTTTTCGTCGGTTATATTAGAAAAAACTTTTGATTCCGACTGGGCGATTTGAATTTGCTTTTGGAATTCGTTTTCTTTCTTCTTGAATTGGTTCCTCAGGTTCATAATTATTTTATTGTTCAGATCAGAGTTGTCAATTTTAGGTACTTGAACGTTGTCCGGTGTGTAAATGTACGTTTTCGCCCGTTTCTCAAGCTGCTGAGTAAGTCTCGAGATCTGCTTCTTCAGATTAACGAATTGCTGCTCCAGCTCTTTGTCAAAGGACTGCTTGAACTCCTTAAACTATGAGTTCTTGGTCTCGGAAGCGGTTAAATGGTACAGAGCGGCGTATATCTCGCCGAGCTGGAACTCGACTTATTAGTCGTAATTTTATTCGAAGAGCTGCTGCATCTGGCTCAGGATGATGTTCAGCTTGTACTTCAGGGCGAGCTGCAGGCGGTCCAGCTGGGCCTGGTAGACCGGCGCGACGTTCTTCGGCGCCTCGTGGTCCGTGCGCGGGTCGCAGCCGAGGCACTGCTCCATCATCACGTAGAGCGGCTTCTGCGCGAACATCTGCGCGACCTGGCCGAAGAGCTCGGCTGCCTGGTCCAGGACGTCTCCTCGCAACTGGTCGAATTTGTCCGTTTAGGAAGTGGCTGGATTGCAATACTATATTATTGTATATATAGTTAACTAATAATGAATGATTTAGTGATTTTACAGTCATGTTACATTTAACTACAGATGTTTCTAAAAAAATTAACACTAAAAATATAGAGTCCTTTATATAGTCCTTCATTACAGAAGTAAAGAACGCATGAAAATGAAAATATCATTTTGAAATGTTTCTTGTGATTGAAGTAATTGATTATTGAGTGGATGTTTTTGAGATGCCAAAAGAGTGAGCCAATAAATACTAATGAACGAAAATATTATAATCTCATTATTCTTACTAACTAAATCGTGTTTAAAAGCACGAATACTATAAAATACTTGAATTGCAAAAATGAAATAAACACCAAACGAATTCTATAAGTCACTATGTGCTGCTGAGGATCTGCCGCAGCTGCAGAATCACCTGGTCGGACACGAGCTGGCTCATCGGCTCCGAGGCGGCCGGGGCGCTGACGGCTGGCTGGAACTTCTTGTCCTGGCTCATCTTGTAGTTGATGAACTGGTAGAGCGTCTGGTAGTGGAAGCGCAGGGCCGGGTACTTGTCGTGCAGGTGGGCCAGCACGCTGCGGAGCACCATCTTCATGTCGCTGTGGCCGCAGCTCTTCAGCACGCCCGAGATCTCGGCCTTGAAGGGCGCCATGTCGGCGCAGAACTGCTTGCTCCAGGTGTTGTGGAAGTAGTCGTGGAGCTTCTTGTGGGTCGTGCCCAGGGTCGCGGCCATGTCGATCCAGAAGGACTTCTTCACCTGCTCGTCCTGGCTGTAGAAGCGGCCCACGGCCTCGTCCAGCGTGGCCACCTGCCTGCTCGCCCGGGCCTTCATCATGTCCAGGAAGCTGCCGGAGAAGTCGCGCTGCCAGTTCTCCATGTTTGTGCGGGGTGGAATTTACGGCTGGCTGCGGCGTGTTGGCACGGATCCCAGACGTATTCCGGCAGATTTGGAATAGTTTAAAATTTCTGTATAAGATCGGGTGTTTAAGACGATGTTAGAATTCTTGTTTAAGATACACTTCTGCATTCCTGTACAACTCCGTGTTATAACACGCAATGGGACAAAAGATTTTCTAAGATCGGCTAAGATTGATTAGTATTGTGTATATAAACAGGTATAAATAGAAAAAGCGGTGTACTCTTGGTTTCATGTAAGATAGGATTGTAAAGGACATTCTAAGATCGGCCAAATTAACCGGTTTAAGATTGCAAGTGAAGATAAATGGCAAGCCTGAAACACACCGAATACTATCAATCTAGTGGATGAATATTATTAAACTCTGAAATGGGTACATTCTTCAAATTGGCTTCTGAATATATCTATTTATTATGCAACCCGGCTCGAGACTGCTTGGATTCTAAAACGTCCACTTCAGAACGGTGAGAATGATTGCATTCCTATGAGAACATGAATGAAATCACAAAGCAAGCTACTATTATTGATTCAATACGTACGACATTCACCCATTACTTTACCAATTTTCGCCGTAGAATCGTAGACCGTAAAGTCTAGAATGCTCGCAGACGAGTTCCAGCTGTACAAAATCATCCACGGCCACCTAGATCCGGAATACTAGAACGTGTTCGCGCTGTAGAAAAGAGACGTAGATAGACTACTTCAGAGCTGTCTGCTGCTGAACAAGCTGTAGAGATAGATCCTAAACTGCCAGATTCAAATCGTGCAGATCCTTCCCAGGCCGTAAGTAAATACAGCTATAAATATGCTGAGATTTACCAAAAATATCAGCAATGCAATTCAGAGATACGCAGAAAGCTACCAACAGCTTCTAAGCAACATCCAAGTTCAAGTGGACGCCGCACTCTAGAGCATTGGGGAAATGATTAGAGCGATGCTGAAGGTCATTTCTAACGTGGGCCACTTGAATCCAGGACAGCTGGCTGAATTTCAAGAAACGCTCTAAAACTGCTCGCCTCAAAACATCTCGCTGTACGAACAGGACTCGCTGTGATATTATTCCTCTACTTGAACATATTAAGAATTTCATCCTTCATTCATCCATGTAAGTTATAGAAGATTAAAATCATCTAGGTTTGAAAACTTTTAAATTTTAATGTTAACTTTTAAATTCATTTGCTCTCGCTCTAAGATATTCCCGAAATGTTCTATCGCCGTGATATTTTATCAGAAATATCTCATTATTCTTACTACTATTTTATAATATTACATCATTCATTTAATGGAAATAGTAACAAAAAAGTAGAATTCGTGTATGATTGGAACTCAATTTAATTTAATGATTGAGCCCTATTTAAAAGTGTTAATCAGCTTAGCTAAGTTAAAATTTGGAATTTGTTTTGCTAATTTTACATAGCGAACCTATTTACCATTATAGCGATGATAGCCGTTGAAATTTATTAAAGCCGAGATTCATTTTACATTAAATCGATTTTGATTCTGAGTTGCAGAACTTGCAGAACAGCCATTCTAATGTCAATATTTTTTGAACTAATTGCATTTGTGATTGTGATTCATAAAAGTTATTTATATTCGTTGCATTTAATTGTGTTTATTTGCATTTATAAATACCAGCTGTGTAACTAATAGTCCGCTTCACTTAATGTACGCGTTGCTAGAATTATTCGGGTAACAGAGCCTATTTCAAATCGCGCTGGCTTAAAAAGTATCGTACCAGCAGTAGTACTCTACTTTCTGCAATAATAAACTAGGAAGTAAAAATTCCGCTAGCTACTGTCACAAAGAAACGCTAATCGCTTCCAAGGTCCATACTGGAAGTGTCGTCTATTCCTCGTCAGAGTCCAATTTCCACAGCATGTACACGGAAAAGACGCAGAACCTGAAGATAGACCAGGCATACCATCTGGCCAAGCTGCCGTCGTTCGCCCTGTTTGGCCTCACCAAAGGCATTCAGATCGAGAGCTCGCAGCTTTCCGTCCGAGTCCCGACGAAGATGTCCCACAGCGCCCTCGTGTGCCTCGAGTGCGACCTGAACGTGTCGGCGTCTGATTTCATATTCGTAGCCTCGGCGCACAACGTCTCCGGCCTGGTTCTGGCGCCGCGCACCACTTTGTGGATGAGCGGGTCTTTGGTCCAGTTCCGGCTCGAGGGCGTGTTCGCAGGCGGGCTGCTCCTCAGGTGTCCGAAACTCGACGTCGTAATCATTTCGTGCAAAATTTCCAGCTACATATCGGCGCAGAATCTTTCGGGGTCGATAGCCGCCTTTTCTCTGGATGTTATTACATTCAAAGCAACTGACTCCGTTTTGTGCTCCAATGCAGCCAGCAAGTTCGGCCGGGACGAATCTAACGTTTAAGTAATCTCAAATGTAAAAGAAGACTGCGCTGTATGCAGAGAAGGCTTCTACTCATACGGCCTATGCTTAAGCGCTTTAGCCAATTCGCAGCTTCTGAACAACAAACTTGTTTGCAGTGATCCGTTCGTGTTCGACGGAGAGGAGTGCGTGTGTCCGCAAGGGGAGGCCGTTAACGGGAGCTCCTGCGTCAACGTAGTAGACTCGGTCGGCACCGTTATGGAGTCTCTGGAATAGGTCGGCTACCAACTCATCGCGTTGACTTTGTACACATCTTAAATTGATAACGCAACTGGATAAATAAATACTGAGTAAAGCAAAATGAAAGAGCAGATTCAAAAGCTGTACGAGTTGAACAACTAAACTCTAAACAATAAAGTGAATCTAACTCACATAGAGCTGAGCATCATAAACAATATTTCCAAACTCGAGGCCGAGCTCCGACCTATGTTGAATGCCTTAGAGACGCAGATTTCAAATAACTATTCTTAGCTCCATCAAGAGCTGCAACAAAACACAGCCATTTTAGATACCAGGATAGTTAACAACATAAGCGATTTGAACGACAGTTATAACAAACTAAACCAGTACCGCGTAAATTTAGAAGACGAATTCATCGTTTTAACAGAATAGACATCAAAGATCGAAAACTCAACAACCAGGTTGAACGACATCCAAAGTTAACTGCAGGCTTAAATTTAAAATTTGCAAGACTTACCTCAGTAAATCACTTCTACCTTTTCTTAAAGCGAAATGAACCTCCATTCCAACACAACTGTTTTGGATCAAAGAATATTCAATAACGCCAGCATCTTAAACTTCAGCGTGCAGTCTTTAAATGCCTCACTTATTGACTAGAAGTCCGGTCAAGAACTGATATAATAGCAAATTCTAATTTAAAACTAAATTATCAGTGAAACTAAAAATCAATATCTGTAGAAGATAGATCAAATGAAGGACTATATTAACAGTTTAGTGCTTAAAATTGATTGCACAAACTAGGTTGGCTATTCGTTTATTAACGGGGCTTGTGTTGAATAAAGTTGTTCTATTACAGGATAAAGAAGAATCAACGGGCTATGTTAGTGTGTAAACCTCAACGCTATAATTTCTTCTGGGTCTTGTGTCTGTCCGAAATTCGCAACGGTGATCGACTCGATTTGTACGTGCCCAACGAATAAAATTTTGGTTGGAGATTCTTGTGTTTGATTATTCTCAATCTCTTTGATTATTTGATAATGTTGTATTGGAGTTGTAATAATTTAAAGTCAAAATATTAATGAGTGAGTCTTGTTCAAGAAACCACAGATTATTTAAGATTATTATTAATAATAAACACAAGAGGATGCATGCGTTCTGAGGGCATTTATGAGGTTTTGTTGTAATTTATAAATATATTTGCATAAAGTAGTTAGCGCAAAATCCACTCAAATTCCCAATGATGAAAATGCACTTCACAACCTGAAATTATAATTGAGAGACTTTTGGGTACAAAAAATTGAGTCGCTATAGTCATGGTGGCAACACTTCTTAGAAAGTTTGACCGATATAAACTTAACGTGAATCGAATCACAGCTGTCAAAATTTAAGTTAGGGGGAACAAATCTATACTTTCTGTTTCTAATGTTATACATACAATATAATTTAATATGTAATATTGTTGTCTAACCAAAGTACCTAATCTGTATTGTGAAAAAACGAAAATGTTCACAAAGATTCATTTAGCTTTATTAATTTCGAATATGGCGTAACATAATTACCTATCCACTCCACTTGATGAACTCCGTCCACTTGATTAGTGACAACAACACAATTAAAAAATTGCTTAACGTGGGGGTGTGCAAAGATCTGAATAACAACATACGCAGACGGGTACAGATTTACAAGTGAGATTAACTTTCAGTTACTATTCTTTAATATGTTTATTATTCTAGTAAACCTATTCTAAACCTTCTGCTGTTCAAGAAATTATCAATTGCATAATCAATATGTTAGTTATAACATAAAATGAAGAATATAAATCGAATAAAGTATAACTTATCTAACTAGCACAATGACTGGTGACAAATTAAGATAATTCGATATCAAGAGAAGATCGATATCATGAGCTAGATAATAACAAATCATAGAAATGAAATTGTAGCTTAATACAATTTATTATACTATCGACAAAACTACAAATACAAAATCATTCTCTATCGTCGAAGAAGCTGATGGTGATCTCTTCTTCGCTCTAAGCTTGTTCGCGCAGGAGGCTGAACTTCGGTCGCAGCACGTGGCAGCTCTCGGAGGACTCGGTGTACTCGTCGTCGCTCTGGTACGTGGCTAGCTGTATCTCTCCGCTTTGTTAGGGCTCCAGCTGCACAATGTTATCTTACACCTGCAGCATCGTGTCGCACGACAACAGAACGAAGAAACGGGGCTATCTCATTTGTTGGACTGTGTTCATGCTTTCGAAGTGGGGTAGGGAAACCCAAAATAATTTCGTTTTCCTTTTTAATGCAGCTAGTGGCTATACGCAAAAACGTTCGCAAAACCCTAAGTGAAAAATTAAGCTAAATTGAGTTTGAAAGTATAATCGTCAAAAATTAATAATATAAGTAACAATGAAAAAATCGATTTATGATCATTTCTATTCCTCTATAGATTATTTACTGACTTTTAAATCATGTTACATTCATTCTCTCAACTATAAGTTTGATTTCCAATGACACTTTTCTAAACATTATTCTAAACAAGACTGGAGAATAAGTTCTGATATACGAGTCCTAAATTCGTCCTAGTTTATTGTATTTTCGCTCTTCTAATCTACAATAACCACAAGATGTTTTAAGTAATGAAAATTCAATAAATTACATTTTTTACCACTTCCCAACAAAATTACAAATATAGATACCCAATTTAAAATATAATCGTTATCCCAATACGTGTAAAATAACATCTTGCATATTTATGATAGTAAGTGGGTTCAATTTACGCATATTTCGCAATTTTAGCTAGAAGAAGTTAAGTATATTCGTTGTAGTACTGTTTCTTTCAAAGACACCTAACAAATTGGTGTCAAGCGACTTATTTTGTATGACTCGCTGATAAGTAGTATAAATAGCTAACTTTACTATAAGTTTGATTTCCAATCTTTAAAATATATATCTTTGAAAAAAGGAAATGATTTATATGTAAACCATCATCTCACAGCCAATAGTCGTGGGCTTTCAATTTGCACCTTTACTAGCAAGATACAATCCAATATACACAACAGCTCCAGTGACCAGCAGGATTCCAACCAAAATCACAATCGCCCATGTAAAGGCCTTTACTTCCATGTGATTCCCGAATTCGGTCACGTACTCCAGCTCGAACTGCGTTGTGAATCTAATGTTAATGGACAGGTTCGTTTCCTGCTGTTGAATGTATTTTCCAAAATCGTAAAGACGTTTTGAAAAAGTTCCGTAGGTCATGTTCTCTCCCTAAAACTGGCCGGAACCGTTGTTCTCGTCCATGCAAATCTGGTTGTAGCGACCAAACCAAGAACTGTCCGTCATCTAATTGAAGTTCATATAGAAGAATGTCTTGCGCAGGTCAGGATCTAGTGGGTATGTAGCATTGGCTTCTTATCCCATAAACTGACCAGAAATGCTTGAACTATATCTAGACACACAAGTTGGCGTGCTATTCAAAAAGAAGCTCGCACAGACTTTGTTGTTGAACCACTGGTACTGAAGAGACGTGAAGCACGGAACGTAAGCTGGGCCCGAAAAATAGAGTGATGCCAGCAGTTTACCACTTCTATCTTACACTTGAATGAAAGAATTGTGATAGTAATTAATTTAATCGCTTAATTATATGGTTCTGTTATGATGGTACATTATTCCTTTTCTAGTTGCAAATTTACTCAATATAAGACTAAAATTGGAAATTATGCTAAAACTCTTGAGTTCGTCATAAATATGTTATTAACTGATTATCATGTATCCATTTGGTATAGATTTCAAAGCATTCATCATTTAGGAAGTGTTTTACAAAAGAGTAAATGAATACCAGGTATCTATAATGCACTGCGTATTTGGTTAAGCGCTAACAGTTAATTAATTACTCAATTCGTTTATGTTAGCATTGTATATAGTTTTTATTTTCTTTGAATCTAATTCGCGCTCTTCAACTTTTAGTCGAAGTTTTACATCAAAGTTAGTTTTAAAATACTCTACGAATTTAATAATTTAATCTGCATTACCAGGATCGCCTTCTGAACTAGTATTAAAATACAATACTTTATTATATTCATAACCACCTGTTTAATATCCGTTCAATAACAATTTTGAATCTGTTGGGATTATTGGAATGCTTATCCAAGTAACGTTGAAGTACTCAAGAAATATATTAACGTTCTTCGAAATATCGCATCCGACAGGAACGACTGAAATATTGAAAGCCCAATCGTAATCCACAGAAAACTTAATTTACTCCCAACAGTGCTAAATATCAAAAACAGTGTGTTATATGGTGTTTATATAACCGACTTATTCGATGCTATCGATACCGATTTTAAAATGAGCTTGCTAAATTAATCGAATGGAGTTGAAAGTATCTATATCGAATTAAAACGTGATTACTTACGCACCTATAGAGGTGTACTTTTATGATACCGAACCAACTTGTGGTGACAAACTAATACCTGGAAAAACTAAAGTTATCTTCATTTCTTGATCAATAAGTTGACTACAATTGAAATCAAAAAATAATTGATATCTATTGAATTATTGTGTGCTTTTTAGCACAGCAGATATTGGAGTTTAAAAGCAATTTTGAGTTAGTACAAAATTCAAGCAGTACATTTGAAGCGGGTATTTAAACATTTGTTTAATTATATAATTATGTTTTATGACATATCTTGAATACATAACTGACAATAATAAATATTATATGTTTAAATTAATTTGTTTACTATTTTCAATATTCGCCCGTATTCAATTATTTGAATACGCTCTTTCATTCTCATAATTAATATATCAGAATTAATCTCAACTAAGATTTATTACCTCCCGGTTCAATATGATTTTACAACACTAATCAATTTAGGAACTGAATTTTATATATATTGTATATAGAGGTTGGACACTTTAAAACTAAAATATTATCAGCTCACGAACCAACGTTTTTGAGATTTACAAAGTTGTGTAAAACTAGATTTGGTTTTGGATAAAATTGGATAAAATTAATTATATAAGCTTTAAGAAGCAATATTTTGAAACTTTCCACTTTAAAATGTTAATCAACTTATGAATATAAACTTCTTGTGTTATTATAATAAATATTATAATATTTTCTTGTATTATATAAGATTATAACTATTTATGCTTGGTTTTAAATACTATGAAATAAAATCCTTACTATTATATTAATAATTGTAATAACAGAAAGAAATCACTTAATAAAAGAAACTACATCTAATTATATACCAAGCTCAATAGAATTAGTTTAAATTTTTGTACAGGAAACCGTAAATACAACTCGAATGATCATTAACTATGTATACGCAATTTGTACATTAGGTGCACATTCACGAGCAAAACAACATAGGATTCCCGGTATAAGCAAAAGATGCGTAACTGAATTGCATATTGCAAGTCAATCTTTTTGTAAATTCAAATTGAATCATACATCTATGATTGCTCAATGATATGCTGGGATCATAATAATCTAGCATTTTGCCATGCGTTACTGTAACGCTTCTATTAATATAGACTCCATATAGATCAAATTTCAGTGAAATTGATTCAACATTATATTAAATAATAATAAATAATGTATAAATATAATACATAAAATATGACCAAAGAAAATAAATTTAAATAGTGTTAAAACATTAATCTAGTCATTGAGTTTAATTCTTAAGTGTATTTGTATATTTATTAAATCAAAGTCGTTTCACTGAAGTGGAGAAATATTATTACAATTTTTAGTTAATATAGTTAAATATTTTAGAATCTAAAAATAGAGCGATGATATGAATCAAAAAATTTTTTTTAATCAAAATTTCAATTTTATAAATATGATCAATTTTACTATAATTTTAGTAATATACTCAATATTTCAATAGAATTCACTCCTTTTCTCTCTTTCAAAAAATGAAGTTATTTCATTAATAACTTTGTAATGCAAAATAGCCAATTCGAATAATATAAATATGTTAATTGCTATCGTAAATATAATTCATGCGTAATTCAGCTATTAGATTTGAACCAACGTTTACGATATCTGCAACATCTACTTTATTTGATTATATCTTTGCAGTTCTGCACGTTAACAGCTTATATTTAGCAACATAACTTGCATACAAATAAATTCGTGTGGTGTTAGTCGTCGTGTTTACTTATAGTTGCATTGTAGTACTGACTGAAATATTTGGTATAGTGTAGATTGTGTTTTAGACGTATATATTACGTATATATTAAAATAGTTGATAACATTATATTTATTCAAATTTTAGTGTAATCAGTACAGTTCTTGATATTTAGTTGCATATATTTTAGAGGTGGGAGATATAATTGAGTATAATTATATCAGTACAATTATATCAGAGAATTTATATAATAGTCATATATATCATAGTCGTATGTAAGTTTTAATAATATAATTAGTTTCATAGTTAAGTAATACTGCTCAAAATGGGTCGATACCAGCATGAATTAGTATCAGAATAAGAGTTATGTGATATTGATCAATTTAATAATATTTTGACAGTAAAGAAACTTAGCGTTAATATTAGCTGTTCCCTCATCTAAGGTACCTGAAACTGAAATTAAATCTATTCCTATTGATTACTTTCAAAATACCCGTGTTGAACATCATCAACTTCATGGAGTGGAAAATTAATTTTTGGGTACGTTACCACCTATGTATGCATAATTTAATGCAAGTACTCACTGGAAGTTCTCTTTATGATTCGAGGGGCTCAACCCTCACTCAAAGTGTTAAGAGACCTTTAGATTCAGAGAAACAACGTTAAACACATTGATTAAGGGAGATACCCTATTTGTGTTAAAAGCTCCTGATTGTGGTTCTAGGTATACCTGCTGGAAATACGGTGTAGCTGTGCTTTAGATAACTGGTTTAAGTTTAGAGCTCACTAGTAACGGGTTTTGCGATAATTTTGATCGGATAATTTTGATTTCTCATTTGTCCCAACCACTTTGTACATTCAAAATAATAAAAAGATTTGTAAGTAATTCCTTTTATATTTCACATAAAATATTCGACTAATATGAGCAAGTTCTGGTGGAGTTGTGAATAAATCAATTGTTAACAACTAAATGATAACTTAAATATTCGTTTTCAAGTACCAGTACGTTTTTATTAACAGAATAATTGTAACTAAGGTAATTGATCAGAGAAATACGATATTTCAACATAAATTTAATTATTTGAGCGTATCGGGCTACTAATAATCTTATTGGTATATTATAATAGCTTTATATTTTTTGAACACACATCTCTCATTAGCTCATTAGTTCGTATAGTGGAAGAATCACACGAAAAATATCTAGTGATGAGAAAATGCTGATGTAGATTAAAAGTTCTTAAAATCCAAAAAAATTGAGTGATATAATTTGAACAACAAAATTAATTATGAATAATATTGAATGATGTAGTTCTCAATATTATCTAGTCACTCTAGCTTGTTAGGTGTGCATTATTCTGTTTATTCCTACGAATTTTATGGATCAAGACCGATATTTAATGAATTAAAGACTCTTTCAGAACATTGATCCTAATTAAAATCAATAATTTTGTTTAAACACATATTGGTACATTCATTTGTACTATAAGCGGAACTATCTTGTTTTTATATAACATATTAGCTATTTTTAGAGTTAAGCACAGAATATTAGTCACCATACTATTCAATATTTGTATCCATATTCGTTTCTTTTAAAGTGGGGTAATCTCTATTTGGTTTAATAAGCTTATACTTAAGGATTATGTGATTCTCATACTTTTCACTTCATGTAAACATATTTAAATCAAACATCAATTATATATCTGAAGTTAATCAAAATATAGATCAGTCATCTCACTATGTTTATGTCTTCTGGTAATAAGTTATTAAAATTTCACAAATATTAACTAAATCATTATTAATAAACTGAATGAACTAGATTTAACTTTGGAGTAACCGTCGACAATTGAAGACTTGGAATGAGCGAGAAAAATTAATTATTTCACTAAAATTCCTTTATTTGTTACCCGACCACCAGAACCGATTCTTGAACTATTTTGTTCCTCTTCTCCCGATTCCCCAGTTTATTGTTCGTGTAAACCTGCGATTAAGGCCTGAACTGCTGCATCGCCGGCTTGAATTCGGTCATCGTTTTCGTTTTTATGTAGGCGCTTGCGTTAATCCGCTGGGGACTCGTTTTAAGTTTGTGGGTGCTTTTGTCAACGAAGAAGAGGTTCTACTTCTCCTGTATTTTCTGCGGGTTTATTTTCGGGCCGAAGTTAAAATGTCTGGATATATTCTCCAGAATAGGATAGTGCTGCGGTTTCTGCGACTAACCCGAGTTCAAAAGCGCTGACTGCTGCTTTTAAACGAACTCGGAATGACGCTGGAGTTGCAACTCGCGCCTGCGCTTGCGCGCCTCCTCAATATCAGCTAACTACTGCTGAATTCGCTGGAAATGAACGGACGCCCTGGAATTAAAGTTGCTCACAACAGCGGGCGCGGAATCAAGTGGCTGCAGCACAGTAGGCACCAAATGAATATTGTGCTTCAAATTCGGCTCAAGATCGCTCACAGTCACGTACTCAGGATATTTTTGATTATAGCCAGGTAAAGGAGCCGCCCGCAATACTGGCTTGTTATACCGTGTTTCTGTTGTATTCTATACTTTAGTTTTGGACTACTTAAGCAAGTTTTGAGGAGGACTAAGTTAGAAATCGTCAATTTGAGAATAAGTCAAATCGGAATTATTTCCAATTTTTATATCGTTACTTATATTTGACACATTTTGCAAATTGTAACCTGAAAAACTCGTACGCTGTTCATTATTTATAGGAGGAAGATTTTAATTTTATTCTGCATTTGAAGGTTGTGTTTATTAAGGTCTTTTGGTATTCTAATTGTCACTGTCTTATTTGTCATTCGAGTTGGATCTACCCACGTTATGTATGTCATTTTAATTTTCTGATTAGCTTCTCTAACTTGAATCAAATTAATCATTGATTTATTTAGAAATATATTTCTCTTACACCCAATTAGAAAGTGGCGAAAAATCTAAGATATCAACCTCTCCTCCAGTTTAAACCCCAACTTCACGAATTCTTATCTTTTGAATATCGATTTGTTATTATTATTGAAGTTATTATTTTATAAATTATTCTGCTAACTCCTCTTTTATATCTTACACAATTTGTTATTGATTATTGTCTATTTATAATTGATTTAAATGGATATCATAATTATTGTGATTAGCTACATTATTGATATTATCATTATTTTGTATTAAATTGTTATATTCTTCCTCATTTGTATTTATTGAATTTCTTCTTTATCTGTTGTTTACTTAATTCAAAAGATTACTATTCTATTTAGATTATATATTATCTGATTATATATGGTTTTCTTATTGTTTATTGATTACTACATTCTTTTATTTATTTAATTTGTTATTATTATTCAGTTATTATTAGATTTATTATTTGTCAAGTTAGCCTAGCTATTTTATTTCTTTGTTATTTTAAACATTTATTGTATTTTTGATCTTGGTTGTAATTTCTTTATTTTAACTTTTTTATTCTTTAGCATTTTCTTAGATACTTTTCTTTATGTTCATCAATACAGATGGTGAGTGCAGTTATAAGTTTTATTTTGCGTATTCTTATTATTTATTTTCTTCAATTTGATCGCTTGTCTCAATCGAAATCGGCTTTTATTTGAAAAGTTCAGCAACATTTGCATTTTCTTACATTTGATCTCGAATCTAGTTAAGTTCTTAGTTTTCCTCTCTGTATACGTTAATTTTTTCTTCTAAATCTCTTTTTTATCTGTCCAACAATCTTAATTATTTTTATAGTTTCATATTTTCTTGTCCAAGATCTGATTTACTAATTGACTGTTCGTATTCATTTATAATTTGCTTCAATTGTGTTTAAGTTTATTTAAATGCTATTATTTGATCATTTAATCTGAATAGTTCGTTACTTTATTCTTCATTTAATTCAAAGAAGGCAAAGCTGAGATCAGTTTGAACTAAGGCGTTAATTTATGGTTTTTCTTTCTAGGTAACAGTTTGAGTTTAAGCTACATTTGTTGGAATAATATTTAATATTTGCTTTTACAATTGTTTTTCTTGTTTTGTTTATTTATCATCGGTGTCTTCTGCAGACTTTTTAGCTGGATCTTGCTTGAATTCTGGCATCCCATCAGCGAGGTAAACTGGAATAAGAGATTTTGCTTACATCTAATCACGCAATCGCAGTATCTCTTTACGTAACTCAAGAATAACTTCTCTAAATTCCTAGTCATAGCTTAATCTGAATTTTTACATGGAATTTAGCTCAGTTTGTTTGTCACACATCTCTTGAATTCTTTAAAGTGCATAATAAACTTCAATAGACTCCATATTCGTGTTACCGTAATCATACTAATGTTACAAATGTATGAAATATGTTTGCAACTTAACATCTAGCTTTTGCATCAGCTTCTCAAGACTCTGCTTAAATATAGGGAAGACATCTTTCGGTTCTTAATGATCAGTTAATGGATTGCATTTCAGCTCTTCCTCGAATAATACAAATAATTTTCTGGAAGAAAATAGTTGTTATAACGCGGCCAGCAAATCTATAGTAACTGTTTGTAAAAATTAAGAAGGCATATATGGAGTGATTATTTCTTGTAATCGTGTATAAAATAGTATTTAGTTATATTGTACATTTGTAAAACAATATTAAACAACGTCAATATAACACGAAAAATAAACATAAATGTTTTATTATCACAGCCTTCGTGACCGAAAGGCTTTTGGCAAAACGTCCAATTAGTGCGATGATTCAAACAAATTATTTCACGTCTCCTTCTACTCCTATTTTTTTATTTATTTCCTTAGTTTCTGGTCTTCTGTAACTTTCTTCGCACTCTGCCCTCCTTAGTACCCCCTAATTTTTTCAACCGATTTTGTTCCTTTCCAAACAACAATCATTAACACAATAGACAACAATGCACTCCCCAACTACATTACTAATACTATATTTCGCCCGTGTGTCCTCTATCTTAGTGAAGATAAACTTCTCCGTGAACACATCCTGGTAGTTGAAATCGTACTCAAGTGCGAATGTTGAGTTCACACTCAACTACGTGCAGTCTAATTCCTCTCAGGAAAACTTGAATATGCTTATGTTCGTTGAGTTCATAATTGGAAGGTACTTATTTACTTGTTAAATAATTTATTAATTCGAGTTTAGAACTATATAAGGGGTTGAGATGTTGCTGAAATCGTAAAATTGCCACCATCCATCACAGACATTATTTTTTGTTAACTGCAAGACAACTTCGTGCACTGAGTTCTCAAAGTGTTAATTATTTTATA
This sequence comes from Hexamita inflata, assembly GCA_963988835.1. Taxonomy (NCBI): domain Eukaryota; phylum Fornicata; order Diplomonadida; family Hexamitidae; genus Hexamita; species Hexamita inflata. Next base: position 250,686 of record CAXDID010000812.1, on the reverse strand, counting down.
GATTATTATAGAACATATTAGTTTCATTAACAATTATAACTACTATAATAGCTCGTCGGCAAGGCAAATAGATCGACAAAACAGGATCGAGTCACTGAACTCAGAGGAGCCCAGCTCAAATAGTGATAACTTCTCACACTATAAACAGCCGCACAGAACTAAAAAGCTCCTCGAACTGACGATCGGAAGCCTGATAAAGGAGATTACAGTGCTATATCGGAAGCTTCTGAAACACTTCGATCACTGATATAATCATTCTCAAGCTTATTTAGTTATTTAAAATTCAGTTATTCAAAATACCAGCTAATTTTTTAGAAATATATCTGTTGAGATAATATTTATATATGATACTACATATATAATATCTATTGTAAAATGCTGTACTGACAATAGGTACCAACTAAATGATATTTAATTATTTTTAAATATTATATTTGTAATTCAGCATTAGTTCAAATAATAAAATATGTTATTTTTTCATTAAGCCTAATACTTGAGTAAAATGAAACTTACTTGTGGGGTTAAACAATTATATAATCTGGAAAGTTGACTTTATTGTTACTTTCTATATTAATTTTGCTCTCTTTTAGGACCAAATAATTATGAAACTTTCAATTAGCTTCAATAGAGCTAATTCTTAGTTTCTCAAAGAGTTGTCGTGTCATATATGTAATTTATGGCGATCAAGAATTAAAGGCAAATATTTCTTTGAATTCATCAAAATCGATTTTGTAATTATTATGACTAATTATGATTACTTTGACGAACGTTTCAGCATTTATAATGATAAAATTTTACCAGAGACCTCGCTTTATGGAATTTGAAAATTGCGAAATTTGAACTTCTCATATTAGTTTTGGAGTGAAATAATATTTTATTTGTCGTAGATTATATATATTTATTCACACCTTTTAAGATCAGAGATATTTGAATTCATTTTACATTTTAGTTTAAGAATTATTTATGATATTTGTTGGATTGAAAATATGGAGAATTGTTTGTTTACCATGTATTATGATTGAATAGTGTTATTGTATTTGCAAATTTGGTGATACTGAAATAATTTGAAATTGTGTGTATCTGAGATCTGTACATTTTTGAAAAATATAACTAATATCATGTTTTACGTGCGTATCGTTAAAAGCACTGTTATGTATCCAAATTATTGTTGATGAGATTTGAATGGTATAGTGAAAATATGAATGATAATATATGACCGACACTATTTACTTAGAATATAACCCGAATCAATATAATTATTAATAATATTTTGTGAATATCATGGTATAATAAGATAATAATAAGATATTATCATTATTATGATTATAATAAGATAAATGTAAAAGACATATATTAATTATTTCTAAAATATCATAATGTAACATCAAACTATAATTCTTTCACTTCAATGGAAATAAATATTTAAAATGGAATAGATAAGTAACTGTAAGGCAAATAGACTGTTCCAAACAAGTTCGTTAAAACTATGATAAGTATCTAATAATTTTTATAACCTGCGTCATATTCAGAACAAGGTTCGTCGAGAATAATTTCAATAGACGTTTTGAGGGGAATCGCAATCTTTTGCACTTGTTTTATCCACGAAGTTTCATTATTTCTTGATGTGAACATAATTCTGAAACTAAAAATGCCAGAAGCGCTTCTTGGATACATAATAGGAATTCCATCCATGTTATTTAGTTAGTGGAAAACTCTTTTTACAATCATTTGCGGGATGACGTATGCATATTTGGGCAATGATGCTCTATGGTCTGTTAAGAAGCTATCAGTTGAATGTTTGAAAAGAACTATAGTATCATTCATATAATTACCTTTGTTCTTCTTCTTTAATGTTCTTTTAATGTACATATGGTTGCTTGACTACTATTGGAAGAAAACAACATATCACCCATTTGTAGAAAAATGGTACAATATATAAATCACTGATAGTGCTGCGTGCTGGTTTTATGGCTGTACGTTTTGTTTCCTCCATTTCATTGCGTACAGCGTAAATTTAATAGTGAAAACGTTCCAAAGAAAAAGTACTCCATAACATGTCATTTACTACCAACGAGCAGTTATTTACATGATTTACGCAATTATAATTGGGTTCGTCACCAACCAAGTCCAGGTATCGACATTCAAGTTTCTTAAAAACAAATATCCAACTACTTTTGCGAACGTGAATATGCTGGAGTGTGCAGCTTCTTCTTTGGGAAATTAATTCTCTCCAAACGCGAGGTAAGGTTTATAAAATTTATTCATATCATTCGTATCTGGAGCCTAGTGTTTTGTGTTCCCTCTGTGGACTAACTTATTCTTTGGATGCATGTTCGGTTGCTTTTTCAGGGCTGTTATGTTGCATCGATAATAGGTAAACACTCAAACATGGATGAGTTTGCGCAAGAGATATTTGTTGGTATTCGGTTTTTCGTTTGTGATCCCGCTAGTTTTGTGGGGCTTTCAGTCTTGGATAACCATTTCAGATATAAAAGCTGGCAGGAGAACGCATTTCCAATCCATCAAGAGACTAGCTACCGGCGAGTTCTACTACAACTGCTACATGCCAGAGCTTGTATTTTTCGACGACATATTCATGTTTCTGGCCGTCTTCACTATCTTCTACCTCTTCGACGCACAAACGTCCAAGAAGTCGATCGCCAGAACCGACAACTCGCTCTATCTGCGCCGTTTTTCAACCGGATCTCTCACCTGCTATGTTTTCTCACCCGTTCTCGGCGGGTTCATCCGGGGAATGTTGCCCAGTTTCAACAAACAGAGCATGTACTAGTTCTTCGGAATCGAGCTCTTGGTGTTCATCATTTAATTATTTATGTTCATTGGACTTGATTACTCGGACTGGATGTTCACCCCAGATTGGATCGTTTCGTTCACAGCGAAGGCGTTTTAGTGCAAGTTCAAGTGCGGAAAGTTTACAGGTGGATCGCATCTGAGGGTTAAGCCGGTTAACTTATTCGAAAAAGTTGATACATATGAAAAAATTGGTGATGTAGAAACTGCAACTGAGTGATTCGGTTAACTAGTTATAATAATATTTTAGCCAATCTTCTTTTATTCTTTTAATTTTATAATTTATTGTAATGTAAAGTATTTAACTGTTATTATTTGTCAGCACTCCTGCAAAATAATTATTAACAAGTAAACTGCAGTTGAAAACTGCAGAATTTCTACTGCAGTTGCAGGAGTTTTTTCGTCCTGCATGCAGTTACTTCTTAAAACGACGATTTACTGCAAATACTGCAGAAAAGGGAGCCTTAGTTTGAATTGGTATAAATATTTGTTTGATAGCTTCCTTTTATAATAAAACTGTGTTATATTTTTAAAATTATCAACAAAAATCGTAACAAATAGTTTTTATTGATCTAATTGAATTGCATTAACAAACTATTTAAAACAGAATAGCGAGATTTCCCATTATAGATATAGTAATGGAACAAAGTAAATCTAAACCTTTTTTAACGTCCTTTTTTGTTGAGAAGACTGCTTTCATTTAATGAACAAAAATAAAATTCACTTGACCATTTCCGAACTGCTTTCGTTCGTTAAGTTGAAAACGACCTTCAATTTCGAGTTCGTAACGGGGACTTTCGTGTACTAAAATAAATCAGCGGAGTCGTTCATTAAATTCTGTTCATAGGGTTCCCCAAAATACTCCTCTTCTTCGTGATTTGATTTGATGCAGCAACTTAGAAATGGCATTTGGGGAGTGGTTGGGATATGAATAATTATAGCTCTATGGACTAATTGTGAAAGGAGTGATAATAGTTGTTAAAATGTTACACTACAAATAAAATGATGGCACTTAGAATTAAATACTAACTAGTTAGGAGTAAAAGTGCGAAGATATGGCGATTGACATTCAGATACAGCTATTTTTATACACTGATGTTAGAATGATATAGGTGGATTTATACACCGCAGTTTACAAAGAACAAATTGATAATAAAAACGATAAATTTATTTGTACAACATTTTATACACTACAAACACTACTATTATTTTAATGCAATAAAGCACTGTGAATATAATATCTATGATAATAGCAACAAAATTAACAAAAGTCGAAGCATAAGTATACAGAATTATTATGTAAACATGATATATTTTGTGATACGAAGGTATTTACAGTTATTGATATTAAGCAAAATATCAATCATGTTGAATTCATTATAAGTATACGGTAGGTAGTTATTAAAGTTTTCCACTTCAGGAAGCAGTCGTAATAAAAGATTGCCTTCTCGAAGTTGAGCTCCTCTAGATCTTTCTTAATGAATATGTGCATGATTCCGGCGTCTCCAATCATAACACCGGCTTCTGAGTCGAATTATAAGAAGTTGATGTAATCAGTATATTCAGGCGATTATGTGAAGTCTGGTTTCCCGCCGATTGTGTGGGCAGCTTTAGCTTTATATACTACTTTAGTTCCAATTAAATTTTTTGCATCTGGTTCTTCCATCATCCACGAATCTTTTGTTTAGTCGTACTCATATCTTTGAATTCTTCTAGTAATTGCTCTGGTTTGAGGAATCTAATTACTATGTCATCACCTACAACCTCATCATACCCACAATCATCAGACGAATCGGTGATGTACAGTTAGAACAGTCCACTTGTATTGCAGGCATATCTGCGAAATTAATTTAACAAAACAGGGGGTGGGAGAATTTATCCCGCAATATTTCTAGCAAAATCGAGAGACTTGGGGACAAATGGAACTCTGCCGAGAGTGGAAGCTGTCTTTGAAGTTATTTACTTCGAATTCGTCTTCATAACGATTTTAAACGGATCTTGAATTGATTTCTTTTTAGTATTTCGTTTTACCTCGCTCATTGGAGTGAAGATAATATGTTAGAGAAATACATAATAATTAGTTAAATTTGTAGAAGTGTAATTGGTGCATTTACCAATCCAAAAATAATTATGAATATAATTGATAATGAATTTAACTAAATCAGTCCTACAACAAATAACATATTACTATATTAGTTAACATTATATGCATTGTACAAATATTTTACAACTTAGCTCACATGCTGTCTTGCCTCCTGTTTGCTGTACAGCTTTGTATCTTGCTTTGGTGTTCTACTTTTATAGCTCTAAGTCAACTAAGCGCGTGTACCGTTTGCGCTACATGAAGTAGAAGAGGGCAACAAGGGCCACGATGACGATGATGACCGACAGCACCCAGATGATCCAGGTAAAGTCCTGGTTTCCTTCGTTTTCGTAGTACTCTTCGTCTATGAGTTCCATTCATAGACACATAGTCACATGTTAGAGAAAAGTACAAAATTAAGCTAAATTTGTATTGGTGCATTTACCTATCCAAATGAATAATTGATCATGAATACAATTAATACTGTATTCTCCCTGTTAAAGTGGGGTTGGACGACCCTATTTTTTCGGGAGAGGTCACGGTTTACCCCCCTTTAACTAGGAGAGAATAAATCGACTGTGCGATTCGAATCTGTGGATTAAATCAAATAATTTACAAAATCTATCTAAATATAAGATATATTTGACAATATAAAATAATTTATATGTTATTTTATAAGCAAAAAATCAATAATTTGTTATCATTTTTATATTTTTATTATTATTGTTTTAATATTCATAAATATTGCTACAATAGTAAAGTATTTTAGATTAAATATTATAATTATCAAATATAGTTAGATCTATTATATAATATTGAAGATTAGTACATTTAAAATATATTATAATGTATTAATACTTGTAAACATTTATTTATAAATTATGATTGGAGTGGTAATTTAATATAATTATGTAAAATATATACAATTACGTAATATCTGTATTATTTTGAAATTAAATCTATTTCAAATTAATTATGATAGCTTAGACCCTATGAAATGCCGGAAATCAGAAAAAGTGGTCTAGAAAGCGAGTAACCCCCCTTTAACAGGGAGAATACAGTAATGAATAAAATAGAATCTCTTCTACAACTAGTTAAAAATATTAGTTAGCCGAGATTAAAACTGTTGTCAAGAGAACTGATAGCGATTGTGTTCGTTTAAACAATTCATAGGCTGAGATTTACTTTGTAAACAATATTCGCGAAAATTCTCGCAAATGCCCCATAACTGATTTTTCACAGACGCCGAAATCTCTTTATCAATCCAAATACTCTCACATCTTATCGAACACGATGAAGTTCGCCCCCAGCTTCGGGGATTCGTAGCGCGGAACCGGCTCGGTTTGCTCTTGGGTGTTCACGTTCAGCGCGGTCACCGAGACCTCGTACTCCGGGTCGATCTGCAGGTTGGTCTCGGCCTGGACAGTCACGTGCTCGTTGATGAAGGAGTTGCTCTGCTCGAAGGACTCGTTCAGGTATTCACTACTGCTCGAGTACTCGGACGTGTGGGTCTCGGTGATCGGTTGTTGTTTGAGTTCTATTAACTGTTGGGCTGTTTGTCTTTGAGGTTGGATATTCGCTTTGGCTCTGAAGCTCTGGAAGTTGACCTGTCTCTGCTCGAACTACTATCTTTGGTTCAGCTTCAGCTGGTTCTGTTAACTCTGGATCAGCTGCTGCAGGTCGTGGTGGCTCTCCATTCTGATCACCGGCCTCGAGGTCGGCAGCACTGTTTTGCCCAGCTCTTTCATCACCTGGCGCTTCGTGTTGTTGAAGGCGATGGAGAAGCTGGAGCGGTGGTAGTCCTTCGAGAGCGAGGTCTTCACGAACTGCTGGAACTGCTTGTCGAGCGGCTCGTCGTTGGCCATGGCCTTCTTGATCAAGTCGCGCATCAGCGTCACGTCTTCCTTTTCGATGGACCCCGCGAGCATGCGCTGGAAGGTCTCGAAGTACCAGTGGTAGAGCCTCCAGCGGTCGAGGTTGACCTGGGCTGCGATCTCCACCCACGGGAAGTTCTTGTCGCCTCGCACGCACTCGTCCAGCAGGACCTGGTCTTGGATGTAATCGCTGGCCTAGCCGCCGTTCTTGCGGGCGAGGTACTCTCCGAAGACGGACAGCAGCTGCCCCTTGTCCAGGACGCGTCTGGCCTGTTGTTTCTGCATTCGTGGAGTGGCAAGTAAACAATCTGTTTTCAAATACGTTCATATACATTAATAATCAAAAGTTTAAGATGACGAGAACATAGGATAGACACTGGTTTTAATAACTCTACAGGTGAAGTGAGATTCGTGTTTCGTTTTAAATAATTTAATCTAGCCGTGTTTAAACAGCGAACGGCTGTTTGTTCAATCAATCAATATAAGATTATGTTGTAATTAACATAACAAATATTTGTACAAAAATCAAGCAATGAATACATATCTACTTCAACATGATAATACGTAGTTAATATTTGTTTAAAGAAAGCAAATCGGTATATTCACAGAATTTTGCAATCTAAAAGAAATTGAAACATTAAGTCTTAGTGAGTAAGATGGAACTGTGTAGTAGTTTGCTATCATTTATTTTTTTCTTCATTCATACAGTGGTGGGCCCTCGAAATGCTTTTTTGAATTAGGAAGAAGAATGAAGTTTATTATTTGAATCTTACTTATATCACTGCCCGGCTCAATAATGAGTGTGTTCTCCCTCCTCATCAATACACTCATTAACTCTATTTACTATTGATTTGTAAAGTGCTTCAATCACATCAAGGCCTGGTTGAGCCTTGGATAGCTGTGCTACAATAATTAACGTATATAACTCTGTATATACTTCAATAATAAGTTTCAACTTTACCTAACGTTGTATAATTTAACAATCAAGAAAATTGATTTCTCATTATGAAATGGAAGTGGAAGATCATAAGTAAAATAACTGTTGTTTTAGAGTAGCATCAATATATTATTTAATGCTGGGCCCGACTAACCCACTTGATTCCATTCTTCAAGAAACAAAAAGGCATTCATTATTTGTATTTTGAGAATGAAAGCGACTGTAACTACCTGAATTATAATTCTAATTAAGCGATGTACCCAAACTTCATCTTGAGCTCCCGGTTGAGATTGAAAGAAAAAGTCCTCCATTGTTTTTCGTGATTAAGAAATACCTAAAATCGTTCAGATTGACCCAGTTGAAGATGAACACCGAGGTCCTCTGCAGGTCCAGTGCTTGCGCTACTAGTTATAAATTACATATTGCGTCCGTATACCAATCATTGGATCCTCTTATTCTTTTCTCCAATCAAGCTTAACTACCATATATTTTCGAGATAAAATCTTTCATAAATTAGTTTTGTTGACTAAAACGTAGAAATTACACAGGGACATCTTAAACAAGTGATATAACTAGTTCAGATTGGTACAATATTTTATGAATTCATCCGTTGGACCCAGAAATGAAGAGAATACAAACGCTTCAGAACTGCCTAAGTTTGTTAAGTGAATTAGTTGACCTTCCCTAAACATCTTCTACCGCGTTTATTTTTGTCATTGCCGTCCTTTTAATGCATGTGGTAATTTCTATTTTTCCTTTTTGGAATATTAAATACCGACTTTGAATAGTCGATTATGGTCTAATACGATCGAAATCATATTTTTGGCCCTCTTGTGTTAATGAGTAGTTCATGAATAATCTCCAACTTGAGATTATTTATTGGAATTTGTCATCCGCATTAGAAGTGGCAAAATATTTTAATATATAATTACTCACATAGTAAACAAGAAAAAGCAATTCCACCTCCCATAACTGTAACAATTTCCCATATTTCTTACTTATATTCAGTATTAATCGAAGTAGAATACAGCTTTGCTAAAATCTAGGTTTTCTAGGTCTTTTCTCTTTACAAATATGTGCATGATTCCGGCGTCTCCGATCATGATTCCGTCAGACGAGTCGAATTATAAGAAGTTGATGTATTCGCTGTATTCTTTGTCCTATGTGAAGTTTGCGACCCCTCCTATCTTGTGTCCGTGATATTTAATCCTGTACGGTGCTTTTATTCCGATTATTTTCTAAACAGGTGCTCCTTCCAGCATCCACGGCTATTTACTCGTGTATTCGCTCATAGCCCTCCCTTATTCACTTATTTGCGCTTCAGATAGAAATCTAACGACCACCTCGTCCCCAACAATTTGATCGCACTCGAAACACTCCAAATCGTCGCTAATGAACAATTAAAACAGACCAGATGTTGGAAAGCCTCGTAGAGCCGGCATATCTGAGAAGTTGATTTGGCAAAACAACGGGAGAATATTTCCAGAAACGTTTCTGGCGAAATCGAGCGATTGTGGGACGAACGGGATCCCACCCAGTTTTGAACAAATTAGTTTATTTGGATTCGGAGCGGGATTCGTTTTAAGGATTATTTGGTACTTAAACGGAAATTATTTGGAACGCGTTTTCTCGTTTTTCTTCACGTCACTCATTGGAGTGGAAATAATGTAACTATTTAAAGTTGTTTTAAAGTGTTGATGAAGTGGAAATGAATTAATTGCCGAACTGGAGTTTGTTTTGGAGATCTTTTTGTTTTGTTAGATAAACTTTTCGTTTGATAAACATGATCAAATATGGTAAGAATTATTTTTATATTTGAGCGCGACCAATCTTATTTGTTAAAAGTAGAAATGTAGTAAAATAATTTAATTTATCAACATCAGTCAACCACAATCAAAGAAAAACACGGCCTTTTCAAAGTTAAACTCATCAATTTCTTTTTGCCTTAAAAATATATGCATAATCCCGCAATCACCAATCATAAGCCCATTTTCCTAAGTTGAACGAAACTAGATGAAGTTCTCAAGGAATTTGTATGCACGAGCTTAGATAAAACTAGGCTTTCCACCAATTGTGTCGGCAGATTTCACATGATAATCCTTTTTTGTTCCAACTAATGTCTTAACAGGTTTATCTATTGTCCACTAAAATAACCAAGGACGTATATTTGCGTCATATTCACTCATATCACGTTGCTCTTCTAATAGTTGTTCGACTTTCAAAAATCTTATAACCACATCATCGCCAACAAAATCATCAAATATGCAATCTGGACCTTAGGTAACAAACAGCTAAAATAAACCTTCTCTTGGATACCCTGGAATAGCTGGCATTTCTGCGAAGTTAATCTGGCACATAAGTGGAAGCACTTATCCTTTTTTATTTCTGGCAAAATCCATTGATTTGGGGACGAATGGGACGCCACCTAAAAATGACCCTTTAAGAGTAGGCTTAATATTATTATCAACCTTAAGCTGAATTTAGTAACGTTCCGAACCAGTTTTATCTTTTTTCAAATTTTGCTTTACATCGCTCATTGAAGTGGCAAAATATCTAAAGATGTTACTATTATTAAATATACAATGTTCTCATATATCTAAAATTTAGATTGAATTTTGATTTTAATATAGAATATGTTTTATGATTATGTACTACATTACCTCACTCCTCCTTATAAGTGAAAAGCGATGTAATAACCCTTGAAAGCGAGGTAATGTATATATAATATGCTCATGTTATGATATCATAATAATTGAAGTTGAGTCAGTATATTATTATACTACTACTCTATTGTACTACTCTACAAAATAGATCTACAGAGATAGACAACAAATTTATGGATCTGCATGATGCAGTATCTTTTTATATTGGCATAGTGTTTATACAACTTTGACGTTTTAATACTTAGTATGGATTTTTCAATTTTTACATTTTTCAATACAATGTAGCAATATTTATACAGATAGATAATTTGATATAATTTGCAGCTCAGCATCATCGACCACACTAAACAAAGCTGGTATTCCAGCAGTGCCTCTTCAGCTCTAAAGACCGTCGATCATCTTCAATATATATTTACTTTGCATTCATTTTCCCTCCACTAAAACCAAAAACATCTACCTCACTTTAGCATCAGCTCCAGCCTCTATATAATCCCGAGCAGTTACTTGACCTCGACCATTTTAACGGGCAGCACTTGCAATTGTGCTTATAGATTATTCGCCTCAACAATTAATTAATTGTGTTTCTGTAGTTAAATACTCAGGTCGTCCTCCATTTGAACGAGCAGTTTATTCAGCAAACAGGTGTGTTGTTAATGGCTCGCGAACTAATCCAAGAGTATTTTGTTGTTCACTTAAAACGCCTTCGTGTACGTTTTGATTTATTTTTCGGCCAGTTGCTGATTTTTTGGCTTTTATGGGTCAAAATTGGAGATCTCGGTCTGAGAAGAGGACGGCTCCGGCTCGCGCGGGCTCTAATTCGCGTTAATTGTGTTGATCGCGTTGTCATTCACAATATTTGCATTAATCGCATCATTAGCATGAATTAAAGGAGAAACAACGGAAATGGGGTCACGCGGAGGAAGGGCAGAAATGGAAGGAGAAAGCATGTCAAGAAGGTCGTCAGCGGGCTTCAACTACTAATGCGAAATAGTCGGAGACACAAAATCCAATAAATCATTGGATTAAGCTGCTGCATGCAGTTACGGAGCTGGGGACACCACATCAAAATCTAAAAGATCCATTGGAGTGGATAAATATGTTATAAAATAATGATTGATGTGAAATAAACACAATAAAAATAATGATGTGACTTTAATTTCTGCTTTTAATGCTAAACACACTTTTATGACAAATAATAGTATTATAACTACAAAACATACACATATAGATTCTCAGTGCAAATTACATCATTAGCCGAAGATGTCATCCATTGTTCTCATATCTTCTTCATCGCATGAGTCCTAAACAGATGCTGAATACTAACTCATTTGACTCAAACCGCTTCTATTTTCAACCATCGAGTCTTTTCTGAAGAAAGCAGGCGAAGAAGCGCTCGCTGTTAGACTTCTCAAACCTCTGGGGCCTGATGGCTGCCTCAATTTGTAGTTAACAAACTAATACAGTGTCTAATAATGAAACTTTTTCGTCGGATACGTATTTTACAGTGTTCTCAAAACATTACGCATTAAAAGCTTTCGATCTTCATCATGAACCTTAGAAATAGTTTCTTATACAAAATTCTTGTATGGTTCTAGGTCATCATAGAATTTTTTGCTCCAGGTATTGTGGAAATAATCGTGCAACTTCTTAGGCTTAACTCGCATCATCTCACCCATATCAACCCAGAATGACTATTTTATTCTATCATCAGCTTGTTAAAACTCGTTAAATGCTACATTGACGTCTAGTATAGGTTTCACGGATCGCTACTAAATTAGCTGTATGAAATGTAGTTCAAAATGCTCTTACCAGACTTCGCTCATTTGCGAAGTGGTAAAATATATTTTTGTATGGATATACACTATTCACGAACGTAATACAATATATAAATAATTTGCATTTTAAAAATGCAAGTTTTCACAATATCAATGGGTTTATCATGGAATTAGTATAAATAGTGAATAATAGGTTTATATTAAAACCATTAAGGCCATTCAAATGTCTCAAAACTGTATCATTCCAATGCAATATCAAATTTGTGGATCAACTATTTAGCGGATTCTTTTTTGTTTTAAAAATACAGTTTATTTGATTATACTTGAATATTGGTTATTTATTTATTGAATCTATGTTATTATTTGTGGATTTGGTAATTCTTATTCAAAAAACTCATTCAAGCAATATTCAAGCTTAATTTTTGTTTTCTGTGTTTACGTCTCTCATTATGAGTTATTGTGTTTCTTCAACAGCTTTGAATGTTGGTATCTCAACTGGCATGACCATCGCGTTCCATACCATCGTCAATATCAGCCCGCATATGCAGATGTTCTCCTGTATTTCTCCTCCGATCACGTACTTCATCCACGGCTTCTCGACTTTTATATCCAGATTCAGACAAATGACACACACGATCAATATAACAGCCATGATCGCGGCAGCCGCGAATACGTGCCCGTGACATTTATACAGATTTCTGCCAGAGTGATTCGCCCACTTCACCTTCTTCACCCAAGTAAAACGGTCTCTGAACATCAAAACGGCGTTGTTGAAAAGAGCTATCGCGAACCCGCCCATCCCAGCTCCGGAGACCTTTATGTGAATGGCCATGAACTCAACGTTCGAGTTCCCAATCTTTCTGTGAGAGGAGCAGAAGCAGCCGTCCAAAAATATACCCAACCAGCCTATGACGTAAAAGACAGAAGAGACTATAGCTCCCGGCTTGCTAATAATCGCGTTGTGTCTGTGCATAAAGAAGGTGAGCGGGATGTCGAAGGCGACCAAGGACCACAAGCACGCAGAAAACAACAAAAAGAAATGCGGGTTGCACTCGGCATCGAAAGAACCGAGCTTCGAAAAAGTGTACTCCCAAGGCGCATAGTACCTTTCTTTCGAACCAGTGGTCACCCAAATGTTGTGGTTGAACGTTAACCACGCAGACAGCATGAATGCGGAGAAGGTGAGTAACATCACCGCGCCGTAAATCAATAACTACGTTCTAGATTTAAATTTGCCCATCAATATGTCTTTCAACTGCTACATGATATTTGTCATATTGTGGAGTGAATATTTCACTGTTTTCATTCGCAAAATAATTAAAAAGAATGGTAGCATTTTGAACTGAAATGAATTTGCATTCTCTTAAATATACACACTCATATACTAAATGCCAATCAATTCCTTTCAACAGTTATAGTGTGATATTGAGTGTTATAAACGGTCTGAATCCAAAATAACATATATACAACTTACATTATATGTTTTCATTTGTTGATTATTCTAAAGTAACAGATTCGTTTTACTCGAAATTCATGTATCCATTACTAGACGTACAATATTTATCTTCCTGCCATTGTACTAGTTTGTCAATTAACGCTTTTATTCACAAGTTGTAAAAATATTAATATTTGTATAAAATCAAATTGAAAACAACTATGTGTTATCAAACAAAAATGTTAAGATAGTTTAAGTATTGCTTTTTAGATTGTTCTAAACTGCTTGATTTCAAAATATTTACTTCACAATCTCGCTTTGAGTAGTATAATAACAAAAGCTATTAACAAAAGCTTTACTAACAATTAAATGAGTTATATTTAAAGTCTTACAAATTATATAAATATTATTAACTTTAAAATAGGATCGCTCTATACTTCGATGGCCCCTTATATATTTTCTTCGTAGAACATTTGTTATTTACTCATAAAACATGAAATATCAACGAAAATATATTAAAAATCTAGGTGGTCCTTATTTATTAGTGGTTAGGAAATGTGATGATAGATAATTTACGGTGTGATATCTTCTTATTTATAATTAAATGACTCATTTAACTATTACCTTAGTTACACATTTATAGCTTCAATATAAAAATCTTCTCACTCATGTTGCAAATCTTGAATTATCGGTGGTTGTTCCAAGCCTGCCGGATCCAGCGTTGCCTTAGGCTTCGCCTTCCTACCTTTCTCCCACCTCTCAGTGCCCTTCTTCCGTGGCAATTTTATTATCCTTATTAATATTGAAAAATATCTTTACATATGATATTTGTATTAATTTTAGATTATTAGCTAAAATGAAAATTATTAAAAATGTTCAATTTGTATAGTCGAACCCACTTAGTTACATTCAAATCTTTTTGAGACCCATAATGTAACATTTGTTTAAATAGGGTGTGGAAATTTGACAAGAACTTGCTCGCGCTCTGGGCATGTTCATGAGTTTTTGTTATAAATATATAATATATTACGTTTAATGAGATGTTGACGCAAAATCCACTCCAATTCCTAATGATGAAAATGCACTTCACAAACTGAAACTTTATTAGTGAGATTTTTGTGCAAAAATTGAGTCACCAGGGTCAATGTTCTTACAAATTCTGCGCAGAAAAGTTGCCAAATTATAAATTGAATTGATGCTATTAAAAGTTTAAGTAGAAAAACTTCTAATCATGAGTCTGGTTGAGCAACTTTTTTCTGAACTCACAGTAAGTGACAAGTTGTTAACTTTTAGTATCAGCATTATCTTCTAAAAGAAATATTTTTGGAAACTTAAAAAGTAAAATTTACAAGAAAAAATTATTTTACACAAACATAATCGTGTATTATTACAGAATCATCGAATTCAATTCATTCCCAAATTATTGAGATTACTCGTGTTGTCATTGTTTGCAATTTAGATTTTAACTATGTTCACAAAACTGTAACAACCAAGGAATTAAGAGAGTTTATTTCAAAACTGCAGAGTTAATAATAGATGATTGTTACAAAAATTAATAAACATTTTTAATTTTAGTGATTTGATAGGATGATAAATTGTAATGTTCATAATAATTGATTACACTAAAGAGTGAATTACTATATATTATTAAATTTTATTAGTGTAGTAGTACGTAATCATTATAGAAAGCTATAACTATTTAGCACTTGTATCCATCCCACTTCACGTAATGGAATTGATTTAACAAATATCTTTTACATATTCTCAATTAAGAGGAAGAAAAGCTAAATAAATCAAATTTTATTCCTAGATAATTAGAATTATGTTACCTGAAACATTTTAAGTATAAATATAATGATTTTGTGCATAAGTTCAACATTAAAGAGATTTAATAAATATTTAGAACAAAAAATTACTATGGTTCATTATTAATCTGCATATAAATTATAAATATATAATAAGAAAACTCAAAATTTATTTTATCGTTTCTTATTTAACTAATTTATAAATTATTAGTATTGAATGGCTATTTCAATAGCTATCAGTGATCAACATTTATTAATGTATTCTCTGTTGTATAATATTGTTTATTGGTTGTCATGGTCTTATTAGAATAATTATTATATTTCAAACTACTATATGAATAATATTTATTATTGTAATTTAAGTCTACAAATATACATTTAGCTTAATAATGATATTATAATTTAACAACTGTAGTATTATTAGAATCTTTGATTTATATGTGTTTAATATTTTACTTCATTAATTTTTATATATAATTTTGTAGTGACCTAACGTTCAATATAAAAAGCTAATTTTCTTTATTATTAAATGCTGCAATTACCATTTATGGTCCTAATAAGATAACCACAAAATTTAAGTACTACTAACATTATTCGAAAAAGAGTGAATTTTACCTAAATTTATAAAATATTTTTGGATTAAATCGGTACTTAACCAATATAATTTTAACTTGATATGCAACAAAAAGTTGCGCAACCAGACATCAGAATATTAAGTATTACGTGAGTTATTAGCAAAAATAGTGTTGAAAAATACAGTGAAAATAAGGTGATTTTTATATTTCTTCTACCAGCTATTACGGACCATTCTCTATATCAAAGGGTTGTTTTAATTGTACTAGACGGATTATTTTGATGATTTAGGGTATTCCTCAATGATTTAGGGTATTCCTCAAACCGGAGCAGTTACTAGAAGAATCCAAAGATATGTGCGAGTACGAAATATATTTAATTGCAAAGTCGCATTTTTTCTTGTGCGTATATGAAACCAATTTCATCAATGATCCAGTAATACTACATTACCTCGTTCTCAAGGGGGTAGCCTTTTCACTTATAAGGGGGTTACCATATTCAACCCCCTTATAAGTGAAATGTATCCAAAATGTATCCAAAAATAATGTCGAATTGAAGGGTTTATAGTCAAAAAATGAGGTTAAAACACATGATATTTGTCACTCGCTTACAAGGGGGTAACTTCATGTCCAACCCCCTTGTAAGCGAGTTGACCTACCCCCTTATAAGCGAAAATGCGACCCCCTTCTGAGTGAGGTTATGTAGTAATTTTTATAAATATTTAGAAACATGTTTTTCATATACACAAAAATAATAGTCAATATTCGCATTAAACTTACAATATTATTATGTATATTTAATAACACTACGTATGCTAAACTGAATAAAATAACAACTAGAATTAAAATATATCAAATATACTTCTTTGATGTATTCATTTATTCTTTCATTGTAAACTTGTTTCCCGAACTTGAAAGCATAGCTCATAGATGAAAAATTTGTTGTAGACTTTGATGCAGGGTGTCATTATGATGGTTTAAATGTAATAGTAAATTTATAACCAATTATGTCAGGTTCATAACTTGTTTATGCTTCTAATACACCTATATCTAATCATAAAGTTCATGCAGTTCTTTAATGCAGTGCTAATCAAATTGAATAATGCAGTAGCCAAATAAAGAAAATTAAAAAGAGCATAAAAGCTGATATAACTTTAACTATTGCAGGAAGTACAGAAACATTCTATGAAGTACAAGTCGCTTTTCCAGGCGAAATATCTAATTAATCGACAGCTATAATAATTGGTTGTGTTATAGATGGTGTCGTCATGGTGATAATTGGTATGATCACCTTTATTGTTATAAGAAATAAGAAATCAACAGTTCCTCTTCTTGCCCCTGTGTGATATCCTGGTTTTGTTTAATTTTAGTATTATGACTATATTTATTAGCACACTATCTTATAATTCTTATGTGTATTACATCATTATTATAATTTGCTATAAAATACTACAATCAGTACACGTTGAACACTGGTATTTCTACTTATTTCGTTTCTTCTACCACCTTGACCGTTGGTATCTCAACTGGCATGACCATCGCGTTCCATACCATCGTCAATATCAGCCCGCATATGCAGATGTTCTCCTGTATTTCTCCTCCGATCACGTACTTCATCCACGGCTTCTCGACTTTTATATCCAGATTCAGACAAATGACACACACGATCAATATAACAGCCATGATCGCGGCAGCCGCGAATACGTGCCCGTGACATTTATACAGATTTCTGCCAGAGTGATTCGCCCACTTCACCTTCTTCACCCAAGTAAAACGGTCTCTGAACATCAAAACGGCGTTGTTGAAAAGAGCTATCGCGAACCCGCCCATCCCAGCTCCGGAGACCTTTATGTGAATGGCCATGAACTCAACGTTCGAGTTCCCAATCTTTCTGTGAGAGGAGCAGAAGCAGCCGTCCAAAAATATACCCAGCCAGCCTATGACGTAAAAGACAGAAGAGACTATAGCACCCGGCTTGCTAATAATCGCGTTGTGTCTGTGCATAAAGAAGGTGAGCGGGATGTCGAAGGCGACCAAGGACCACAAGCACGCTGAAAACAACAAAAAGAAATGCGGGTTGCACTCGGCATCGAAAGAACCGAGCTTCGAAAAAGTGTACTCCCAAGGCGCATAGTACCTTTCTTTCGAACCAGTGGTCACCCAAATGTTGTGGTTGAACGTTAACCACGCAGACAGCATGAATGCGGAGAAGGTGAGTAACATCACCGCGCCGTAAATCAATAACTACGTTCTAGATTTAAATTTGCCCATCAATATGTCTTTCAACTGCTACATGATATTTGTCATATTGTGGAGTGAATATTTCACTGTTTTCATTCGCAAAATAATTAAAAAGAATGGTAGCATTTTGAACTGAAATGAATTTGCATTCTCTTAAATATACACACTCATATACTAAATGCCAATCAATTCCTTTCAACAGTTATAGTGTGATATTGAGTGTTATAAACGGTCTGAATCCAAAATAACATATATACAACTTACATTATATGTTTTCATTTGTTGATTATTCTAAAGTAACAGATTCGTTTTACTCGAAATTCATGTATCCATTACTAGACGTACAATATTTATCTTCCTGCCATTGTACTAGTTTGTCAATTAACGCTTTTATTCACTAGTTGTAAAAAATTAAATAGTACTTTTCAAAAAAAATTCGTGCAACAATATTAAGCTCCTGTAATGATTTAACCTAAATGTTTGATACTATTGTTACTTCCGCTATTTTAGAACACCAATCATTCTATAATATGTTATTCTGCTACAATTAAATAGAATCGCTAACCATAAAATCAAATTAGTTGTTTCAATTAAGTTGTTTTAAATTAATTATTAAATAAATTAATTTAGTAGGTTAAAAGCTTTTTAATTAGATTATATACATAGAGTAATCACACTAGTTGTTTGACTTTTAATTTTAATCAATTATATACAAAAATATCAGGTATCTGATATGGAAAACAGAAGCAAGTTACTTCAGATCTCGAACATCGCGCTTTGTACCAATGGCAAGTAACTAATATGTTAGCCTTAGTATGGTTTACATATAGTGTTTGAACGGTTATTTAGAACAAAATTAAGTTGAAATATTCGGAAAAAAGCTCGCACTTAATATTGAATAAACTCTTTGTATTTTAATTATTATTTATTTGAGTTGGTCTAATAAGCTATTAATTGTTTAGAAATTATTTAACTATTGTGGTTCAAAAGTAACGCTAATTTTTTATAGTAAAATTATTTTAACTCGACGTGTAAATACATGATGTTGAATTTATTGTAATAAATAGATGAATCTAATTATGAGATAACTATAAATTAAAAGTTAAACTTTTTGTGAGCATCTGATAAAAATCGAAATATTTGACAAATTGATAATTTTTAAATAAGATGTTTAACTACTCATATTGATATAGTGCATTACATCCTTTGTAATTAATTAAATATTAATATATTTTGGTCAGAACCGTAGTATTTAGTTAGAATTATACACTTGAAGAATTGTTGGAAAAATTAGGTAAACAAATAAAATAAGATTATTCTCTCTGGATTGAATAGTTATTCAATTATAAGTATTTTAAAGTATAATGGGAGATATTATTTTCCAGCTTATAATAATAAAAATATAAATTAATCGAGTGATAAAAAATATTTTGGATACTTCTAATTGTTGTAACAAATTTTTGTAACACTCAAGGTAATTGACTACTTTGGATACTCTATTCAACTTTAGATGTTATAGATCACTTAAGATTACTACTCCATTTTGTGATTATTTGTGATTTTTTGAAATATTGCCTTAAACTAATAACTATGAATCTACTATTAAAACCATAGAGTTAATATAAGTTAGTAAAGCTAAACCTCGAAGAAAATTTGGGGTATATATTCTATTAAGAAAATTACTTTTAAAAAATAATCATTTTTTACTCAAAAATAATACTCAAAAATATAATTATATTTAAGATAAAATATAAAATAAACGTCGTGCATTTATATTGATATATTCAAATATATACTATATTTCACTCCTACTCAAAATATTTTGATGTTTTTCATGTGTTGAAATAGCTGAAATAAATAAGCTTGAATAAATAAGCTTGAGAACATACAAAAACACAAATAATTTTTACAACATTATACAAATTTTACAAAATTAGTCATTTCAACAACATTAGGGAATCTCCGGAAACTTATTATTTTCTAGCTTAACTCTTTTCGGTCCACTAAAACTCGTCTTCAAATACACAAGGAAAGTTATTCAATAAATTTGTCTATGATACTCTATAGTACCCTCTGTAACTTTTGAGTGATAAAATTTTGATTTGTAACATTATTAAAAAATCAAAATTAGAAATTTACTCATTTTTTCGTTATTTTTGGCCTCGCATTTCAAATCCACACGTGGGATATGAAAGTGATTTTACCTCAAGTCCTAGGTATCTGGAATTAGCTTAATTTACAAAAATTAGAGTTATCTAACGACGCTTTAAATTTTGGACACCACCCCCAGGAATGAGTCTATTTGGTATGCTAAGTTATTTAGTGGTTCTAATTTGTATTAACTATCAGGTTCAGCTTCGGTTCCATTTATGAGAACACCTAAAAATGTGCGATTAAGGTATTGATAGAAGCGTATTTTACAATTTCTGTTACACCAAGATATTACCCTAGTGAAACTGTTTACTTTAATTCAGGCATCAGTTTAACGCCCCCATAAAAATTGATATTTCAATGTTATTTAGAAATAAATAAATAAATAGTTGAATGAGCTGTAGGTTGTATAAATGCAAATAAGTGTACTCCCATATTTTTGACTATAACTGTTAACTGCTTTATGAGAAAATGCAGTTAATGAAAATATGATTTATGGAAGTTGGTAACCATTAAACCAAACGCTCGCAAATATGTTTTAAATGACATAGTAAAAATCGATTTTAAAATAATTCTTGCTATTTTGTGGTAAAAAATTCTTGGGTTAATTACAATGATTGAGTTAAATTATGAACTGACGCATAGAGCTTTGATGAGATGATTCTTCAGTTTTTCAATTTATTGAATAAATTTATTGAATATATTACTGATGATACAGTAAACATCTGGAATCATGTACGTAGAAAAATAACCGATAAGGTTACTATTAAGAGAGATTATATAGCTATATAAATATACTTCAAAACATAGATTTTAATAAATCAATGCTGCTTTGATTAATATTGAATATGCAAAAAGAATTGAAAATATATATGTAAGTTATTAATCCAGAAATAATGATTTAGAATTAGATACTGACCTAAGTTGCCAGAGGTAAATATTATAAATATTATAATCCCATAACAGTAATTGTATAATTAAATACACGTCTTACTGTTTCAATTTCTTTTAGATTGCAAAATTCTGTGAATATACCGATTTGCTTTCTTTAAACAAATATTAACTACGTATTATCATGTTGAAGTAGATATGTCTTCATTGCTTGATTTTTGTACAAATATTTGTTATGTTAATTACAACATAATCTTATATTGATTGATTGAACAAACAGTCGTTTAAACACGGCTGGATTAAATTATTTAAAACGAAACACGAATCTCACTTCACCTATATAGTTATTAAAACCAGTGTCTATCCTATGTTCTCGTCATCTTAAACTTTTGATTATTAATGTATATGAACGCATTTGAAAACAGATTGTTTACTTGCCACTCCACGAATGCAGAAACAACAGGCCAGACGCGTCCTGGACAAGGGGCAGCTGCTGTCCGTCTTCGGAGAGTACCTCGCCCGCAAGAACGGCGGCTAGGCCAGCGATTACATCCAAGACCAGGTCCTGCTGGACGAGTGCGTGCGAGGCGACAAGAACTTCCCGTGGGTGGAGATCGCAGCCCAGGTCAACCTCGACCGCTGGAGGCTCTACCACTGGTACTTCGAGACCTTCCAGCGCATGCTCGCGGGGTCCATCGAAAAGGAAGACGTGACGCTGATGCGCGACTTGATCAAGAAGGCCATGACCAACGACGAGCCGCTCGACAAGCAGTTCCAGCAGTTCGTGAAGACCTCGCTTTCGAAGGATTACCACCGCTCCAGCTTCTCCATCGCCTTCAACAACACGAAGCGCCAGGTGATGAAAGAACTGGGCAAAACAGTGCTGCCGACCTCGAGGCCGGTGATCAGAATGGAGAGCCACCACGACCTGCAGCAGCTGATCCAGAGTTAACAGAACCAGCTGAAGCTGAACCAAAGATAGTAGTTCGAGCAGAGACAGGTCAACTTCCAGAGCTTCAGAGCCAAGGCGAATGTCCAACCTCAAAGACAAACAGCCCAACAGTTAATAGAACTCAAACAACAACCGATCACAGAGACCCACACGTCTGAGTACTCGAGCAGTAGTGAATACCTGAACGAGTCCTTCGAGCAGAGCAACTCCTTCATCAACGAGCACGTGACTGTCCAGGCCGAGACCAACCTGCAGATCGACCCGGAGTACGAGGTCTCGGTGACCGCGCTGAACGTTAACACTGAAGAGCAAACCGAGCCGGTTCCGCGCTACGAATCCCCGAAGCTGGGGGCGAACTTCATCGTGTTCGATAAGATGTGAGAGTATTTGGATTGATAAAGAGATTTCGGCTTCTGTGAAAAATCAGTAATGGGCATTTGCGAGAATTTTCGCGAATATCGTTTACAAAGTAAATCTCAGCCTATAAATTGTTTAAACGAACACAATCGCTATCAGTTCTCTTGACAACAGTTTTGAATTGATTTCAATAACTAATGAATAAAATACTATTTTATAATTAATTATACTTCTGTTATATTTACATTTATATTAATATTCAACAACTATTTTATAATAAATCACTGATATAGTTACAATAAATATGAACTGTTAAACAAATATTGATTTCTATTTGGAGTGTTATAAACACAGATTATACTGAAATTTATAGTTGAAAAGATTCTGGGACATTTTAGAAAATATAATTTATTAATTCCGCACCAAGTATTATGATTTCTGCTTTTGCGCTTCCACTAATTAAACCTAAAAACTATCCTAAAATTACGTATGGCTCACCTTAACGGCTAACATCTAAGATTAAATCATTTTCTCCACCTCATAATTATCATCGCATAAATGCTGTCTATAGTAACTTGTAATAAAAATAAAAAGTTAACATCAAAAATCATGTTTACGATTCGACGTTACTTACTGACAGTGGGATCGGTCTTAAACGCACATTATGTAATTAGTGATTATATTTTATCCTCTTACTGTATTTGTATTTCATAACCTAAGTCTGAGATGTAATACGGTATATTGAACTACTATATACTATTTAATTTCATTGTGTATTATTGATATATAATCACTTTTCAGCTAACATACATTCTCTAAGTTGTATCTTTTTACAAGAAAAAATAACATTAAATAAATTATAATTTTAGTTAAGCATATCTCACATGTGATCAAAAACAATAAAACGGGGCATGGAACCGTAGCGTCGCATCTCAGGTTCGACCCTGCTGAAGTCGTCGAACGTGCTCGGTTCAACCGAGAAAACGGCGACGGAAGTCTCGTAGCTCATGCTGAAGTCCATTTGGGACTCGGTGCAGGTGGTGACGTGCTCGGTGATGAAGGAGTTGTTCTGGAAGGATTCCTCCATTGGGGTGGAGGAGTTTTGAACGGACTCGGCTGGTGTAACCTCAGATTTGACTGGGGCTGGGACAGCTGGTTTTGCTTGGGATTGCTCTTGTTGTGGTTTTACGATGTTCTGAGCCAGGTTCTGGAAGTTTACCTGTCGTTGCTCGAATTACTGTTTTTGGTTCTGCTTTATCTGGTTGTGCTGTCTCTGGATGAGCTGTTGGAGCTCTAGCTGGCTTTCCATGCGGATAATTGGTCTTGAAGCTGGGAGCTCGGTCTTACCAAGTTCTTTCATCACCTGGCGCTTCGTGTTGTTGAAGGCGATGGAGAAGCTGGAGCGGTGGTAATCCTTCGAAAGCGAGGTCTTCACGAACTGCTGGAACTGCTTGTCGAGCGGCTCGTCGTTGGTCATGGCCTTCTTGATCAAGTCGCGCATCAGCGTCACGTCTTCCTTTTCGATGGACCCCGCGAGCATGCGCTGGAAGGTCTCGAAGTACCAGTGGTAGAGCCTCCAGCGGTCGAGGTTGACCTGGGCTGCGATCTCCACCCACGGGAAAACCTTGTCATTTTTAACATAGTCATCTAGGAGGTTCTAATCTTGGATGTAATCATCAGCAGTACCTCCATGCTTACGTGCAACGTATTGCGCAAACACTTGGAGGATCTAGGCTTTGTCTAATACGCGTCTTGTGAGCTATTTTTACATATTTAGGATTAAGGAGTGGCGAGTGAAAAACACTATCTTAATATACGTAAATGCAGGTATTTAGTTCTTTTTTATCCGCCAAAGTAATTTGGAGTCATGTAAATTTTTAATGTATATTGTGGTGTATTTAGTTGTTATATTCATACGGCGACAACCTAATATATTTCATGTAATTTCATGTTAAACAAATGATTGAATCCATAACTTTTGTATTTATGTTCTAAATTAACAGAACGTTATATTCTTTTATAAAATAACAATTTGTTTGATAACATTCATATTTGTAATTAATAACTTTAACTATTTCATACTATTTTGAAATTTTATTATAATGAGTCGCTAAATAAGATATCGTACATTCTAATATACATTCAATCACAAATAGTACTCTTTAATATTAAACAACATTTATGATCTTATAACCACATGACCTAACTAAAATGTAATAACTTTTGTGTAAGAATCAAAGAGAAATTATTATATGATATGAGGTCAATTCAACTTGTGACTTTGATTGATTGTTTTGCACTAATTTCAGTAAACATGCTAAATACATGGCATACTTTAATTTATGAAATATATGCTTAATCACTCCTATTTTTCAAATTACACTTATTCAACAGATCCAAAATTGTTTGTTAACCTAAATGTCGAAATCCAAAATTGTTCTGATAATTTGCAACTGCTTTCAGTTATTAAAATAATAATTTCTGTATACTAATATACTACTAGTAGTATACACAAACTATAGCAAATAATGTTAACAATCAGGGACTGCATGTTAATTTTGAATCATTATGTGCTAAAAATAGCATATAAATCTAACATAATTAAAGTTAGTTCTTAAAATAAGAAGACATCACACCGTAAATTACGTCTATACTTCTTAAAATAAAATGACTCACTTAACTGTAACCTTATCATCAGTACTAAGGCTCAATTTAATCATTCCATCTTCATCTCATAAATCATGGCAATCCACAAATCCAAACTTAGTTACACAATAACGTTACCTCAAACTAATCTCAATATCATACCTCAAATCATACTTCTTAAAATATATAACTTCTAAAATTACATTCACTTTTAAAAAATCATTTTTATTGAGTGAGTGAAGAAAATATATTTATATTATTATTAAACTCTCAGACCTCAACATCCGGCTCCATTTCTTGAACTTCTTCTCCTTCTTTCGGTTCTTGGCTCATTTCCTCCTTCAGTTCTTGGCTCTCGTCCTTTTGCACTTCGTTTTCCTCCAGTTCCTTCTCTTGATTCAGCGGCTCCGGTTCATTTTGCTCTTCATTTTCTTCAATTATTTGTTCTTCATTTTATTCGTTTTCGGGGATTTCCTCGTTTTCTTCACCATTTTCCTCTGGGTGCTCGTTTTCAAGGTGCTCCTCAGGTTTTTCCTCGGGCTCGTCCTCTATTTTCTCTTCCTCCTCGTCGCCTTCTCTCTTGGGCCACTTTGGCTTCTTCTCAGCTAGTTTGGGTAAAGCGCGTGGTAAAGTTGAGAATAACTTCATTTCTGAGAGCGGGAGGCAGTAATAGTAGCCCTGTGTTTGCAAGGGGCAGTAATCTAAAATGTACTGGTCGGAGAACTCATCGCTGAAGCCGAAAGCCTTCCTGAGCGCTGTCTCAAACTGAATCAAGGAAGTACCGAAACCAAGGAACACAAAGCCCTGGTTGCTATTAAAACTGTTCAAAGTTAGCGATTAGTACTCAGAAAGCTCCTACCACCTCTCAGCCCTGTTCTTGGTTATCTTCTGCAACTCAGGCTCAGATAAAAATGACAAAGAAGTCGTGTCACAGGCAAAACGCAAGTAAAAACAGAAACTACCGCCATTTTCAGTTATCACATTCTATGGCTGCTGTTTAAACGGAAATGGAGAACCAGCCGGATCCAAAGATGAGGAATAACAAAACTTCTAATCAACAAGATTCAACAACCCAGAAGTTAACTTCATCAGAGTGAATTTTTATGTTGTCAATGGGTCAGACATAGCAAGGCAAAACAATAAATCCGCTTGACTTTGGATTATTCCCTTCAAATTAGGGAATTATGGGACATCAAACATAACATCCTAGGTTAACAATGCATTCAACTACTAGGAAACAGCTATAGTAGATTGTGGGAACTCTGCTTGTAAATGAGCTATAAGAGATCTCAATTATGGTACATTTGTGGTCAGAAGTGAATACGCTGAAATTAAATAATACGGTTAAACCTCTTCAGTTGTGATTTAGGATTAGTGCATTTGATGCGGAATATTTATTTTTGTTGTTTTTATGCTATATATGTGTTTATATTTCACTTCACTAGTTATAATTATATTTATATTACAATATCAAAATAGTTAAATTAAGATATTATTGTTATCACTATAATTAATAGGGTTACATTTAAGTGAGTAATTTTGTATGGCCCAAACTTAAATAAATATTTATTGATTAATTACCACATTATACTAATTATTAACGTACACTATATTATAATGTTTATAATTATATAATATTATATAAATATATTTTCTTTCAGTTAGCCAATCAATTTTTGGTATATTTATGATATTGAACTATAACAGATCATGTATACTTTTAAGATCTAATAAATATATCAATAATTTTCTTAAATATTTTGATTTTTACAACTATAATATATAATTTATTACTTTGCAACAGTAAAAAGTGATTATTAGGATGATTTATCGTTTAACAATAAATATATATGTTGAAGTGGTATATATTTATCATCGCTTTTACACTTATAGACAAAATTCAATTTCATTTCACCCACACCACTGTGAGTAATGTCGAGAAACAGAGAATTATCACGTAAGCTCAGATATGCTAAGGCCCAAAAGACCAACAAGGCTATCCCACGCTGGATATTGCAAATCGACGGTAAAGGTGACACCCGTTACAACAACCACAAGCATAACTGGAGACGTAATCACCTCAAGCTGTGAGACCCTAATTTCGCTATTAAAATAACGAGTATACTGCACACAACAGATAGTGTTAAAACTTTCAACGAGTATGGAAATACTCGTGCATACTTAAAACTATGCATGCATAAGTTGAAAACAAAAAATTATCACTCATCCTCGTGTGCTTCATGTTTCGTATCACTAATTTCAATATTTTCAGTTTCTGGCTCATTCCAAAAGTCGTCATCTTCTTATTGTAATATTTTATCATTATCAACTTGTCTTGCTTTACGATCAACATCGTGAATAACACTTGATGCTACTGGCTCTTCACTATCTTTTTATTGTGTTATCTATTCATCTATCATGCTTCCATAATACTTTCCAGATAATTTACTTTTTACATGATTGTTTTCTTGTTCTTCTTCTTCTCCACTAGAGCTCAGTGCATGCATCATTCGTTCTTAGAATAGTTCTGCATGGAATGAATTCTCAACAAATGAAACTTCAACTGCTTTATCAATATCAGTGAGGTTTAAATTTTCAAACAGCTTTACGTTTTTAGAAATAATGTCTTCATTTTCTTGGATTATTTTTTTGAGGCGTACGTTCTCCATTCCGTAGATTTCGATCATTTTTGAGTATTTGGCTAAGTCAGCTTCAGCAAGTATGGTTTCGTTAAATGCAGCAACAAGTTCCTCTATGGCTTTTTAGTGGCTCGCGCAAAATTAGTCAATTTGGATTGTTGCGTCTTCTGGCTCAAGTTGAATGTGTTGCATTTCTTCCATTTCTTGTTTTATTTATGTGCTGAATTCTGTGAGCATCTTTTTCATGTGGCTTGATTCTTCTCTGGTGAACAGAAATGGAAGCGAAGGGTCTTGTGACTGCAATTATTATAAATATCGTTGTGTGGATTGTGCTTGATTTGTGGCCTGGATGAGAACCGAGTCGTTGAGCATATCAGTAACCCCACTTATGGTGACTATCTTTTATTATTTTTGTGTGTTGAATTCCTGAGCCGTTTTGGACCTGACAATGTAGTCTTATATATTAGGTTCGTGTAGAAATTCGTCGATGGGTGCATTAAGTTAAACA
Organism: Hexamita inflata; assembly: GCA_963988835.1. Lineage (NCBI taxonomy): Eukaryota > Fornicata > Diplomonadida > Hexamitidae > Hexamita > Hexamita inflata. The sequence continues at coordinate 222,346 of CAXDID010000812.1, read as the reverse complement.
GCTCCAACGCATCTTAGGAACTTTGCAACATGGTATACGTCAAATAATTATTGTGGAGGGAAATATGTGGCTAGGATGTAGGTAAGCATCTAAGACTTTATATCCAGTGTCTACCCATACTTTTTAATCATTTACATATTAGGATTCGTTGTTAGATTATACTACCTACAAATCGATGAGTGAATCGCTTCTGCAAACATTATTTCACGTTAACTCAGATCAATCACCATATTAGTTTACGTCATAAATCGTGGAGTGAAAATATATATTATATGTTATAAATTATGCTATATTTCCAAATATTAAGCTGATATGTTTAATTTCAATCCGTCCCAAAGCAAAATCGCCAATCTGGTTGTTTGATTCACACTCCAATTTTAATGAACAAACAAATGACTCGAAGAGTACTGGATAAAACACAGATTCTACTAGTTTTTGCACAATATCTGGCCAAAAAACATGGAGGAAACCCAGACGAATACCTTGCAGATCATATTCAACTAGATGACCTTGTAAAAAATGATAAAGCATTTCCTTGGTAAGATATCGCCGTTCAAGTAAATCTTGACCGTTGGCGTTTATACCATTGGTATTTCGAAACCTTTTAAAGAATGTTGGCTGGATCCATAGAAAAAGATGATGTTACATTGATGACAGTAATATTTTATAACTTTTTTTGGAATTCAGGAGTGAAATTTTATAAATATTATGCGTTCACTACCTCTCGTAATGTTATAGTAAAATATTCTCACAATACAGCTTTCATTTCATTTATCGCATTTAGTTCATTTTTGATCATAATTCAATTTTAATAAATGTTATATTCAATCCATTGTAGTAATTATTTGTTCATCTACGCAGTATACAATACCTCTCACGTTATTGCATTAAATGAGATATTACAATAGATACTTACGAAAAATTCAAAATTGAATTTTTGTATGTTCATAAATTTGTACTTTTAGCAACCTAAATAATCATGGGCATTTTCCGGCAATTCAAAAATATTTTCACGATTCGTTTGAAACGTAAAAATAGCACATTAAAAATTATTTCCATCACAACGATTTTTCCAATTATCAACATTTTCGTAAACTAGTAAGTTTTGATCGTTGTGATATTTTTGTAATAATATCATAGAATCTTCTTCAAACGATGCGTGCATAAATTGCAACATAAGATCCCTCGCACTCTTTGTATTGTTAACTTATTCAGTTTTTGCTCTAAATTTAGTTTTACATAAACCGATATATTAATGTTCGATAGAACTAAATTACTATATTAATTATTAATACCAATATGTAAAACGAATACTATGATAATATATTTAATTATTACTACAATTTGATTTCAGTCGAATTAAATGTATAAACTAATTAAACTGGAATCAGGTTCAAATCTAAATAGAGTTAATATTATTAGGTACACAATAGTTTGTAAGCACCATATCAAGAAAATGTATAAGTTGCTAAAGTTACATGATTTGTTAAAAATGAAAGTTTTTAAATTGATTTTAAAGTGTATTAATACCACCAAGCGTGCATATTATATTATATATTCTATTGAATACTTTGAACTAAAAATACTGGACATATTATATATGGTTCAAGCTTTCTATTACAATTAGTAGTTGAATTTTTATTACAACTCTGTGTCGCAGAATTGAAAGTTTTAGTTTCATTAATTTACTACTTTCTACACTTGACTAATTATACAAATCACAAAATCAAATATTATATTTTGCTCCTTGTATTCTAATATGAAATGAATATATATAATAAAAAGAAGTGGTAACAAACTTTTGAAGAAACTTTTGAACTCTTTTGATACTAACTAACATATAATACTTATTAAAGTTAGTATATTGCCTCAGCAATGTTCGAAATAATTGTTTCAGCTGTTGCAAATTATAGATTTGGATGTTAATTATAAAGAATTAGTAGACATCACTGAATTTTATTATTACTTATTAAATTAATATCTTGATAAATAGATCTATTTATTCACAGTATGAATAATTGGACACATAATTCAGAATATTGTCTAACTTGAACCAAGCGCTCAGCTCTCGAAACTATTACAACCAATTATATTACAATTCAACCAAGTCATTTAATCTCTTATTATTAAATTTAAAGGCGTTAACATTTGTTTCTGAAAAATGAAAATTCGTTATTTTCAAAAGTTCTTTGTTCTTCAAATTAAATAATAAATATTGAATTCTAGCATCTCATCAGTTGCTATATTGTTAAAGTACTGCAATTTTTTGTGAATTGCCGGAAAACACAAATCAATTTTTAATATCTAACTGAACCCCATTTCTTGTAGCAATTAGAACAAGAAAATTTAAACCAGACAGAATAATACATGGGTTTCCGCCATCGTTTAGGAAAGACTATAAACAAGCATTTGGTTGGTTAAGTTTCATTGAGTATTAGTAGTTCTCTACTAAATACTCTATTTTACCAGATGACTCTTTATAAATTAAAGACAAAACGAAACTGATATCATTGTGATTCATATGATAGATTTCATGGGGAATTTATCACTGGTTTGCGTACAATATCAATGAATCACTAGATATAGTTACGATTAATAATCATTTTTGATGCGGAAATTTTGGAGTGTGATACATAATTTTAATAAAATTTTACTAAAGTATTCGCGGCCAAGGTAAAACGATTTCATTCAATTAATTGCAACCCGCCTACTAATCTCTATCCCAACTCGATTACTGTCATTGATGAGAGACCTAATTAAAAAAGCTATGTCTAATGAAGAACCATTAGATAAGCAATTTTAATAATTTGTAAAACAAGCTCTATCAAAAGATTATCACAGATCTAGTTTCTCAATTGCCTTCAATAACACAAAACGTCAAGTTATGAAAGAATTAGGGAAAACAGAATTACCAGCTGCTAGACCAGTTATACGGTTAGATTCTAATAAAGACGTTCGCTAGCTGTTGGAATAATAATAGCATAAATTGTTATAAAATTAAAATAATAAAACTCAAATTAGATAGCAAATCGAAGAGAAATAAAGAGAAATGCTGAAAGAAATACGACCAACGCATCAATAATTAATTGCTAAACCTTAGCCATTAATAATATAATAGTAAAATATTACCAATATTCCAGTAATACCAGAAGCGCCAACTCCCCAAATTCTTGAAAAAATTAAACCCGAAACTCCAAGATTTTTTACAGAAGAGCCTGCAGATGATTTATTTATGTCATATTTAACCAGTGAAGAATCAGATTTTGCAGATATGACATTCGATCATTGTGAAAGCCCTTATCTTAGCATTTATACAAGAAATGTTATTCCTCCAGAAGCTTATTGCCTAGAAGAGAGCTGCATGAGCATTGTTGACTATACAAATGAAATTTCAGAATCAAGAGGGCACGAGTCCAGAACTACAGTAAGTGAGACAACGCAAATAAGAAGTATTATGATGGCTGATGTAGTTACATAGCAAAAGTGAAATTTATTTGAGTAGTTTGTGTTTATTATTTATGTTATCATAAAGTTGGTCAAATTAGGTCAAATTAATATTATTTGTTATATAACTGTTATTAAAGCTATAAATGTGCATATCTGTAAAAAGGAATCATTCCACTTTAAATATGTAAACCTCTGAGTCCTTGTAGCTAACTCATGTAAAGTCTAGCGGTCATGACTAAATTACTTTGCACTCGAATTCAGCATATACTACCATGCGCACTGTTGGAAAGCGTGTGTTCAGGTTTCAGCAGCATTTGACTCGTTTGCATGATGCGTTAATAAAGAATTGCAAGAATCCCATGTCAATAGAGCAAATTCGTGACAAAATAAGAGCTCAGTTTGCCTTACTTCCAACTAACTCAGATTTACGAATTTACATCTTCATCTCATATGTAACGTAATAGTTATCATTGTTTGCCGAGCCGTTCACCATAGCTGCTCCAATCTCTCAGTTCTTTACTGTATAATTGACCAGACCCGATCCGAGCATTAAAGACGACGTATGGGTTAAAATGCGTTAACAAGCTGAGGGGCTCTTATCCGAGGTGACAAACGAGGTAATTATTTACAACGAGAACAAAGTAGTCACTGAGGGTTTGAGCTCGAACGTGTTCGTTTTGAGGAGCGGAAGAGTGTTCACCGCTCCAGCAGGATTGGTTCTGGACGGAACCATGCGCTAAACGGTCATATTAGCGTGCAAGAAACTTGGAGTGGAGGTAATTGAAGCGGAATATACTTTGGATGATCTTGAAGCTGCTGAGGAAGTCATGGTTTGTTCCACCTCCAGGTACGTTGTGTGCGGGCAGAAAGTAAACGGGAAAGAGAAACAAGTTGATTTGGGCCTCAAAATAAGAAAAGAAACAGAAAAACTGGTCCTCGAAGAGTGTGAGGACGTGTGAGAGAGGTTTAGCCGTATATTCTAACCAAGTTATAATAAAGATTATAACTTTGTGTTTTCATTGTCGGATAGTTCTTGATTTCCCGCTAAGGATGCGGATTTAAGTGTCTTTGTGCGCACGGCTTCTTGCTATCGAAGCAGACATATAATTGTTGCAAAAAGCATTAAACCACAGTGATATTGCAGATAGCGGGCTGTGATGGATTTTAAATATAATACGAAGCAAACGGGAGGACATCGAGGAATGTAAAGACAGATGAAAACGCTTTAGTATTAAATATGTTTCAAATATACTCACTGGACACTGTGGAAGCTCGCTAAACGCCGTCGCATGCGGTAATGCTGGTCTAGTCGCTCTGGCGAGATGCTAATCGCACTTATGTTGTACCCACTAAAGATTCAAAGTGCGCATGAATGTAAGAAGCCCTTTGAACTGGAAGAACCGCCTACAAACCAACATCACCCCCCTTTTGGGAATTTAGCGTCTGTTTATGCACTTTTTTGAAGTCACAGTGCTTCATAGTGATATTTTTGGTCTATGTACATTAAAGGAAGAAGTGGAAACTAATGTGTAATATATACGGCATACACAACAACTAACACTTCAAAGATGAAACCATTTAAAATAGAACTTGCTGAGAGCAACAGAAGATGCTAGAAATGAGAGGTTTAGATGCTAAATAATAACGTCTAACTTGCAATCATCGCATATATCCACACATTTACTGTAAAGTTAACTAAATAGAAACAAGCTATTTATTATCTCCAATTTATATTAAATTGAAACCCAAACTTACTCTTAAAGCAACATAAATCACTCAACGACGCTGGTCGCAAACACGATTCCGCCCATCTAGTTAACCAATAAGAACCAAAAAGGTCTGTCGCAAATCATTTCTCTGGGCTCCTCAGGCATCATAGCACATCTCATCATCATGATACCGGTTACTGCGGCGGCTTCTGTTCCTTCTTCGTTGGTTTCCATAAAGGTTTTTTGAACTACATCTTGAACTTTCATCATATCACCCAATGTTTCAATGCAGTTAACAGAGTCGAAAATTTTGCTAACGCCAAGTTACTTCAAAGTGTCGTTAAGATTGAAAGTCGATTCAATCTTGAAACGTGGCATTTCAAATGTGGTCATTTCTTCAAACAAGTTTTCCTGAAGATTTTCTACGCAAAGAGCTGCATTAAAGGCAGCTGGAGTGGATTCACGTGGTAAAATTATAAGAGCTTGCAAACCTGAATTAGAATAACGAAGGCGAGCCATCTGAACGGTATCGTTCTCACCATAATGCACTTTCTTCTTCATGTGCATCATTTATACGGTTGAGGCTCCTTTAAACCCATTAAAAGTCTTTTAAACAGTCATCTTCGGATCAAACTTAAAAGCCCATGCAGCCTTGAAGTGAATGGCCGAAATCAAAATTGTAGTAATACCATCGATAGAATCAATTATTTCTTTAATTTTGTTATTAGTGTGTTTTGCACACCAGTCATTCACCTAAGTAGCGGAAACGAGCTTTTCTGGGACTATTTCAAATGTTTTCATCATCAAAGCTTTGAAATCATTTGCAATTTTTTCAAGTTGTGTATCAAAAATATTCGACGCCAACGCGACGGAAGAATCTTACTTCAACATATTAGAAAATTCGTGCATCTCCTATTCGTTAAACTCGAGTTTAGAAACGAGTTCTTTAATCGATTCATCATTTGAGCACTTTACCAAAATAGAAAGGGCATGCATCAAAGAAAATGGAGAATAACATGTAGACTTGGATGTAAAGTCGATGAATTTTGTTACTTTTTAAGAATGCTTGTTCAAGGTTAGCATTTTGTTGGAGGTGGTAGATTATTATTGACTGTGCGAGTATTCATTGTGTACGTGGAAATTAGCTCAATTTACATTCTCTAAACTTCACACTATTTTCTCTTAATCAAATAACTTTGTGTTTTCATTGTCGGATAGTTCTTGATTTCCCGCTAAGGGTGCGGATTTAAGTGTCTTTGTGCGCACGGCTTCTTGCTATCGAAGCAGACATATAATTGTTGCAAAAAGCATTAAACCACAGTGATATTGCAGATAGCGGGCTGTGATGGATTTTAAATATAATACGAAGCAAACGGGAGGACATCGAGGAATGTAAAGACAGATGAAAACGCTTTAGTATTAAATATGTTTCAAATATACTCACTGGACACTGTGGAAGCTCGCTAAACGCCGTCGCATGCGGTAATGCTGGTCTAGTCGCTCTGGCGAGATGCTAATCGCACTTATGTTGTACCCACTAAAGATTCAAAGTGCGCATGAATGTAAGAAGCCCTTTGAACTGGAAGAACCGCCTACAAACCAACATCACCCCCCTTTTGGGAATTTAGCGTCTGTTTATGCACTTTTTTGAAGTCACAGTGCTTCATAGTGATATTTTTAGTCTATGTACATTAAAGGAAGAAGTGGAAACTAATGTGTAATATATACGGCATACACAACAACTAACACTTCAAAGATGAAACCATTTAAAATAGAACTTGCTGAGAGCAACAGAAGATGCTAGAAATGAGAGGTTTAGATGCTAAATAATAACGTCTAACTTGCAATCATCGCATATATCCACACATTTACTGTAAAGTTAACTAAATAGAAACAAGCTATTTATTATCTCCAATTTATATTAAATTGAAACCCAAACTTACTCTTAAAGCAACATAAATCACTCAACGACGCTGGTCGCAAACACGATTCCGCCCATCTAGTTAACCAATAAGAACCAAAAAGGTCTATCGCAAATCATTTCTCTGGGCTCCTCAGGCATCATAGCACATCTCATCATCATGATACCGGTTACTGCGGCGGCTTCTGTTCCTTCTTCGTTGGTTTCCATAAAGGTTTTTTGAACTACATCTTGAACTTTCATCATATCACCCAATGTTTCAATGCAGTTAACAGAGTCGAAAATTTTGCTAACGCCAAGTTACTTCAAAGTGTCGTTAAGATTGAAAGTCGATTCAATCTTGAAACGTGGCATTTCAAATGTGGTCATTTCTTCAAACAAGTTTTCCTGAAGATTTTCTACGCAAAGAGCTGCATTAAAGGCAGCTGGAGTGGATTCACGTGGTAAAATTATAAGAGCTTGCAAACCTGAATTAGAATAACGAAGGCGAGCCATCTGAACGGTATCGTTCTCACCATAATGCACTTTCTTCTTCATGTGCATCATTTATACGGTTGAGGCTCCTTTAAACCCATTAAAAGTCTTTTAAACAGTCATCTTCGGATCAAACTTAAAAGCCCATGCAGCCTTGAAGTGAATGGCCGAAATCAAAATTGTAGTAATACCATCGATAGAATCAATTATTTCTTTAATTTTGTTATTAGTGTGTTTTGCACACCAGTCATTCACCTAAGTAGCGGAAACGAGCTTTTCTGGGACTATTTCAAATGTTTTCATCATCAAAGCTTTGAAATCATTTGCAATTTTTTCAAGTTGTGTATCAAAAATATTCGACGCCAACGCGACGGAAGAATCTTACTTCAACATATTAGAAAATTCGTGCATCTCCTATTCGTTAAACTCGAGTTTAGAAACGAGTTCTTTAATCGATTCATCATTTGAGCACTTTACCAAAATAGAAAGGGCATGCATCAAAGAAAATGGAGAATAACATGTAGACTTGGATGTAAAGTCGATGAATTTTGTTACTTTTTAAGAATGCTTGTTCAAGGTTAGCATTTTGTTGGAGGTGGTAGATTATTATTGACTGTGCGAGTATTCATTGTGTACGTGGAAATTAGCTCAATTTACATTCTCTAAACTTCACACTATTTTCTCTTAATCAAATAACTTTGTGTTTTCATTGTCGGATAGTTCTTGATTTCCCGCTAAGGGTGCGGATTTAAGTGTCTTTGTGCGCACGGCTTCTTGCTATCGAAGCAGACATATAATTGTTGCAAAAAGCATTAAACCACAGTGATATTGCAGATAGCGGGCTGTGATGGATTTTAAATATAATACGAAGCAAACGGGAGGACATCGAGGAATGTAAAGACAGATGAAAACGCTTTAGTATTAAATATGTTTCAAATATACTCACTGGACACTGTGGAAGCTCGCTAAACGCCGTCGCATGCGGTAATGCTGGTCTAGTCGCTCTGGCGAGATGCTAATCGCACTTATGTTGTACCCACTAAAGATTCAAAGTGCGCATGAATGTAAGAAGCCCTTTGAACTGGAAGAACCGCCTACAAACCAACATCACCCCCCTTTTGGGAATTTAGCGTCTGTTTATGCACTTTTTTGAAGTCACAGTGCTTCATAGTGATATTTTTGGTCTATGTACATTAAAGGAAGAAGTGGAAACTAATGTGTAATATATACGGCATACACAACAACTAACACTTCAAAGATGAAACCATTTAAAATAGAACTTGCTGAGAGCAACAGAAGATGCTAGAAATGAGAGGTTTAGATGCTAAATAATAACGTCTAACTTGCAATCATCGTATATATCCACACATTTACTGTAAAGTTAACTAAATAGAAACAAGCTATTTATTATCTCCAATTTACATTAAATTGAAACCCAAACTTACTCTTAAAGCAACATAAATCACTCAACGACGCTGGTCGCAAACACGATTCCGCCCATCTAGTTAACCAATAAGAACCAAAAAGGTCTATCGCAAATCATTTCTCTGGGCTCCTCAGGCATCATAGCACATCTCATCATCATGATACCGGTTACTGCGGCGGCTTCTGTTCCTTCTTCGTTGGTTTCCATAAAGGTTTTTTGAACTACATCTTGAACTTTCATCACATCACCCAATGTTTCAATGCAGTTAACAGAGTCGAAAATTTTGCTAACGCCAAGTTACTTCAAAGTGTCATTAAGATTGAAAGTCGATTCAATCTTGAAACGTGGCATTTCAAATGTGGTCATTTCTTCAAACAAGTTTTCCTGAAGATTTTCTACGCAAAGAGCTGCATTAAAGGCAGCTGGAGTGGATTCACGTGGTAAAATTATAAGAGCTTGCAAACCTGAATTAGAATAACGAAGGCGAGCCATCTGAACGGTATCGTTCTCACCATAATGCACTTTCTTCTTCATGTGCATCATTTATACGGTTGAGGCTCCTTTAAACCCATTAAAAGTCTTTTAAACAGTCATCTTCGGATCAAACTTAAAAGCCCATGCAGCCTTGAAGTGAATGGCCGAAATCAAAATTGTAGTAATACCATCGATAGAATCAATTATTTCTTTAATTTTGTTATTAGTGTGTTTTGCACACCAGTCATTCACCTAAGTAGCGGAAACGAGCTTTTCTGGGACTATTTCAAATGTTTTCATCATCAAAGCTTTGAAATCATTTGCAATTTTTTCAAGTTGTGTATCAAAAATATTCGACGCCAACGCGACGGAAGAATCTTACTTCAACATATTAGAAAATTCGTGCATCTCCTATTCGTTAAACTCGAGTTTAGAAACGAGTTCTTTAATCGATTCATCATTTGAGCACTTTACCAAAATAGAAAGGGCATGCATCAAAGAAAATGGAGAATAACATGTAGACTTGGATGTAAAGTCGATGAATTTTGTTACTTTTTAAGAATGCTTGTTCAAGGTTAGCATTTTGTTGGAGGTGGTAGATTATTATTGACTGTGCGAGTATTCATTGTGTACGTGGAAATTAGCTCAATTTACATTCTCTAAACTTCACACTATTTTCTCTTAATCAAATAACTTTGTGTTTTCATTGTCGGATAGTTCTTGATTTCCCGCTAAGGGTGCGGATTTAAGTGTCTTTGTGCGCACGGCTTCTTGCTATCGAAGCAGACATATAATTGTTGCAAAAAGCATTAAACCACAGTGATATTGCAGATAGCGGGCTGTGATGGATTTTAAATATAATACGAAGCAAACGGGAGGACATCGAGGAATGTAAAGACAGATGAAAACGCTTTAGTATTAAATATGTTTCAAATATACTCACTGGACACTGTGGAAGCTCGCTAAACGCCGTCGCATGCGGTAATGCTGGTCTAGTCGCTCTGGCGAGATGCTAATCGCACTTATGTTGTACCCACTAAAGATTCAAAGTGCGCATGAATGTAAGAAGCCCTTTGAACTGGAAGAACCGCCTAGAAACTAGTTAAATTATTCATCATTAAAACTCCAACATCACTCTCATAGCTTTCAATACAATAACCATTGAACAATGTCAAAATATCGGATTAAATTGAAGCATTTTCACAACTTTAACGAGACGAAAATAAGCTTCAACAATTAAATACATTTTTTCGCTTTATTGAATCTGAGTGTATTATAATCAGCGATGTATAAAATATTTCCTCCGCGATTTTTTGTTCAATAAGAATAAAAAATAAAATTAAGAACACAGATCTTTGGGAGATCGAGCTCTCTTAATTGAAGTTGTTATAAGCTGAGAGCATTGAATCATCATATATTTGGTTCGAACCCCTTCTTGTCAAGAAACTGCTGGGACTACTATATATTTAACATTTCAAGGGATAAGCAAATATTTAAAACCTTGCAAGCAGCAATATAATATCAGAAGCATAAGTTGAATAATGGTGATATATTATTCTATGATACTGTGGTGTCCGAGCCAACTTTGATTTTAACAAATGTTTATGTAATAATTGCGCTTGAAAATTAAATCACTGTATTTATGCTAATTATAACATATTCAATTAATTCTGCGGTTCATTTCTTTTTCACTTCATCCTTCAAATGACGAAGCACACACGAAGCCGACGGATCACAATACAAGAGCGTCGCATAATGATGAGAATGTGAGAAACAGAATCACAAACTGTTGCAACCAAGAAATACATTGCTTGTTGCCTTCAATGTAGTCTCCAAACTGTTTATTCCATTTTTAAGCACTTTGAAGTTACAGGCAAGCTAGAAGCTTCTCATGCCGATAATAGTGTCAGAAAATTTGACTAAGCTGAGATTTTCGCGTTGTTAAATATCGCCAGAGCCATAGATTCGAAACTCGACGAATCATAGCTGAAAAATACTAAGCCCTTCGTGGAATTTCCATGTCTCTAACAACGGTATCTCGTCTCCTGGCCAAATTCAGTTTAAGCTTCTATGTTGCTAAGATAAAGCCAAAACTTACCGAAAAGCATAAATTGGAAAGTTTGAACTTTGCTCGAATGAACCTGAAACAACCAATTGAATATTGGAGAACTTTTTAGTATACCGATGAGTATCGCTCAAAATGCTATGCAAATCGAGCGAGTAGAGTGCTCAGAACACCTAAAGACGAGTGGAATCCGAAGTATTTTCTCGAAGTGTAAAATATGGACTGTTTTCGTGCATGATCTATAGTACGATTAGCTATAGATATAAGGGTCCATTATGGTTTATGCCGTGCGGTACGACCATGAATTCAATTGTCAATTCTTAAGTTCTCAGACAAGTTACACTTCCATCACTTAATAGCATAACTTGAAGTTGCAACAAGATAACGCCCCGACACATTTTAGTAAGTATATGAAAAACTTTTATACTGCTAACAACATTGAGCTCTATCGCTTTCCAGTAATGAGTCCAGACTTAAATCCACTTTTTCACTGCTGGAATCCACTGAAGTCAAACATTTCCCCTGAAGAATGTACCACATATGACTTATTAAATGAAGAAGTAAAGAGGGCGTTGGAGTAAATCTCGTTAGATATCATCAATCATTTGATTGACTCTATGCCCAAAAGGTTAGAAGAAGTAATAAAATAGAAAGGAGACGCTACTAAACATTGAGTTAATATATAGTTAAAATTAATACAAAAAATAGTTTTGAAATAGTTAGTATTTTTTGAAATCAAAGTTGGCTTGGCGACCACAGTATGATACTTCTTTCCTTCAGAAGAATGATTTTATATTTTCCTTTTTCACATGTATTAATAATTTTAATATTTATTTCCGTTAAAATAATTCATTCTAATTCATTTTAGTATACACGTTTTATATTTAGCTTAACATATATTCTTCATTATATTTCTTAAAACGTACAAATATAGTAAATCGAGTAAGAACCCTGAAGTGGAAATATATATTAATTTTTTAAATACTGATATATAATAAGCAAACACATATTATAAAATTAACTAAAACAGTTCACAATTTCATCTCCGGTCCGCATATGTTAAGTTTTAATACTTTTTGTTTCAAAATTTATTCAAATGTTTTTCAAAGAGTTTCATTGCCTATTAGTTTCTAGCATATTCGTTGAATGCGTCATCATTTTTCTGATCTTCTGTTTGGTTTTAATCATCAATCCAGGTTTGATCATCATATGAAATTATGTTTTATAACTTCTATTAATCCGATACTTCGCAAGTATTTATTTCAGCGATAGGCTAACCTTGTTATTAAGATTATGTTTATTAAGTTTTAATATATTATTGTTTATATTTTGTAATTGTGCGTTATATTACGTTTTATTGGTATTGATAATTCAATTTTGACTATAGTGTGTTAATAATTTATGTTTCGATCTTGTCGCTAATTAGCTAATTGCTTTGTAGAATTGCATATACCTCAGTTTCAATAATTTTTTCATCTTCGAGTGTGAGTTTTAAATCTTTTGATTTTCTAAAAGTTTCGTAAACCCAATTCTTTAACTCTTTAACATCCATGTTAACTTTTTATGAAACGGCGTCCCAAGTTAGCTTGGCTTAAGTTATATGTTAATACAGCAACTGGTGATTTATTACATATTATATGACTGGAATATCTGTTTATTTAGATATTGCTTTGGCAAGTTCGAGAACTATTTTTCGATTAATTGATCTTTACATTTGGAGTGGAAATATATTACTCTCGATCTTTTGTATTAAAAGCAGTTTAAAGGTGTAAATATGATTTACACATTTAATAGTACCACCTCCGAATCTGTAATGAGTTTAATTCCCTTTGACCTGAAAGTAAACTATTTAATAAACGGTACTGAAAGTATTAATTTCATTTAATACTTGAACAAAACGCTCCTCAAACTGTTGAACTTTTTCATTTGTTAAACTTTAAGAAAACAATAATTGAATTTTTATTATATCTTTTAAATGTAATTTACAGTGTGTTGTCTTCTATCTTTTAAATAAATGTTTAAAGTTTTAATATAATTATTATTTTAAAAAATGCATGAGTCATTTCATCATAATAAAAGAAGACACTCCGTAAATTACGTCTATTCTGTCACCCTTTTTCTCTGATCTCACTTTAATATCAATAAGAAAATATACTTTCCTCTCTTTTCAAAAATCTCATCAAACTTCTTCACAGAATCTCCGTTAGATCTTGTTTTGGAGATCCTATTGTTGACTACAAATTTAAGTTGTATATAGAACAATAATTGAATTTTTTGTTATTATTTATGTTTAATTATAAATGAATGTTTAAAGTTCAATATTTAAAACTATATTTTAACCTCTGTGCCAGGAGTGGGAGAAAATAATTTTTATAGGCGGGACCTATATATGAGCGTATTTGTGATATTATTGTGTAATTTTATTTCTCTAGCTCAACGTAGCGAATACATATTTCAATTTTTAGGTTCATTTTTGGTTACTAGCCTCCCACACCAAATGCTAAAACAATTCATTTTAACTTCAATAAGAAAGCTGCAATAACGCCTTTATAAAAAATATAATACTAATATATGATATACAAATAGTAAACGACTCACTTTTATCTTGTGTAAATACATAACTGACATCTCATTACATGCTTAAATAATATTGCAAACTCTCTGTAACTCTGTAAATATCTTGCAAACAGAATAAGATTTAATATTGACCCCGGTGCCAGAGTAATCAGGATTGAATCAAGAGAGTTATTCTTATAATCAACATCATATTTTGAACGCATTATCTGGGTGTGAAATTACTAACATTTTTAATATATACACCAATGGAAACATTCATCTGCAATTTTAATTTTTAATTTCTAACTTTTACTCATATCTCAATATATCTTTTAAATAGTTGTAATATGTAATATAAATGTATTATATGTCCATGATAAGTAATTTCCGCTTTAAATGTATTCAATAAATATAAATTAAGAAATTTATAACTATATAAATATAATATCATATATATTTTAAACATATATATACATTTTATTGATATACTTGAATAAATTATAGTAAATTGTTTAAGTAACATATTTTTCATTTATGATTCTCATCAACATCTTCATCTTCTGTTTAACATTAGGATTCATCTTCATTAATTTAATCTATAAGAAGTTTCATATTTGGTAACCAATCAAAAGTCATTTTTTCAGATTATAAAGGTGTACAATCTTTTAAAAATTATTTTGAATTAAATTATTAACGAGGCTTATCTACTTTTTAATCTTTAGTCTATTTTTTCTTAGATTAATCTGTTTCTTTATTAGGTTTAATATCTCCATGATTCCTCGTAAATATATCTGGTTTTGTACCATTCCTTTCAAACATATCTTATATAGGAATAAATTTAGATTTTTTAGCTGCCCATTCTGTGGTTATACTACCTTTTATTTCCATCCAGAATTCATAAACTTATTTGAATTTATCATCAAGATTTTCAATATCATCTTTTGTCATTATTTCACATACAACTTAACTTAGGCTATATAATTTGTCTATCTATTCTTAGTCTAATTATGTAGTAATTTTAACTCTATTAGTATGCTTTGTTTAAACTCTATTCGTATCAAGTTTACAATTTACTTCACTTGCTAAAATTTATTCTAGTTACATATTTTAATATACTCTTGTAAAATTAACTAGATTTTAAGTATAACAACATAAAGCCCTAATGGAACTCCACATTATTTCGACGTAGTGCGAACCATAACTACCTAATCGAAACTCATGATCTTATGTACACCTTCGAATAACATTTCCTAAATATATAATATAATGTTGTAGATAAATCTAGCTGAATGGAATAATTACTGATGTACCTTATGATCTACAATTATCTATTTGTTCATTACCTAACTTTTCTTTCTTTTAAAACTGTTTTCCATATTCGTGTTATTAAATTGTTACATATATTGTAAGTACAAATATTTTTTATAATCCTTAGTCGTCACATTATAAATCTGTCACTACAAGACACATTACAAGCATGAACATAATTGCCGCGCGACATCTTGTTCTTTTATTAGTTGTACCATATTCTTAATTAAAAAATGCTTTGTTCATTAAGGTTGTTGTAGAATCAGAACTAAACATCATTAAAGCTGAGCGATCAGACATGCGCAACCTGGAGTTCTAGGAAAATACGTCAGCGTTTAAATCTGGAAGTGCTAGTTTTAAATCTTCGTATAATATATAATCTCCATCTAATTTATTCTTATTTATACCCTCTAATACCTAAACGAATATATTTTAATACTGCAGTCTTTTTATCATAATCATAATACTAAAATATATTTTGAGCCTTACGATTTATAATAATTTTGGGTTAAATGACAGGAAGTACAAATTGTTTCAATTTTTGTTGAAATTTAACTTTTTCAAGTTCCAGTTCAAGTATTGAATATTTTTTATCTTTTTATTTCAATGCCAATGATTTTTTAACTTCAGATCGTTTGCATTTGGCTAATTATGCTCTTAATTTTTTATTCTTTTGTTTCAGTACTCGTTAACGAACCATATTTTTACAATGTTATTATTAAACAGATAGTATCATATATTGTGAAGTGGATATAGTTCATTTTTTATATTATATTAATGCGCTATAGAAATTATTGTCATTACAAAAATAATTCCCTTGACTTTATCAATTATTTGACTTAAAATAATAAAATATATATTAGTTGCTTTATATGAACTTTACATGCATTATATTATAACATTTAATCATTAATGACTCGTTATCAAAAATAAGATAATAACTCTGTTAATAATATTCAGAATTTACTTTAAATGCATCAAGCATCATATTTTATAGTAACTTATGTATTCCCTCAGTGCCATCCGCTTTAAAATCGGTCCCGAAAATTACCCACTCCTGGCACAGAGGTATATTTTATTAATATACAAGAACTATTCTGCAAATAAATGCACAGTGAAGTAATATTCGTTAATATGCGGTTGTATAAGATCACTAAGCAAATTAGAATTTAGTATATAGATACATTTTTTGCATTGAAAAATCATAATTGTGAGTGTAAATAGGTGTTGTTCTATTTTCACACCAAATTAAGCAATGGCCAGTGCATTTCTGAACATATTAACTGGAAGGTTTACATCTAAATTGTAATTGGTGCTTTATTTAGCGCTGATGCTCCTTATTTTCTCCTCTTTTCTGCTTGCTGCCTGGCTAACGTTCAACCGGAACATTCTTCTAACGACTGGTTCAAAAAGCATGTACTACACCCCTTGGAGTTATACTTTTTCAAAGCTTGGTTCATTTGATCCCGAGTGCAACCCAGATTATTATTTCTTCTTTTCAGTCGCTCTCTGGACCCTTGCATTATTTGATATCCCACTAACCATTTATATTCACAGGCGAAACAAAGTGATTAGTAAACCGGGTGCGGTCGTTTCAACCGTTTTTTACGTCATTGGCCAGCTTGGAATAGTTCTTGACGGCTGTTTTTGCTCCTCTCATAAGTTCATTTTGAACTCAAAAGTTTCGTTTATGAGCGTTCACATAAAAGTTTCGGGTGCTGGAATGGGCGGTTCTGCTCTTGCTATTGTAAATAATTGCATTTTAATGGTCAGGGACCGGTTCAAAGTTAAAAGGGTTAAATGGGCTGATCACTCGGGGAGGAGGTTGTTCAGGTGCTCTGGGTAGGTTATTTGTGCTGGGGTGTTGATGACTGTAATATTTGTAGTTTCTGTTGTATTCTAAGAGATGGAGCTGGACACGAAATATATATAGCATGAGTGGGTGAAGTACGTCGCTGGAGCGGACATATGGGAGAATATTTGCATTTTCGCGCTGATAATAAGCATCGTGTGGAACGCCGTTGTCATGCCAATTGAAATTCCGGTGATTAATACTAAATAAGAAGCTACTTAAGAAGTTATTTCGTTCCAATAAATTGAAATTGAGTCGTCATAAATATTTACAAGAGTTGTAATTAACACAAGTAAAACAGGTTTACAATGAAATCGTTGTAGACATCGTTTTAGTGTTTCTCATAAGAATAAGTGGTTCATACCTATACTTCTGTAGTATATCAAAAATCAGTAATATCTTCTTTCATTATCATTTGAAGTGGAATATGGTTTCGCATAAAATACTAGATATACATATTCCTATATGATATTAAAATACAAAGTCTTTCTGAGACAAATATTATATGATAGTTAATATAATAGTTAACTTTTGATAATAATTCTCATCAACAAAATAGAAATAGTGTAACTAGATCATGAATTTTTATATTACCTTATATTTGTTAATAAACTGATGATAAACTGATGATAAGGTTATAGTTAAGACAGTTAAGTGAGTCATTTTATTTATTAATAAAGTTACAGTCATTTTTATATAGGATCAATAGATTGACAATTATTATACATTGAATTTGCATATAATTTATGAATTATACAATTAAAATATTATTCTGCCAGCCACATGTATGAAAACATTCACTACTCCATTAAATAAGCATCAAAAATAAAAAATTAATATTTATATGTTTAGGGTAGTTAGCTTGAAGTTGCGTTATTCTAATACACAATAATATATTTTACATAATTATTATAACATTTTAAAACAAACACTCCGAATATGCTAATAATTTAAACAGTTTGTTGTTAAGTACTAAATAAATAGGCAATAAACGTGTCAAATTGTTATACGAAGTAATCAAAACTGACTTTAGATAAAATACAGAATTTATTTACGTTAGAAATATTCCCAACAAACAATAAAAATTGTGCTGTTTTTACCGGCGATGTTTAAATTAATTTGACGGTTGGATATTTGTCTATTTCAGATTAGCTTGTAAGTGTGGCCTAAGACTTTGTATACAATTAAATATAAATAATATCTTTTTGGATTCCATATGACTATGATATAACTAATTACAATGACGAGAATTTTGCAATAGCGACACTATTTGTAGTAAACTATTAAACTATAATACCTGTCCTTATTTTTGAGGCGCTAAAATCAGATTTTATTCATAGTTTTGACTTATTATTGTTATCTATTAAAGAAACTTTAACAAGTGCGGTTAAAACTATTTCGTTTGCAATGTGCCCAGGTTATACATCGGCATCTTTATTATAAGATGTAAATTCAGAGATTTTAGATGTTGTACTTGTTGTTGACAGATTTTAATTCAAGGTTGATAAGGCTCGTTTTATTGATAGCTATTAATGGTGGTCATGTTTCATATAGTTTATACAAATACCTGAATAATAAATATAGGAAATACTGGGAGTTTCCTTCCTTTATGCAAAATTAGTGATAGTAACCAAATAAAATACAAGAAAAGTAGTTATGCATTTTAATGTAAATATTAATGCATCAAGCATGTAATTTGTGTTTAAAGATCAATATATTTACCTTTATCAGAAATATAATAATGAAATAGGATTTAATGTGTATTATAATTACGATTTAGCTTAATTTGAGAAAGTACGTCAACAAATAGATATGCTAGTGTATGATTTTGTGGAATACTAACTAACCGCCTAAAATACTAACTCTATAACAAAATTTGTTCAGAATCACTCGATCTCACTAACAATGCCACGATTTTTTGAAACAACCAAATAAATTAATTTTTCGTGCACAAATATGATAGGTGCGTAGAAGAAAACGTGTCTATAAATATATGATATTAATATGAACGAGGTTTACAGCACATAAAAATATAACCTTGATATAATATTTAAATTTCAGAATAAAATTGTTCTTGCAATGAAGTGCAAAATTCCAACAACTTCAATTCGATACACGTGCTGGAGTTACGGCGTTGCTGTTATTACAAACTCCGGTGTGCAAATTAAGCTCACAAGCACACACAAATGTGATGGCTACGAAAAATACTATGACTATAGCAACGTATCAACAACATTAACTTACACCAACAAGTAATTTTATCAAACAGATTAATTTCAAAGGTGGGTTCAGATTCCACTTGCGTCAAATTTTAACTAGTTCAATTATTCGTGCGGAGAACTAAATTGCTCTGTCATAAACGCGAATTCAACATTTGTTTTCCAGTATCTCGTTGATGTGTTTATTGAGATGTACACCATTGACAAGGTTATAGACTTGAGGGTAAAATATGACGGATTGCGTTTAACTGTTATCGTTTTGGCCGTTATATTACTAGTTTTAGTGATAAATATGTTCTGCGATAAAGCTAAGTACTCGTAGTAGGTAATAATTGACTACCAAAAGATTAAGCCGAAGAAGAAACCAACAATTGACGATTTACTTTAAGTTTAACTGAAGTTAAAGTTGCATAAAAAGTTACAGTGATTTTTAGAATTATATAAACGCTTTACTTAATTGATCTAAATATATTGTTTTGCGAAATATCGTAGTACTGTTCATATTGAATACTAATTGCCTCTACGTCTTTAAAATATAAATATTATTTTATTAATTTTTAATAAATACATAAATGGATCACTCGACGACGCTTGACACGAAAACGACCCCATTTGTTCCACTCAAAACGAACCAGAACGGGCGGTCGCAGACAACTTTCTCAAATTTCGGTTTGAAGAACGCAATTCCGTCCGCCTCTATCGCGGTCACGGCAGCCGCTTCAGTTCCGTTTTCGTTCGTTTCGATGAACGTCTTCTGTATTATCTTTTGCATTCTGAGGTGCCTGTTCAGAGTTTCAGCACAGTCAATATTGTTGAATATCTTGGACACGCCGAATTACTGGAGCAGGTCCTCCAAGTTGAAGCTGGAAGAAATGGTGAATCTGGGGAGAGAAAGAGCGGTTTCGCACTTGCTGAAGGACGGCTGCAAATTGGTTAGCGAGAGCGCGTCCTTGAAATCTTTCTGGGACTTAGCCAACGGCAAGATGATACAGGCAGATAGCGTAGAGTTGCAATATGGAAGGCGCACCACCTGCGCTGTTCTGGTTTTGACGTAGTCCATCTTGAACTTGGCGTTCATCATGTTCACCTCGGACTACTTGGTGAAGCCGTTGAACGGCATCTTGCACGTCAGGTACGTGTTGAACTTGAAGTCCCACGCGGCCTTGAAGTGGATCGCTGAAATCAGCACAGTTTCCATTCCTTCGACGGAATCCACTATCTCCTTGATCTTGTTGTTAGTGTGCTTGGAGCACCAGCCGTTGACCTGAGCGGCGGACACGAGCTACTCTGGGACCACGTCGTACTGCTTCAGCATGAGCTTCTTGAAGTCTTCGTTGAGCCCCAAGATGTTCGCGTCGAAGATGTTGGAGGCGACGGCGATAGAGGCGTCTTTCTTCAGCTGCGCCACGAAGTCCTGGATCTGGGCCTCGTTCAGCTCCAGCTTCTGGACGAGTTCTTGGATGGAGGCATCGTTCGAGCACTTGGCGAGGAGCGAGAGGGCGTGCATGAGCGAAAACGGAGAGTAGCAGGTGGACTTGGAGGTGAAGTCGAGCATGCCGGCTACCTTCTGCGTGTGTTGGTTCAGAGTGCTTGTGTTTGACATTTTGTTGTGAGGTGTTGTTTTGCTAATAAGACATCTGTTTCAACAATATTAAAGTATTAACAATTTTTTGTTTTCACACTATCTTCTCTTAAAAGTATTCAAAAATTATATCTCGAGGAAGTGATATTTATACAAAATTTATTATAATAATATAAATGACTTAACTGTAACCTTATCATCAGTACTAAGGCTCAATTCAATCATTCCATCTTCATCTCATAAATCATGACAATCCTCTAATCCAAACATAGTGACACATAACGTTACCTCAAACTAATCTCAACATCATACATCATCTTCTAGGATTGTCACTTTGAATAGCCTTAATATAAATGACCTATATATAATAACTTGTACTAAAAATGACTATTATAACTCATTGTTATTGTCTAATTGTAAATTTGAATATGTTTATTGTATTACCTAGTCTATTGTATTACTTTTAAATTAAATGCAAATATAATTATGAATAATATTTTTCATTCTAAAGTCTAAGTTCAAACGACTCAATTGTCCTTTTTGAGCAAAAGATATAATAAAATACTACAACAATTCTTAAGTAAATTTCACTCCACAATACTCGTTACAAAAACTTTATTTTGCATCTGTTTCAACAATATTAAACTTTAATATTATTAAAGTATTAACAATTTTTTGTTTTCACACTATCTTCTCTTAAAAGTATTCAAAAATTATAAACAATTTGATAGGTGTATAAGTAATCAATATCTTTTGAAGTTAAATTATTTTGTTTTTATCTCATATCGTACATTATCTGGAAGTGTGAAAATATTATTATTTAATATTATTTATATTAACAATTGGATTATACTGCGTCATATCTTCTTTGAAATAGAAACGTATATTATCAGATTTGATTGACTTTAAGATGATTTAATTAATAATCAAACATATATCCGCCGTTTAAAAATATAATATCTTTATAATGTGATATTTTTATCTCACATGGGGCGTTTTAAATGGTCATTCTCTATCCATCGTAAACCTGTTTAGTGTACGCAAAGTTCGTTGAAAACAGAAGGATCAGAATAACGATGAATCTGAAGTTCGATACAAACGGAATCAACACAATAATCACCAAAGAATTTGATAATATTCTAGCCAAAGACACCCACAATTGTAAAACGCACGATTCACATTTAGCTATGTATGCTGTTCTAAATTCTGATAGTGTTTAATTATAGTTTAGAGATTCGTTCATCAATATACTTGAATGCGATTTACCTAGTGTAGTTACTGCAAGAGTTGATATCTACCTTTACGACAATGTTAATTCATTACGTATTCAAGAATCATATGACATCGAAGAATTTAATGAAAATGTGGGTGTTTCGTTCAAAAATATTGAAGAGTCCAATAAACTTAGATACAACCACGACGATTCCGCATCAAAAACTATAATGGTCGTATCATATTTAGATGTAACCAATAAAATAGTCTTTGAACTATTTGTGTATCACGACCCGTTTTACGTCGCCTGTGTGAACAGAGCTGTTCTCCATCTGCACAAAAACAAGAGCTGTATCGACTACTACTTCGAAAACATCCCAAAATGCGTTTCGAATCTAGTGAAGCCAACAGAGAAGAACAATCTTGGAATATTCTATTAAGAGAACAAGAAGACACACTCGCTCGGACTGTACAAGTTCCATAGAGAGGTTAACTACAGTTTATTGAGGCTTTAATTATGTTTCGTATGTGATGAATATGTAGCAAATACAATTTACGCTAAGTAAACATGCAAGAAGAACCAAGCCTTCACAAAAGAGAAGATCAAGAGCGCGGAGATCGGTTTAGCGATTATATCTAAATACGAGTTCATCATTTTCAAAGCCGTCATCGCTGAGTACCAGAACAACTAAACAATATTCATGGTTACGATATCTCTGTTTGCAATAACGATAGCGGTTTCGATTCTGTTTTTACAGAAGAAGATGTGAGAATATTCTTCATAAGTTCAAGAATTTTATAATAAGTAAAATAGTCTATTAATATATTAACATTATGATAATTTTCTTCACATAGTCTCTGGAGCGTTTTGCAAAGTCATTTTCTGTCCGTCATAAACTTACTTGGTGTACGCGTGCTTCTTTCTGTACATTATGAATCCAACAACAGCTGCAGCAATAATTACAGCTCCACCAACCGAGCACCCGATAATCAGCCCCATGTTCAAATTGGCTGTTTTTGTGTCAACATCAACAACAATGTCATAATAATTATCCGCTAGCTAATTAGCGCCGCGGAATGAGATATCAGCGTCAAAGTTCTTTTATATTTTGCGAATGCTCTCTTTGCAGTTCATTCCCCACTATGCATTATTACAGTTTAACGTTCCACTTCCGCTTCTTTTTGCATCAAGAGCGAATTATCTGTTGAACGTATTGGAGTAACCTGGAATATCAGCTTCAATTATCACGTTAACAGTGTTCCCAAATTCTGGACAAAGATTGGTAAAACTAACCAAGAACTGTTCCTTCACTATCTTTACCGAGATATTCTTGGTGCAAACCTGAACAGAGTACAAGAACAACATTGAAGCGGAATGATAAACTGGTAAGCTATATATAATACGGTAAACAAGACAAGTAACGTGAAAGATTTAAATATGAATTGATAAAACTTTTGAATACTTTAAATTATATAACTGAAATTATGAAAACAACAGAATCGCAGTAGTATTTCTTGTGTAGTAGTAATGTTACATAATTATATAAAATAAGATACTGTAATCATTTAATTTTTGTATCTAACATGTTTATTAAAATGAGTGAATTGAACATAATCCAATCACATATATGGTAGTTAGTCAAATTTAGTGTTCTTAGAGATTAGTTTAAGAGTGTATATAATATGATACTAATGCTTAAGTATACACGAATATACAAAAACGTTAATTACTTGTAGTCATACACCCAGTAGTTCCCCACTTTTTTTGATGTTATTCTTGTGTTCAATCCAAGTGGACCAGTTCAACATTTCCAATATCCGTGTTGAAAAACTGCAGTTAAAATTCGACTTCAGCACAACCGCTTTTCCAGGCGCTGAGTTGTATGTCAGCATCAATGCTTAACTTCCAGACTCTCAACTAATTTTCGTCCAGAAAGTTGTGGTTGATACCAGTAATAAAACTTCTGTTTCTATGAGTTGCGACGATCAGATACTTCTAGCCCAGTGTAGCGAACAACTTAGCAGCCTCAAGAAGAATATATTAGTTGCCATCACCTTTGACCAATCCTATTACAGACACACGGTTTACAAACTGAAAGCATCTGTTGACACATATTCCAACAGCACTCAAGTGGCCATCATAGTTGGTTGTTCTGTAGGCGGAGTTGTTCTAATTGCATTGCTTGTTGTTTTGGTTGGGTTCATGAAAAGAAAGAACCGTTTACAGCCACTGTTAGCAGAGTGATAAATGATATAATATATTTAACTGAAACATT
Source organism: Hexamita inflata (assembly GCA_963988835.1). Lineage (NCBI taxonomy): Eukaryota > Fornicata > Diplomonadida > Hexamitidae > Hexamita > Hexamita inflata. The sequence continues at coordinate 197,825 of CAXDID010000812.1, read as the reverse complement.
CTTTTAGTATATTTCCATATAATAATAACATGACTCACTCAACAGCAACAATCCAACAATACATCTAAACGCTTTCCATATTATATTATTTCATACAATAAATTTTCATAAATTTTAATTATTTCCAAGGCCTCTAAAGCCATTTTGTTTTCCTTCAATAAGAAAATAACAGCACAATTATAATGTGTTTAATGTTCTGGTTATGCTATACAATAATCAAATATTTACTAGCATTTAAAAAATTATCTTATCATTATCCACTTCAAACGAGCAGAAACAGAAACAAATAGACCGAAAACGTCGAGAACTTCCAAAACCCAAAACAACCGCAGAAAACACACCAGAAGGGATTTAATCCATGGAACGTTGACGAGATCGCGTCCTTTTAAAACGATTCCTTCGCGTTAATTTCGGACCCGAATCGGTTCCAGGACGAGGAAATGGAGCAAATCCCCTCAAATCAACCGAAAATATCGTTTTTGGAGCAGTTCGGAGAGGCATTCAAAGTATAAATAAATATTTAACTTAAAAACGTGCTGCAAGAAGCAAGGGACGTTAAAACGGCACTGATTAACAGAAAATAATACCTGAGTCAGGGAAAAAGACTATTTATGCCACAACTTGGACAATAATTCAAGCTGAATGAACAGCAGTGCAATTAAGCTATACAACAGTTGCAAGAGCACTACCTTGAAAACTGGGGCGCGGAATTCATTCAATAAATTAAAGACTAAATACGCAGAACGTGGATGGACACATCGGAAAGCAACATCAGTGCCAAAAAGACAAAAATTAAACACTTCATCGAAAAATAACACAAAATAAAAGAACAACACAACAAAAACTACAAAGAAATATACAACGTTATACAATATCAGCTTAAAATACTCGCAAATCAATGAGAGAATACTGTATATTTTATATTAATCCTGTACTCATAGCACTAACACTAAATATAATTACCAATTGTTAAATTCAAAATATAACTAGAAATATTGTCATTGACAGTATAATTTATAATTATATTTACTAAATATACAGAAAATATTTTTATTAAAATGATGTAATGTGCATCAAAATACAGGCAGTGTATAGTATACACATAATATTACTTTTGTCTTCGGTTATATTATCTTAGTTCATCTAAATGTGAGTAAATATTGGAGAAATGCAAAATTTCAAATTTGCAAAGATATTGTAGATATCATTTCACTTCTTATATGTTTTGCTTATTGATTTCACAGCAATCTGCTTCGTTGCGAGACCGTCTTGAGGTACTTAAGAACATCCCAGATCTAACATGGACACCAGAAATTCCAAAGTTCCTCATGAACAAGTCTCAAGCGTAAGTGGACAAGCACTTTACTCCCAAGCCACTGAACAGGAAAGAATCCAAAATGGTCCAATTCAACGAAAAAGAACATCTGTTTTAAGTAGTTTCTGTAGAATTCGATTGGTCTGTGCAAGTGCCAGAGTGTGCAGATTACGTAGAGCCTATGGACGAGTGCACTGCGATTGAGATTTTCGCATCCGTTAACATGTTGAGCGATATCAGATGTATTCACGGAAAAGATGAGTAAAGAGTATAATATTCTCCATAATTAATTATTAACTGCTTCAGCTAGGGTAAGGGATGTGATATGAACGAACTCGATTATGGTATGGAGCACCTCGAAGCTCCATATGGAACTGTTCCTTCTTCGTGTGTATCATACACTTCAGGATCAACTGGCAAACTCTCTAAGTGCCAAACAAAATGCGATGATGGCTCTAGCCTGCCAAAACGTACCACAATAAATGCATTTTCAGGTGTGAGTGCGTAAAACTGGAGTTATGAGTTCGAAAATATGGCTCAACGTGCAACCATGAGCGGACCAATATAATTTAGTTTCACTGCCTATGATGATTTGCAGTTTTACAGCTCTGGTGTATACACTCATTAGTTCGGAAATGTTATTGGAGAGTTCAGAGGTGAGGTAATGGGATGGGGGACTGATGGAAATGTTAAGTTTTGGAAGCTCAAAATGCCATTTGGAGCTGAGTGGGGTGAAGGTGGTTACATAAGAATCGCTTAAGAGGACCTTAATTCAAAGTACTGGTCATTTGATGTGGAAATGTGAACCGTGTTTCAATATATTATAAAGTAATTAATCGTTTAAATATTAACATCTATTAACAAAACTATTATTATTCACTCAATTATACAGCTATTTACTTCATTGCTTAGATTTATTGAAACAGTGCTCATTTCGGATTTTGTTTCTTTATTTTTCACATTTTGTACTAATTATTTAAATTTGATTTGGTCTTGGGTTGGTTTTTTAATTTTTGCATATCCTCTGTATTGTCTTACAACTTGATTCGCTTTCACGAATTTAAGTGCAACAACAATCAGCACAATAGCTAACAATACTGATCCGCAGTATTTTCCTATTTTATTTTCGATAGTTTACATTGCGGTATTTATAGCCTCTAAATCATAATCAAAAGTGATTTAGTAACCAGAATCATTTCCATACTAATATAAATAAACTTGCTAATTTATTGGATACTGAGTCAGTATTGATTTTAATTTTATATGTTAAATGTAATAATTGTTTGTCTTGTTTATATTTAGTTTTGATTCAATAAAAGAATACTACAATATTGATTAAAGTTAACTAATATTCATTTATAATTATTCAAAATAACATACTTAGTTTGAATACGCCTGTAATAATAAATTAGCTTATATTGAAAAAGTAAATAATTAAATATTTATAGATATTTCCTTAAGATAAGACGACAAATTGATTTCTTGCAATATCTAACATCTCTTATGAACCCTGATATGCAAAATTTTGCCTAGATTGGATATATTATAAATTTATTATAATACTATTATTATAATACATACATGCTGTTAGGACTTTGGAGAAACAAATCTACCTCCACCAAACAATTTGAATTTCATTTCATATAATATGTTTATTACATATAAATTAAGCTACTATAACATTACCACACCAATAACATGTTTCATACCACCTTATAATCTGAAAGTGTTCGAATATTAGTAAAAGCATCATAATTAAGTTATATACAATATTTATTTGGACACATTGAAAATATAGCTATTTTTCAAACAGTGTCCATTATATGTGTTTCGTCCACTAAGTACAGTCGGTCCAGATTGAGAATGCAAAAAAAATTCGTAGAATAGTAGTGATGTCCACATTTAATAAATATCTTCTTCGTATTGCTATATACTTATAACTATTACATTTTCCTCTTCACTCTCCTTAAATCTTTACCACCTCAAATATATGCTATTTTGCTGTATCACTATTACTTGGAATATGATAGTCTATATCTTCCAACATTTGCAAGAAAGAATTTTTGCATATTTTAAATTAATATACTATTTTGATATTTCGATTGAATTGAGAATTATATCAAAAACACAAAAATGACCATTATAATACATAGCTCAGATTGGAATGATATTTCAAATTTATTATTATTACTACCTTTGATCAATAAATATATTAAAAGTTATTTGATATTAGTATTTTAGAATTTGAAATTATTGACATTTAAACAATAATCAAATAATGACTTTAAAAACCGTAACATGGAATGAAATGAATAAATGCTTTAATAATACATTGCAAGTATAATATTACATAGTTGCACCAATTTTGAAGAACAATGCTATCAGCATACAAATTTTATACTTCGAACACAAATGTAAAATACAATTTCTGAATTTCGGAAACTTTTTTCACAAAAATTATTTAAATATTTTATATCATTGCATATTCGATATATACTATTATTTTATAAATTTAAAGTTCAATATTGTTATGAAATGAAAACAGTCAAAATATGATAGAATTTGGCTTATGTAAGCACATAGATTGAATAGAAGAAGATGACTCTGTTGTGTATATACATATAATGTTAAACCTTTACCATATTATTGTTAGCGGCGTACGACTTCTATTAGTGAAGTTATATTGAAAACCTCATATTTTAATCATTTGAATTTTTTAAGTACATATTGCAGTTGTTGGAAACCTATTATAAATTATAGTCAATAAAGATACAATAATTAGTTATACAGAACAAAAACTTTTTAGTCCTTTTATTCACAAAAAATGCATTCTCAATCTGGACTGACTGTATAGTATGTATTCCATTTTATATTTATTAGGGTATGACCTGATCGTTTTACATTTTTAGAACCACTTTATTTATAATTGTAGAATCTCACTTATCGTAAACCCGAACTTGATCTACACTTAATCCAAAATCTATTGTTTATTAAAATAATTGTAGTAATAATAACACAAATCTTTCAATTCACTGTATATAACACAATAAATTAACATATTACCATTGTTTTCAACAAGAACGAAATATGATGATTTATGAAGAATAAGGATTTGAAAAATTACGTTATAATCTTTAAGAATACAAACTGTTTTTCATCGATCTATATAATGTAACTGTATAAGCTAACACCAGAGCTCATACGTTTCATTTGTTCGTCAAATACCTTAAAATCTGAAAATAAAAACCAATTTTGTTAACATATACCAGAAAGCCAGAATTTTACTAGTTAAAATATTATAATTTTTCTTATAATTATCAAAGTACTAGTCTATAGACGTAAGTTGCTGAAATTTAACAAATTTGTATTTTTATGAAATAATTACTTAAACTATAACAGTTTTGTGATATTCTGAACGTACTGGGGTCACCAGAACTAGTTGATCAGAGGGTTATCTGGTGTTTATATAAGAGATTTATGTATTTTCATATTATATAATGAACAGTATCACTTCCAAGTACCAGTAACTTCATTAATTTTTTATATAATCACTTCATATAAAAAAGCAGCTACTAACTCAATGAATAATTTGGGAAGATATACTACTTCATCGAGGTTATCCACTATTAGCTAAATAGAGCTGGGTCGAGAATACTTTATGGTTGATATTGAACTAAATTGCTCATGATTCATCTCTAAACTAAATTTTGCAAATTACAAAGGTACACGATATGTTAGGATAATTTTATTACTATGCGAAGAAGTTGAGTAGGGCCCTGCATATAATTTTAATATAGGGACATTGTAAAGGCTTCTAACTTTTTCAACTTCGGAGTGGAATTAGTATTCCAATATATTTTCTTTTCTGCAAATAGAATAATTTGTTACGTTCGCTTCAATTACACAGAAGTCTATCCTGTAACTCTGGATGGTGCCAACCAAAACAATTCCAACAAAACCCCCGAAAGAAAATTTACATGATAAGTTACGAACTTGGAATAAGAAAAGATGAATGTCGACTTTCAGTTAGCATATTGAGTAGAATTGATTTCATTTGGGCTGAATCGAACACTTTTCAAGACTTTATTGCTCCAAATTTGAAAACTTCGAACTTTTGTTCATCTGGACATCGTTTTTCAGTTTGACGGTAAAAATTTGTAAAATTATTTGGAATTGTGACGGATTGCTGGTTTCCACGAGTGTAATTGAAGATTTAACTCGATGATCCGTTTTTCTACTTAGCCGAACCTTATATCAATCTATTTATGAACTATAAATATAGGGCTAAGCGACCACAGTGAAGAAAATGTCGTGGCGATCATTCTTTGTGGATGTCATCTTCAATCTTTTGAACGTGAATAGTTCAATACTTATCACTTATTTGAAGAAGATCAGTATATTCTACTTTACAAATTTAACTGAATTTAAAATATTCAAAAGTCTCCTCACGCTTTCTTTGAATAATATATTTTCATTCTATGCAGTATGCTAATACAACTTGAATTGAAAAGAGTACTTTCTTATTATATATCTCAAGTCCAATTTGAAGTGAGAAGTTTACAACATTAAAAATTGGTATGATGTGAATAAATAACTCATATTTATAGTTACAGATGGAAATTAATTAATTCTCACTATTACCCGAGTTATGGGCGTATTTTCTCTGATCAACTAGTTCTGGTGACCCCAGTAGCATTAACAAAATATTTACTTCAGTGCACTACATTTAACGCAAACCTTCCAAAATTTAAAAATTTCAACTTAAAGTAATACTAGATACAAAAACAACTCCTCGTTTTCCACTTAAAATGAACCAAAATGGATGGTCACAAACCATTTTTACAATGTTTTGGTTGAACTCAATGTCATCATTATCTTCAAACATTGCGGTCACGGCCGCTGCTTCCGTTCCGTTTTCGTTCGTTTCGATGAACGTCTTCTGTATTATCTTTTGCATTCTGAGCTGCTTGTTCAGAGTTTCAGCGCAGTCTATATTGTTGAATATCTTGGACACGCCGAATTACTGGAGCAGGTCTTCCAAGTTGAAGCTGGAAGAAATGGTGAATCTGGGGAGAGAAAGAGCGGTTTCGCACTTGCTGAAGGACGGCTGCAAATTGGTTAGCGAGAGCGCGTCCTTGAAATCTTTCTGGGACTTAGCCAACGGCAAGATGATACAGGCAGATAGCGTAGAGTTGCAATATGGAAGGCGCACCACCTGCGCTGTTCTGGTTTTGACGTAGTCCATCTTGAACTTGGCGTTCATCATGTTCACCTCGGACTACTTGGTGAAGCCGTTGAACGGCATCTTGCACGTCAGGTACGTGTTGAACTTGATGTCCCACGCGGCCTTGAAGTGGATCGCTGAAATCAGCACAGTTTCCATTCCTTCGACGGAATCCACTATCTCCTTGATCTTGTTGTTAGTGTGCTTGGAGCACCAGCCGTTGACCTGAGCGGCGGACACGAGCTACTCTGGGACCACGTCGTACTGCTTCAGCATGAGCTTCTTGAAGTCTTCGTTGAGCCCCAAGATGTTCGCGTCGAAGATGTTGGAGGCGACGGCGATAGAGGCGTCTTTCTTCAGCTGCGCCACGAAGTCCTGGATCTGGGCCTCGTTCAGCTCCAGCTTCTGGACGAGTTCTTGGATGGAGGCATCGTTCGAGCACTTGGCGAGGAGCGAGAGGGCGTGCATGAGCGAAAACGGAGAGTAGCAGGTGGACTTGGAGGTGAAGTCGAGCATGCCGGCTACCTTCTGCGTGTGTTGGTTCAGAGTGCTTGTGTTTGACATTTTGTTGTGAGGTGTTGTTTTGCTAATAAGACATCTGTTTCAACAATATTAAAGTATTAACAATTTTTTGTTTTCACACTATCTTCTCTTAAAAGTATTCAAAAATTATATCTCGAGGAAGTGATATTTATACAAAATTTATTATAATAATATAAATGACTTAACTGTAACCTTATCATCAGTACTAAGGCTCAATTCAATCATTCCATCTTCATCTCATAAATCATGACAATCCTCTAATCCAAACATAGTGACACATAACGTTACCTCAAACTAATCTCAACATCATACATCATCTTCTAGGATTGTCACTTTGAATAGCCTTAATATAAATGACCTATATATAATAACTTGTACTAAAAATGACTATTATAACTCATTGTTATTGTCTAATTGTAAATTTGAATATGTTTATTGTATTACCTAGTCTATTGTATTACTTTTAAATTAAATGCAAATATAATTATGAATAATATTTTTCATTCTAAAGTCTAAGTTCAAACGACTCAATTGTCCTTTTTGAGCAAAAGATATAATAAAATACTACAACAATTCTTAAGTAAATTTCACTCCACAATACTCGTTACAAAAACAACATCATTTTCTCGCCCACAAATTACGAACCAAAACGGTTTATCGCATTTTAATACCTTAAGTTCCTCAGGTTTCCGGGCGCATTTTGTTGCCATTTTTGTCACAGAAGCCGCTTCGGTTCCCTCCTCGTTTACTTCAACAATCGTTTTCTGCGTTATTTCGTTTACTTTTAACCCGTTAACGCTGAGGATTTTAGAGATATTTAGCTGCTAAAGGTGTTTAAGGAGGTTCAGTTTGGAGCTGACTTTGAATTTGGGGAGTTCTAGGACAACTTGAGCTTCAGTTAGAGATGCACTGATATTTTCGGATGTTAAAGCTGCTTAAAACGCTATTATATTGTTTTATAACGGGAGAATGATGAGAGCTGATAGTTAGGCGGTGTAATCCGCACGATTTAAGCTGAAGCGGTTTGCACATATTACAGCTTTCTGCTCATCCGCATCATCTACACTGAGCGAATCCGATGAATAAAGCCTTCATTGTTGATCTCTTATCAAATTTAAACGCCCAATCGGCTTTAAAATGAACTGCAGAAAGTAGAATGCACTCTATTCCAATAATCGAATCAATTATCTCAGTTATTATGCAATTAGTGTTCCGCGTACAATATTTGACGCAATAAACAGAGTTGAGCTCAATGACTATTTCAATTCAAAAATTTGAGATTCTGACATATCAAGCTTTTCCAACATCTCTTACTTAACTTCAGTATCGTGACATTTAAGCAGAATTGAAAGAGCATGTGATAAAGAAAATGGAGAAAAGCAAGTATTTTACGTTGTAAAGTCAATGAGATTACACAGCTTTTGTACATAATTATTATTATTATTATTATTCATTTGGAGTGTTAAAATTAAATATATTAACTAAAATATATTTTTATTTATATATAAAAATCTCTAATTTGACATACATTCGTATTTTCTAAAAACTTTTAATTATTTTTGTATTCTTCATAATTGTTCAACCAAAAGTTACTTATCTCTAAATTTGTATCATATATAAAATAGTGTTCTTAAAATAAACTTATATGTACAGTTTCTTTTTGTTGCTGTCTCGGATCATCTGTATCACCTTTTATAATCATACTATTTGATTACTCATTTTCATAATAATGTATTACCATTGGTCCAATATGCTTAATGTTCTTAATTTAAGATAATGAAAATAATTATAAATTTTATGGTATCTATGATAATATCGCTTATATTTCTTGTTCATTATACAAACCTGACATCTATAAAGCATATATAAAACACTATTATGTTCTTGATAATTCTAAATGCCATTCTAAATTATTTCCAATCTAATATCTTGTCAATTTAAGGTATTTTGTTTATAAAATTAAAATAGGCACCTTTGTTCTTTTTATTCGTTTTCTTTTTAGGTTCAATTTTACCTTCTAAAACTAATTATTTATGCTGTCCTTTATCTAACTTAAGATATTCTTCTCTTTTCATCTTCATATTTTTATCTAATTCATCAATCTATATATCTTTCTACTATAATATATTTTAATTCTTCACATCAACTTAACTTAATATCTCTATTTTATACGCGTGCAACATTTAATACTCTAACATCATATCACTTCCCTAATGTTCTAACTCATTTTAAATTCCTTTAAATATTGCTCTATTTATGTTTTAAATAAGTCTGTCTTTTATAGTATAAATTTATATTTACAAATCACCGTTTTAATCTTTAAAGTAAACTCTTATAATCATTCCTTTATAATATTTTAAAATAGAGGGTAAATGATATTAAACTAATGCTTAATTCTATGGACCATCAAATTTAATAACACCATTTTTATTTTTCTACTTCTACTACAAAATATCTAAAACTTATAAATCATCAAACTATGAAACTTGTTCTTTTAATTCTAATATTTACATTGCTATCTATTATTTTTCTTTATACTCTAATTTCTAAATCTCATCAAAATCAGGCATAAGATTTTATAGTTCCTAATTTATAATTTGCTATTTGGTTCTTTCACTTACATGTTATAATGTTTCGTTATCAAACTATGGTGATATACGTTGCATCTCTTCTATGATAACTAACTTGTTGATACGTTTAATTATTTCATTTTAAGACCTTTCATCAAAATCATATTTATTTAACAATTATCGTAACTCTTCTAAAGTCATATTGGAAATATTTATAGATTCCATTCTAATTTTATTAATGATAAAAAAAATTAAATTAAGTTATCATAAAAGGTTTAGTTTCAAATCTAAATATTATTACAATGAGACATCTGGTTATATATCATTATACTCTTTTATAAATTTCTATAATTTGATTTAATACTTTATATCATGAATAAGTTCTTCAATTGTATATGAAACTGGTTGTTCTTAAAATGTTGAATTAAATAAATACTCTAAACGCTTATTGTCATCAGGCGTCTTTTCCATATAATGCTTATAGAATGATAAATTATTTCTATACTCTATGATATTAATATAGTTTCTAAAATATTTCTCTTTATAATCCTATTGACCTATCGCATGTAACTTCATATGTTTTTAGTGGCTTGTATTAAAATCATCTGGTCTTACTTCAAATAAGTTTTCTATATTATTATCAAACTAATTAAAATTTTTGTGATGAATGATATTTTAATATTTATTAGTTACTAATTTGTGTAATGATATACCATTTTTAGTTAAGTGATAATCTTATTTTTAGATATCATTTATAAATAAAGGTTCTGCATCTAATGTTGATGTATAACATATTGGAATATTGAAATTAAATATCTGGCTATTAACTATCTTGTATGAATCTGGGTAACATTGATATATTTAAAAACTTTTCATGACTAAAAGTGGAATAAGTTTTTATGAAATAGAATGTAAATCTGGGTCTATTAATACTCTTATAGAATGATAATATTGACACATCTATAAAATTTATATGAATTTAGTTATAACATTTTAACTTTTCACGTTTTAGTCATGTTTAATGTCTTTAGTGTTCTTGATAAAGTCAAAACATTTGTTAATGATATCTGGGTTTTTACTATTTATATTTTTAATAAAATAATCATAAGTTATACTCGTTTTAGTTTATTAAATAGTATGATCTTCAATAAATTTCAAATACAGTATTAGTTTCTTTTTGTTTATAGTTTCTTTGTCATACGTTGATATCAATAACTTAAGTTCATAAATAGAAATATCAATAGGGTTAAATATATCTAATGTACTGCAAAACTTTTATGAATATGTTTTGTCTTTAGAAAAGTTATTGTATAAGTTCATAAATAATTTATTTTGCATGCGTTATAAGATTATAATTTAATCATTTAGTTTAATTTCATATTTTGAATCTTTATAGTTTTTGATAATATTATTAAATTTGATCACTGTCTCTCTAAATTCACGTATTACTTTTCTCGGTGAATCTTCTGTTAAATCTAAAATAATATCTATTTACTCTTGATTTAAATCTGGTAATTATTAAGTTTTATCTTGGAAAAATAGTATGATACTTCTATTTATTGCATTTTTTGCTGTAAAAGTATTTGTATGTAATTGATTAATTAATATATCAAACTCTTCTTGATCAGCTGGTCTAATCGTTTACATTTTATAAAGAAATAAAAAATTTATATATGTTATCAAATTATCAAAAAAATATTTATAATCTAATATAATCATTAACTCTCTTCTTCACTACTTTCCTTTTTAAATTGTTTTTTCACTACTTTCTTTTACTTTGTTTCTGGTTTAGTATCTTCCTCATCAAAATCTAATGTTTTATCTAAAACTACAATATTAAACTCTTTCTAAATTCTAATTAAATCAAAATGTTTAACTTCTTCAGGTTTAACTCTATATTACTTCGCTTGATAAAAGTCATGTTGTTCTCCTGCTTTGCTTGTAAATTAAGATGCTTCATGATCTATATGTATTTTGATAATAGACTCATTTATCATTTAGTCTTAAATCTTCTTTACAGTATAAATATAGTTATTAGTTATTTCTAACTTCTTGACAACTTTATTATTTTGAACTAATACTATTAATAAGACTTTCATATTTAATGACTTTGGATCAAATTTATTATTTTTGTTTACTCTCTTGTTCTTTGCATTTAAATAAATAACGGCTTCTTCAAATTAGATGTCTGTATTTTCTTCGCAATATTCTATAACGCTTTATGGTTTTAAGTAATTCATGTTCTTTGTTTCTATAAAGTAAAAAAATAATGATGTTTATATTTTCATTTATACTTCTATCGTAAAAGATAACTCAATGCATTGTAAATCTTTTTGTCTTATTTTTTATGTTCTTCGCTCTTATCACCTTTCAAAATTTCTTTAAAATCTTCATACTTTTATTTCATATCATATGCTTGTTATTGATTTTTTACTAATTTTATCTCATCTAACATCTTTTCAATTATAAAATCTCTGACTTATTAAGATTATTCTTATATATCATATGCGTTCTTTAATTATTAAATTGTCATAAGTGGTAATTATTAATCAAATGGTTAATCATACATTTATTAAACTTATGCTTAATCTAAATGTATGTCTTCAGGGTATTCTTGTTTAATATATTATACTTCGTCTGGTTCTTGTTGTTCTTCTATTTGTTAAGGTTCTTCTATTTATTAAAGTTCTTCTATTTTTTCATGATTCGGGTTTTATTCTTAATATTCTTCGTTACTTTCGTATCTAACTACTGCATCAAATATTTCTTATGCTAACTTATGACGCTATTAATCATTCAAATTTTGTTACATGTAATCTGTATTTTCTAACATTAATTACTCTACTGCATCATATTATTCTTTTGTTTAAACTTGACGTAATAAATATGCTAACCTTTCTAAATAACCTATCCATACTTATTGATAATGATATTCTAATTCTTTTTGTTACTCTTCATTCTATTGTTGTTAATATAAATATTCTTCTATTTATTTAGTTTAATTCTCGTTTTTAATTATAGGTATATCAACTTTGTTGGTATCAAAAGTCCATGATTGATCTTGCGACTAAATAGTTTCATTTGGATCAACTTTAACAACTGGCGGATGCTCGGTTTGTTACTAAAGTTATGGTTCTTGTTGTTGATGTTATGATTATAGTTATTAATTCACAACTTCATTCGGATCAACTTTTACAATTGGTGGATGAACACTATTATTAAGTTCGTTTAAAGTTATAGGTTATTATATTGATGGTTTGTCACTTAAATTCATCTACTCGTTTGGATCACGTTTTACTACTTTAGGAAATTAACCTTCTGCTGTATCACTTAAGTCCTATACAGACATCTTGACATCATTCTTATTCACGCTTAATAACATCTTCAAACGTGACTCTTCTAATTCTTCTATTTCATCATCTAACATTTAGACTCCTTACATAAACTATTATGCTTTCAACTATTTCTTTTTATACATTTTACCTAATTTAAATTTCTAACCCTTCTTTTATTATAAAAGATCGTAATTATAGTTGATGTTCTTTTTGTACTCGTTATCATTTGGGATATGGATACTTGTTGTTCTCCATAAGTCCTCTTGTTTCTATAAATCACTTTCTTATTAAAATTAAATATTTTGTGCTTGTTGCTATGCTTGTTACTCTTGTTCAATATATTGTTGTTGCACCGATGCTTAACGTTATTATTCTAATTATTTTTTATACTCAAATTCCTATTCTTTAAGTATACGCGCTTCTTCTTGCTACTACATTCGCATCAATACTTTCTTACTTTTGTTGATATACAGTTCTAAAGTATATTCGTCTCCATTCAGTTACAAATTTTGATACATTTCATCTTAAAACTAAATTCTAAAACCTTTAATAAGTTAATTAACTTGAAATGTGACGATGATGTCTGACGTGACCTATGTTATTGTTCCTGCATTCCACGTTCTAAATATCTTTTCTAACCTTAATCAATTAGTGTATAGTCTTAAATGTCATAACAATTGATACAAATATACTTGTAAATATAGGGATACAAAATATTTGTTGCGGTTATAAAACCTTATTCATCACGTTCATAAATAGTTCCTTTAACTAAACCAAACGCTTTGCAAAAGTAATGGTCCTCTGATTTTAATGCTTTGAAACCTGTCGCTTTAAATTTTAGTTTGTTATTGTTTATAAAGTAATCATTATCTACTGTAAATTGATAATTGTTGTCTGATAAGTTTTAGATAATTGATAATAATTAGGTTTCGTCATCTATCTTTCTTTTGAACGGTAACAGAACATCAATCCAATCATTTTATTCATTCAAAATACTATATCTATTATTGTTGATGGTATATTGTGGCGCCGTGAACGTCAACTTGATATTTGTCTCTATTTCGTCAATTTCATATTCGCATAAAAGTTGTTGATCTTATTTCGAAAATGTAAGTAATTGGTCAGTGTCTTTACCTTGTGTACTCATAATTAATGTCATTTATTGTCTAAATAAAAATTTATTATAGATGATACTAAATTGTTGAAAATATAAAAATATTGCTGAAACTATAAAAATATTGCTGAAACTATTTTACTAAAATTGATAAAATAAACTATTAATTAATGTGATAGATACTTATGATGGTTGTAGTCTAGTTGGTAAGACACATGATTATAACCGAAACAATCCAAGTTCAATTCCAGGATTGCAAAAATAAAGAGTATTGGTATGATTAAAGGATATTACATAGACCCCACATGGAGCAAGGCACAAAAAATAGTACACAGCGGTGGTGTATTAGCCAGAGGACGTGTGAACAAGTGATGTAAGAAAGTATAATCATATAGGTTCGACACAGCAGGACCGAAATGAAAGTGAAGTGATTTACGTTCAAAATATATATATTAGAAGATGTTATAAATTTTACTTTTATTTTTATTATAGAAGATTTTATTTATTTCAAATAACTATTTCGAAACATGTTGTTATATAAGATGTATTTTTTATTATTATACCAACCAAGAACGCATTTTAAAACGTCAATATTTTATAACTATATCAAAACGTCAATAATAAAACGTCAATATTTTTAAATATTTGTTGCATACTTTTTTTTTAAATATAAGTAACCCATGATGTGTATTGGGCCAGTGGAGACTGATGGAAGCCCACGTGTATAAGTTTATGTAAATATAACATACCAATCAAGTTAGGTTAGATATGGTGATAATTTCAGTATAATTTTGCATTGTTTTCAAGTAGTTGAAAATATGCATAAGATGTGATTTTTGTTACCATATTTTGCCAACTTGGTTGGTATGGTAATAAAAAATACATCTTATATAACAACATATGCTACTTTGTAAGTTGTGTATACTATTGATGTATTGTACTATTGTGTTACATTATCGTTTTATAATTATTGTGTATTCTTATTATGTGTACTCTTATTATCATTATATTATATATACAAAACAAATATTATCTTAAAATTCTTGATAAGATATCTTGGATATGTTTTAAAAACATGGTTATTCAAAGTTCATGTAGCTATGCTACAATACAAAATTATGAACTAATACTATTAATTTGACACCACTTTAAAACTAAATGCCACAAGTAAGCACTCTGAACCAACACACGCAGAAGGTAGCCGGCATGCTCGACTTCACCTCCAAGTCCACCTGCTACTCTCCGTTTTCGCTCATGCACGCCCTCTCGCTCCTCGCCAAGTGCTCGAACGATGCCTCCATCCAAGAACTCGTCCAGAAGCTGGAGCTGAACGAGGCCCAGATCCAGGACTTCGTGGCGCAGCTGAAGAAAGACGCCTCTATCGCCGTCGCCTCCAACATCTTCGACGCGAACATCTTGGGGCTCAACGAAGACTTCAAGAAACTCATGCTGAAGCAGTACGACGTGGTCCCAGAGCAGCTCGTGTCCGCCGCCCAGGTCAACGGCTGGTGCGCTAAGCACACGAACAACAAGGTGAAAGAAATTATGGATGATATCCTCGGGGCTGAAACGATTCTGATATCAGCGATTCATTTCAAGGCCGCCTGGGATTTCAAGTTCAGCCCCTACATGACACGTAAGAGGCCTTTTACTGGGTTTAGCAAGGAGTCCGAGGTGGATATGATGCAGATTACGTTCAAGGTTGATTACGTTCAGACAAAAACCGCTCAGGTTGTGCGTCTTCCGTACAGCAATTCTTCACTTTCTGCTTATATTATCTTACCACTGTCTAAGTCCGAATCTGATTTCAAAGCGGCCCTTTCGTTGATTAATCTGCAGCCTTCCTTTAAAAAGTGCAAAACGAACCTTTATTTACCCCGTTTTACGATTAACTCCACCTTCAACTTAGTACCTCTCTTGTAACAGTTAGGAGTGCAAAAAATATTCAATAATATAGACTGCTCTCAAACGTTAGGTAAAACTTTGACAGTGTAATAAATAATCCAGAAAACGTTCGTGGAAACGAATGAGAAAGGAACTGAAGCGGCTTCTGTTACCGTTATTGAACCGGTTAAAGGACCCAGTTTCTCGTTCGTTCAAACGAAAGTGGTGATGTGCGACCGCCCGTTCTGGTTCATTCTGAGCGGAGCGGGAGGGGCCGTTTTCGTCTGTAGCGTGGTGGAGTGACCTCTTACATCAAATTTATGATTAGGATTAGAATAGGAAATTTCACTATTATTTTTAATTATTATTATAATTATTATGAATATTTCTCAGTCATTTGAAGTGGAATAAATAAACATAAATTAATATAATCTATGATTGGGTTAGGTCAACAGAAGTAAGTATTAAGTATTATTAAACTTTAATAATATTAAAGTATTATTAAAATATCGATTTGAAATTATATCTATTTAAACAATTTCAATAATCATTCAAATTTGTGTTTTAGTCTTTATGATTACCTAAAATAGTGACGCTGCCGGGAATCGAACCCGGGTCGGAATAAGACAATCGTTGAGGGATTTCAAAATAATTTCCATGCTCCCACTGCACCACAGCGTCATATCTAATGGTGTACCTTACTCGTACAAAATATCTAATAGTAAAAGTAGCTGATATAATGTTTTAATAGATAAAGTATATACTCCTTCATTCGTTATTGTAATGAACAATTATTTATAATATTGTTAATAATAAAGTATCATATTCTTTGAATTTAAAGAAGATTTAAATATATCTGTAATAGAATATTATCTTACATGTTCTTTATATATATAATACACAACTGTAATGAATTTGATGTTATTCTTCTACTTACTAAGAAATATATTCTTAGTATAGGATAAAATAGTGATAATAGTAATAGTAAAACTAGATAAGCTTAGCCTTTTCTATGCTCCCACTGCACTACAACATCATATCAAAAGGTGTACATTACTCATATAGAACATTTATATGTAAGATTATATATTGAAGCAGATGATACAGTTAAGTGAGTCATTTTATATTGAAGCAGATGTAATATTATTAATTGATGAAATTTACAGTGTATACTTTACACGTATTTCATTTCTATTCTTTATTATTCTATCCTTTCTTTCCTTTATAATAACGAACATCTCTTTTATAATATTGATATTGATTAAGAAATATATTAATGGCAGTACACGTAATAAAATGATGATGCCGCCGGGAATCGAACCCGGGTCTGAACAAAGAACATAGGTCGCGAATATAGTGTGATTGATGTGGTGTATAGTATGTTTCGGAAGCAAAAATAAATGTTAGTGAGTATGTATCTGTTTATTTTTATGGTTGTTTCTTCAATCTTATAAATATTCCGCTCGAATCCAAAAAGTAATCAATATTAAATGCTCGATTTGTGAGAAATTGAACGCCACGACCCTACCTTATATTTTGCAAGGAGCGGCTTCATATATTGATATATACACTGGTTTAAAATGAACTCTCTTGCGATATCATTAGTGGAGATCGTGTTTTCCACCTCAATTCCTAAAATAGTTCAAGACCTATCAAAGAACCTTTAACTCAGTTGTAAAATATCTTCCATGCTCCCACTGCACCACAGCGTCATACTTAAAAGAACACAACGAAAGTGATAAAGCTAACATTCAATTATATAATATTATACAAAGAAGATAAGTGTAAATACCACAACGTTATATTCAAATGTGATTGATACAAAATATTTGCTAGACTTCGCTTATATTCAATTAATTTATTGTTATACTGACAAATATGAAGAAAATATTAAATGAATGAAGATGTGATCTTAACTGTTGGAAAAATATCAGAAGATAAAAACACCTTCCTTACCAACTTAGTTCTTTACTGAATATGAACTAAAAAAATATTCTAGAATACAAGGTGATAATGTATATACTTTCTGTGCTCCCACTGCACCACATGCTGAAAGCATCTAATTCCATATAACATAAGAAAGTACTGTATTCAGTCATTTGAAAACGTGTATACAGAATAAGGAGTTGTTGAGCTATTGAGATTACATATATAAATGCTAGATTAATTTAAATAATCGGAGCCAAAACACAGAGATGTAAATATAGTACAAAGCTGCTTTCATTTTTCATTCTATTCACAAACTAAACTAATATTAATTATTGTAAAAATTCATATTCATATACTACATAACCTCGAATTGAACCACCCACCCTTGTTCGAATACAGACACCCGAGCAGTTTTCAAAAATAGTCAGGGTGTCTATAAGTGAGAGCAAATCTGACACAGTTTGGTATATTTCCTGTGTCAGATTTGGTTTTCCATTTCAGTTACAGACACCTTTTCAAAAAATATTTTGAAAATGTAATCAAATTTCTGGTTTATTGATATATCTCGCATAAATTACCAATATATAGAATATTAAGTAACATATAATATATTTTTATGGTCACACAAAGTTCAAAAGCTCAAAAAAAATTAGTAAATACAAAAGAGATTTACAATGTTCAATTCACTTACAACCCCTTTTGTAGTTCAGTTATAGACACCTTTACTATAAAAAATCGAAGGTGTCTGTATCTGAGCACTTCGGGTGTCTGTAAGTGAAAGGGGGTGGGTGTCTCAATTCGAGGTTATGTAGTACAAACAAGATAATGAAAACATAGTCGAACATATTTGAAGCAATTTCGCAATCAACATTACGAACCACTCCTTTATTGAAATAACTTTAATTGAATAGTCACAAATCACTTTCAGTTCGGGCCCGTTTCAGCAGCAGGAACTTTTAATAATCAAAACATTAAAATCACCGATTGAATATTCACGTGACATTAAATGCATTAGTTTTGCTTTGAATGAACGATCCATTCTAATTCCGGCCGCGGCTGCTGAATTTATCTTATTTTTAATTATTAAAACGTCGCAAAGAGCTAACTATTCGGACAACGCGTTTCTACAACAAATAACGCAGCGCCACTTGCTCATGCTGCAAATTAGAGCAAGCTCTTAAAATGGAAACAGAACTATCGATCTAACTGAAATTTTAAATAAATCATGGTCAGACTACAAAGTTTAAACGTTTATATGAACTATATCTGAAACAAACGCGATAAACTCAGACAAAAAATGTTTAGTTGAGATATTTTCTTATTACATTCGTAAAGTGGAAATGATTCGCAGGCGAAAATAATAAAATCTTATACAATTTAACACTCCAAATGATCCCACGAACAGATTACATTGAACAGTTGTAAATGGAATTAAAATACAAAAAATGCATAATAAAAAACAAATTAATTATAGAAAATAATGAAAAACTTAAATCACTCAGATTTATACAAAATCTGAATATTACAGACCTATATATCCAACAATGCATCAATACTACTTTTGATGCTGCTTTGAGCAATCTTAAATCACTCACAGCAACGAATTGCAAACTCAATGACCTCAACGGTATTTAAAATATAACAGGACTACTAGAGCTGAATTTAAGCCACAATAATATAAAAGATATATCAAATATAAGCAAATTAACAAATTTATAAATATTAGACCTCAAAAGTAATAGTATAGTTGACTTACGTCCTATTGGAAAGTTACCTTTGAAATAATTAGGACTATTTAAAAATAATATATAAGATATTAGTTGCTTATAAAATCTTACTTAAATAGTTGAGTTAAATCTAGCCTATAATGAAATTATAGATATTACTGTATTAGAGTTGCTTAAATAGCTAAAACACTTAAGTTTATACAAAAACAAAGTTGTGCACATTAATTCTCTTAAATCCTTTTAATTTTTAAGTTTATACGTATCAAATAATTACATTTTAGATTTAAATGATTTGAAATGCCATTAAAATATTGACAATTACTTTTTCGGAGAATAAATTAAACCAACGCCACAACACATACTTTAATCAGAGAGAATGATATAGATGAACAAAAAGACTCAAATTCTTAAACAATTACAATAAATGAAAAATAAGCTAAAAATATACAAATAGACGGTAACAAAATCGATTTAATAAATTATATAGCAACAAACTAATAACAGTATGGGATTTATTATTATAGTTGACAGACTATTTTCGTAAATGAGTTATTATGATGGGTCCTTCCAATGAAAATACTATTAAAGATTTGATGCAAGAATGCACTGATAAAAAGGCATGGTTTTAGTGATTTATAACTGAATTTACGTAATAACATTATTTGCACGAAATTACTTGTATAAATACATATTAATAACGAATTATAAAACTTCTCAGCATTGTGACTTAAAAATTAGGACTTATAGTGTTCCTACTTAAAGATAAATAAATCTTTCAACAGTAGATGTAAGGTTGGCTCCAAAATGACGACCGACAATAGCATTGAAGTGATCATTGAACTAAGCATCCATTTGTTTCTTGATATTGTACGAAATTTCTTTTTCAGTATTACACTTGAATATTGCTTAAGCAACAATTTAAATTATGACTTTCTTTTGATCATCTGGGAAATCAGTTGATGTAACTGACATAATATCTCTCAACTAATCTGTTTATTCTTATTAAAGTCTAGCTTAGTTTTGATCGTTTTATGACATGGCGCAAAATTGTGAAGTGGTAAAATTTATTATATATTATATATTTTTCGATAAATATTAATATTTCATTTCAAAAATATATGTTAATTATTGAATAAGATTAAAAGAAACTCAACAAAGTCCCCACATATCTGATTCTTGTACCTCGCCTTCAAATAACAGTCCGCTTTTAGGTTCGTAGTACACTGTTTTACCCATCTCTATTTTAGTCCATTTTTGTATTTGGCAGTTAAACTTCCATCCAGCGCGTTTTAATGCTTATCCAGCTAATTCTTGATAGTATGTATTACCAAAATGGTGGAATGCATAAAGTTTAGTATCATTGGCAAGCGTATCAAATTGTTACAGGTGTGTATTGACACAACCATCAAATGTAGCGCATTTTTGTTGTACTTTGAGCTGGACTTGTTTTTGTGGTTTGATATTGAGGTTTTACTGAGCAGTTTTCAGTCTTTGTTTCAAAGCTGGGTCTTCGAATTCAGTGAATTGGTATTGGTAGCTTTTTTGAGGAAGGTCAAAGATTCTGGATTGTTTGTATTTGAATGCGTTTTCTAAGCCGAATACGATGCCGCAGTCCACTCCGAGTTGGTGTTGGAATGTGACATTGTCGTGTTGAAGGAGATCGAAGAAGTCGTCCGTTTTGAGTACCGGGCATTCGAATTACTTGGTTTTGGCTTGGATTTGTCCGAGTGTGATTTTCTGGACGTTACTTTCTGGTTGTGGTTGTAGTGAGAATGCAGCTGGTTTTTGCGGGTTGGTGGAGGAGAGTTGCCATTTGGATATAGAGGAGAGTTTGAGTGGTGTTGTGTTCGAGTCCGATCTCGTGGCTGGGTTTGACAGTGAAACAGCTGCTTGTACTGGTGCGGTGACGAATCTTTTTTCTGGTATTGGATTTGAGGGCGGGTGAACTTCTTTTTGTTCTTCTTTTGCTTTTCTTTCGTTTTCCTCTTTAATTTTGCGTTCGTTTTCTTCCTTAAGTTTTCTTTCGGCTTCTTCTTTTGCTTTGCGCTCGTTTTCTTCTCTTTGTTCCCTTTCTTTTTTGATGAGTTCCTCTTTCTCCTTTCGTTCGCGGTCCTGTTTATCTTTGATCGCTTGTTCAATGCGTTGTTTTTCCTGTTGTTCTTTGAGGAGGATTGCTTGAGCTGTTTTCTGGGCTTCAACCAGTTTTTTGTCTTCAACGACGATTTCCTCTTCATCCTCGTCCTCGAGGTGCCCCCCGTTCTCGATTATCTGGTCAATCGTGTTGTAGATATCGAAGTCGAGCTCGGAGTAGCCGGACTTGGCCGACTCTATGAACTCGTCAATATCCTGGCGAATGTCGTCCAGATCCTCGGGCATCACAATCGCATTCTCCAAAGCCTCCTTAATCTGCTCGAACTTGGACAAATGATTCTTGTACACAGCAGCCTGAGTCTCCTTGGCCTTCTTCTGCTTCTTATTCGAGTCGTGGTGCTCCAGATTGTTTATTTCAACGTTTAAATTGGTTATACAACGATTAATCCAAGCTACTGTCTCTTCAGCAGTTCCATCTTCAGAGTCGTCCTTGTTCCTTAACTATTTTTCAGACACCCTAAATCTAGACATCTCAGCTTCAATCAGCTAACGCGCATTCGTAAGCTTTACATAGTATTCCTTTAACGTCGGATCCTCCTGCCATAATCTAACTTGTCCACGCTGCTTTTGCAGTCTTTGAAGTTATTGACGAAGTGACTACTCTTGCTTTGTACTTGGATTTTTAGTAAATTCTTACCACATGGTTTGATATTCACGTAAGCCATCTTCTATCTACTTTAACACACGATCTATTTCAATTGATAATTGACGATTTTTCTTGCTTTTTGACATTTTTTGTGTCTAAAGTGGTAATTATATGTATTAATATGTATTATCTGACATAAAATTAATATTCCACTCCCTTTCTTTTGTGTACATATGCCTAACGTAGCTTTCTCCCTCATGAAGAAACAGAAGTGCCAACACAAGGGTACCAGACTCACTCACACCTGGTTCGATCAACACGGTAAGGCTGTCCGTAGACACCAAGCTCGTGTCAAGAAGGCTGAAAGAGTTTTCCCACGCCCAATCGACCAACTCCGCCCAGTCGTCCAATGCCCAGGAATCATGCACAACACCTACACTCGTGAAGGTCGCGGTTTCACTCTTGACGAATTGAAGGCCGTTAAACTCACCGTTATGCGTGCCCGCCAACTCAACATCGCCGTTGATGCCCGCAGAGTCAACAAGACCCAACAAGGTCTCGACCGCAACACCATCCGCCTCCAGGACTACCTCAAGAAGGTCGTCGTCTTCAAGAAGGATGCTAAGCCAGAAGAAATCAAGGCTGCCGTTTAAGTCAAGGCTCCAGCCGTCGCCAAGGTTGTCCCAACCATCGCTACTGGTAAGGTTGATGCTCAACCAAAGATGGACGTTTATGCCACCATGCACGCTCTTCGTTTGAACAGATTAGTCACCCGTAACATTTCTGCTATCAAGAAACAAAGATTACAAAACAAGAAGAAGTGAGATAATTATTCAGACAGACTCAACAAAAAGCCAAAAAATAAAATCAGAGTTAAGAATTTCGGTTCAATAAATATTTCGGGCAATTAATCACTTTTGCGTGTAAAATTGTATTAGGTGGATTAATATAGTATATCAATATATCAATAGATATTATTCACTCCAAATTATGAGACATCAAACAGTTGAAAGTACTTTACTTGCATCAATAAAATATTTCGAAAATAACCAAAGCATCGAATCTATTTTAATAAATGCAAGAAAAAGTATTTTTGAGTAAATGAAACTTCATAATTATGCATAAATTTTAAGATAGTGCACCTCACAATTATAATAGTTGCACTTCTCTGGAGAAGGTCAAACACGACTCAATTCATTAGTTACTTCTTTGAGTTTAATCAAATCGAAGCAGTAATGTCTTTCAGTTCTTTAACCCGCACTGTATCAAATTATTGAAGTAGTGAGACCTAAACCATAGTTATAATATGTACCATTCTAGCATAAATAGATGCAAAAAGCGGTTGAACAAGAACTAGATGTGGAATAGCTTCAAGAATAATAAGCATCACCTCCAGTTTCATCTAAAAAGTCTCCTAAGTCTCCTAAATGTCAAAAATAGCAGTTACGAAAATAAGACGAAATTATTTTCGATGAATTAGAGCCGGATGAGCCACATCAGCAAATCCATAACATATTCAACATTTTGGACTAAACGTAAAAGACTTAATTGAAGTAGGGCTTGCAGTCTAAAGCCATTCAGGGTGTAAACGCTGCGCAAAAAGGTATTTAGAAAACAAGTACCTCAGATTCGCCTTATTCTAAGCAGCCTTTCAACTTGCATCCAAAAAAACCTGAGCTGGTGGTTGAAGTAGATGAATTTGACATCCCTCCGGCGGTACAGGTGTTATTTTCACCGGATTCTCCTAAGAAACCGTAGTAGCATCCTTAAAGCTCAATTAATAGCAATCGCTACTACGACAACGTGATTCATTAGTACAAGAAGATTGAATTAACTGAAGAGGAGAAGTTGACTCAAAATTGTTATTAGTCAATTTAAACCAAGCCTCAGAGTAGTGGAGAGCGCGAGTATGCCGCCCTCTTCGAGTCCTTCCAGCGCAGCATGGATCCCATTCAGCAAACCTCTCCCATTCAGCGCGATTCCTATCTCTCCAGCAAAGTCTCTCAATCCAGCTTTTAGTCATAATAACAAATATACAGTTATGGGAGGTGGAATTGCTTTTTCTTGTTTACTATGTGAGTAATTATATATTAAAATATTTTGCCACTTCTAATGCGGATGACAAATTCCAATAAATAATCTCAAGTTGGAGATTATTCATGAACTACTCATTAACACAAGAGGGCCAAAAATATGATTTCGATCGTATTAGACCATAATCGACTATTCAAAGTCGGTATTTAATATTCCAAAAAGGAAAAATAGAAATTACCACATGCAATAAAAGGACGGCAATGACAAAAATAAACGCGGTAGAAGATGTTTAGGGAAGGTCAACTAATTCACTTAACAAACTTAGGCAGTTCTGAAGCGTTTGTATTCTCTTCATTTCTGGGTCCAACGGATGAATTCATAAAATATTGTACCAATCTGAACTAGTTATATCACTTGTTTAAGATGTCCCTGTGTAATTTCTACGTTTTAGTCAACAAAACTAATTTATGAAAGATTTTATCTCGAAAATATATGGTAGTTAAGCCTGATTGGAGAAAAGAATAAGAGGATCCAATGATTGGTATACGGACGCAATATGTAATTTATAACTAGTAGCGCAAGCACTGGACCTGCAGAGGACCTCGGTGTTCATCTTCAACTGGGTCAATCTGAACGATTTTAGGTATTTCTTAATCACGAAAACAATGGAGGACTTTTTCTTTCAATCTCAACCGGGAGCTCAAGATGAAGTATTGGTACTTCGCTTAATTAGAATTATAATTCAGGTAGTTACAGTCGCTTTCATTCTCAATATTCAAATAATGAATGCATTTTTGTTTCTTGAAGAATGGAATCAAGTGGGTTAGTCGGGCCCAGCATTAAATAATATATTGATGCTACTCTAAAACAACAGTTATTTTACTTATGATCTTCCACTTCCATTTCATAATGAGAAATCAATTTTCTTGATTGTTAAATTATACAACGTTAGGTAAAGTTGAAACTTATTATTGAAGTATATACAGAGTTATATACGTTAATTATTGTAGCACAGCTATCCAAGGCTCAACCAGGCCTTGATGTGATTGAAGCACTTTACAAATCAATAGTAAATAGAGTTAATGAGTGTATTGATGAGGAGGGAGAACACACTCATTATTGAGCCGGGCAGTGATATAAGTAAGATTCAAATAATAAACTTCATTCTTCTTCCTAATTCAAAAAAGCATTTCGAGGGCCCACCACTGTAACAACAAATATAATAATAAAAGAAACAAGTATAATAACAACAGTAACAAGTATAACAACAAATGTAATAATATCAACAACAGCAACAACAACAACAACAACAACAACAACAACAACAATAACAAAATTAACAAAAACAGCTTCAAATGCAATAATATCAACAACAATATCACCAATAACCTTTAAACACCCAAACGCGCGATTTTGAGCAAACACACCCACTCCACATTTAAAACCAAATCGAAAATAACTAGATTCGATTACAAAGTAAAAAACCCAAATAAACGCTGAGACAGCGCATTTTAAAGTAATTGATTATTCTGAACGCGCGCGTTCCGTTTCACTTGGAGCCGAATCTGTTCTCCGGATTGTTCAAAGGAGTTTAAATGATAATTTTGAGCCAAAACTTCGAGAACTGCTTCGGAAACGCGGAAATAAATGATATAATCGAATAAAACGGAGCCAAGGAAGTGGTAATGTTCTGCCAAAGCTCTGTATAGTAATTCGCAGCCGATGAAGTTGAAAAGTGCCTGATTGAGATATGCATTATGATAATGGTTGAAAAATGGGACGTTGGGGGATAAAGTACTGACGCGGTCGTTCCGGAATTGATTAGAGGACAAGAAATACTCGAGGAAATACTCTACGAAGACATACAATGAATTTTTATCAACATGAATGACTATATTATTATATTTATGAATAAGATCAAAGGAAATAGGTGATAATAAGTTTAACGTGTGATTACGCCGTGTAATGATATTTAGTTAGAGAATAAAAGGTCAGAAAAAAGGGCGACGTAATTTACGTTTAATTTACGATTCATTTCATATTATAAGATCTAAGTCTTTATATGCGAGGAGTATGAGGAAATAAAACATAAATAAAAAATAATTATATTGAATAAGGAAAAGAGTCGTTATTATCATTCTATCATATAGGGCTGCTACTTATTTTTGCTTTTAAATTGTATTACGTATACAAAAAATAGCAGGATGAAAATAGCTCCACAAACAGAAGCAATAATGATTATTTCTGTGTTTTTGGAATGTGTATCAACTTTCACGTTCTGCTTAATAATCGCAACTTTATCCTTGTCATAAAATTATTAAAATGTGATATCAACCTTTAAATTCTTTTTGAGACTAGCTAAATTTTCATTGCACTGGGCAACTATAACTTGATCTTCGCAAGTCATGATGATAGAAGTAATATTGCTGGAGTTAATAACGAATTTTTTGGCGAATATGAGATGAGAACTCGATACTTGCACATTTACGCTTACAAATATATTAGCACCTTGAGAGACAGTTGTGAATACATCAAATTTTAGCATTAGCTACTCTATACGTAAATTGCTAACTTAAAATTAGTCAATTTATACAGAACATAACAACAACATTAGCAAGAAGTGACAAATATTTTGATAACATTTGAGTATTTCTTAATTAACTGCAATGTGGTAATTATATGTAAAAAGCGCTTAGTCATTTTGGGGAAGTGTGTATAAATTTTACCATTCGTATTTTAAAGTCAAAAGGTCATAGGCCCTTGCAAAATAATTAACCACTTCAGATGCTATTATTTAAACAATTTTAGCAAAAACATATTGTAATAATACATGAAAGCTAATTATGACAAAAGAAACTTATAAATATATATTATAATGCATTAATTTACTCACATTTAGCTAAATTCGTCATTATTATATTGTTCTAGTGTTTAAACATTTAAATTATCATGTTTATTTAAAACGCCAGAAAATGTGAAAAGAGTAATAGAAGATGACTCGCTCCGGCAATATCTAGAGAACTATCTTCATATTACAAATCAATCAACACGATAATAAAATAGGACAGGAAGTACTTACAAATCATAAATTGGTGGAATCTAATTAACCAATTAAGAAATAAAATATTCAATATAGGCCGGTGAGATTATGTGGAAATAGGTGATGGGTTCTAAGACTTCTACAAACTTAAAATCCCATACGCCGCTGACAGATTTTCCATAAATATAATTTTCCAAAATTATGGAATTTGTGGAGTATCTGGGTATTTTAGACTGGTAATTAATTAAATGTAGATAAATCAAAGATAGCTCTATTATTGAGTTAGTAGTACGTGATGAAAATACTAATAACAGAATAGGTATTATAAGACGTGCTGGTATTGCTTCTTCTAAAATATTTAAATTGGTGGAACTCGAAGAAGAAAGCGAGATGGAAGAATGAAACACATATAAATATATATTATTATATAATTATAATATTTATAAAAAAATCTAAAAATGTCAAGTGAACTCTATTATATATTTTGTATATCTCAGTATCATTTATTTATCCTTTTTCATGAATATTACTAAAATATCACTTTATTGATTAGATCATTCGTTTTTTGCTATATATACATAATCATGTATTATCCAAGTACTCACAAAAGAGTATTCAAAATATTCATTCTACTCATTTTCTATATTTTTAGTAATTGTTTTTTCACTCCTCTGTATGTTCTTTCTGGAATATCTTTTGGTATGTAATAAAAATATTTCAATATAGATGATCAAGCAATAATTTATAATTAATTTTTCTAATTCGTGTGAAAATTATAGAAATAGTCTGGAGATTATTGTTGAGGGCAGTTAAGGAACTTTTCATAAGTTTGTTAATCTTGACTATAATAGAAACGGAAGTTGCACTTTGGATTGCGAAGATGCAAATCACAATTCCAACTACATCGATTAACTTAAAGCATTAAGAAAGAACGTAGAAGTGGATCTCACATTTAGAGGCACCACGGATTAAGAAAAGTACTACAATGTATTCGTTGAAGTAGATACAAACAATGATTCTGATATGCTGGGACTAATCATTGGTTGTTCCATTTTAGGAGCTGCTATAATAATATCGATAGTTATAGGATTTGTTGTAATCAAAAAGAAGCATAAAACTGTAGGATACACAATGATAGGCGAAACTACTTCCGAATTTATATGAAAATAGTTATTATAATAGCATTAACACAATTAATATCAATTAATACTCACCAACACTTTCAAGTATTTATAAGCTATATTAAATTAATCTAGCATTTATATATGTAATCTCAATAGCTCAACAACTCCTTATTCTGTATACACGTTTTTAAATGACTGAATACAGTACTTTCTTATGTTATATCGAGTTAGATGCTTTCAGCATAACGTTGTAAATTATTATTTTTCTAATATATTTATGCTACACAACATCCCTTACTGTTTATATCATATACAAAATGCTACTAATGAAAGAATACATATCTCTTCAATTGGTTACTGATTATATTGCAGTATACATGACGTTGTGGTGCAGTGGGAGCACAGAAACTGTTTTGAAATCTCATCAAGATGATCATCTATTCAGACCCGGGTTCGACTCCCGGCGGCGTCAATATAATATATAATTTATACATTATCACCTGGTATTCTAGAATATATTACATTTTAAGACCATATTTTGTAAAGAACTAAGTTGGTAAGGAAGGTGTTTTTATCTTCTGTTATTTTTCCAACAGTTAAGATCACATCTTCATGCATTTAATATTTCAATCATATTTGTCAGTATAACAATAAATTAATTGAATATAAGTAAAGTTTAGCAAATATTTTGTATCAATCACATTTGAATATAATGTTGTGTTATTTACACTTATTTTCTTTGTTTAATATTTTATAATCGAATGCTACCTTAATCACTTTCATTGTGTTCTTCCAAGTATGACGTCGTGGTGCAGTGGGAGCACGGAAACTATTTTGGAACTCACTAGTTTTGTTATTCAGACCTGGGTTCGATTCCCGGCGGCGTCACTATTTTATCCATTGTACTAAGAATATATTTCTAAGTAAGTTACAAAGATAACATCAAATTCATTACAGTTGTGTATTATAAATATATAAAGAACATGTATAAACAATATATCTAGTTTTGCTATTAAATGTTCTATATGAGTAGGTAAAATTAAATTACAGATATATTTGAATCTTCTTTAAATCCAACGAATGTGAGACTTTATTATTAATAATATTATAAATGATTGTTCATTACAATAACGAATGAACGAGTATTTTCTTTATATCTATTAAAACATTACATTAGCTACTTTTACTATTATATATTTTGTATGAGTAATGATATTAATAATATTACATTTTTTTACTTTAATAAATAATCTACAAATAAATGTTTTGTATGAGTACACCATTAGATATGTTGTAGTGCAGTGGGAGCATGGAAACTATTTTAAACTCACTCAAAAGTTGTTTTGTTCCGACTCGGGTTCGATTCCCGGCAGCGTCATTATTTAAACGTAAAATATCGGTTAAAAGTGTATCAGTTAAATCAGTCAAAATAAATTAATATATCTGTACATTTATAATATTTTGAATACTATATTTCAATTATTTCAATTCATGAATATTTTTTAGTTGTTGTGAACATGATGTTATTCATTACAATTGTGATAAAGAACATATAAGCTTATCTAGTTTTACTTTTACTATTAAGATCAGACCCGGCGGCGTCATAATTTATGTTTTACAATATGATATTTATATAGGTTAGATAATGTTTATACGGTAAAGAATAAGACAAAATAGATTTTGAGTTTTGAGAGAACCGATTGATCATCATAAGGTTTTGTTATTCTGTGGATCGGGGATGTTTTTAAGAACCTCTAGACTGT
Organism: Hexamita inflata; assembly: GCA_963988835.1. NCBI lineage: Eukaryota > Fornicata > Diplomonadida > Hexamitidae > Hexamita > Hexamita inflata. The sequence continues at coordinate 167,486 of CAXDID010000812.1, read as the reverse complement.
CTTGCAAAAATGAACTTTGCTATGAAAGCAATACACAAAACATATGAGAAGTGAAAACATTTTAGTCACTTTCGTAGATTAATTATTCCAAGTATTATTTTGTAAGGGATGTAATTGGATAATAAATGATATTGAGTTATACAATACATTCATTATCGTTCATTTGAAGCTCTGATTCAAGTCAAAGCTGATATTATTACAACAAAATAGATAATATTTGTTATCTGTATACTCCATAGTAATATACGTTCGTATGTAAACAGTATCTAAAAGTATACAAACCTCATAGATGCATCTTAAAACTCTCTTAATAATATTTAAGTTATATTTAATTTTAACACTCCAAATGAATAATAATAAAGTACAAAACCTGTGTAATCTCATTGACTTTACAACGTAAAATACTTGCTTTTCTCTATTTTCTTTATTATGTGCACTTTACATTCTGCACATTAAATATCACAATTCACAACTGAAGCTAAATAAGACTCTTATTTAGCTTCTCTTATTTAATGGTAGATGTTGGAAAAGCTTGATATGTCAGAATCTCAAATTTTTGAATTGAAATAGTCATAGGGATCATATCTGTCTATGAATAATAAATGAAAAAGTAGCTTATTTTTATAGTACGATCATTGTCCTCTCACATGGTCTCTGGAGCGTTTTAAATGGCCATTCTCTATCCATCGTAAACCTATTTTGTATATGAGTGTTTCTTTTTGTACATTATGAATCCAACAACAGCTACAACAATAATTACAACTCCACCAACCGAGCACCCGATAATCAGCCCCATGTTCAAATTAGACTTTGTGTCAACGTCAACGATGACATCGTAGTAGTTATCAACTTATTAGTTCGCGCCCCTAAAGCTAATGTCCGCTTCAAAGTTCTGTTTTAGACCCCGAATGGTTTCTTCGCAGCTCATTCCCCATTGCGCGTTACTGCAATTAATCGTTCCACTCCCGCTCCTGTTTTCGTTCAGAAATATTTTCTTGTTGAACGTGTTCCTTCCGTTCGGGAAATTTGCCTCAATTCTAACGCTCACGGACGCACCGAATTGAGGGCACAAATTGTCAAAACTGAGGACGAATTATTCATTGATAATTTTAACGGACACGTTTTTCGTGCACACCTACACCGAATACAGAAAAGTTAACATTGAAGTGGAAACAAAAAATGGGTGAATTAGTGAATTAGTTAAATGGTGATGAATACAGTTTAAATAAAAGTGCAAATAAACACGTATAGAAAGTGTAGATATGTATATTATTCTGATGATAAGGTTACAGTTAAGTGAGTCATTTTATTCTGATTATATTAACGTGTGAAAATAAAGAGATTAACGAAATACAGTTACAAAATATCGTATAAAATATGATACTGTATATGTATGCTGATTGATGGGACAAATGAAATTCTGAACGTAGTCTAATATTTTATATGGATTATAAAATTGGATATTGATACTATTTATGTTATATATACATTACTTAATTAAAATATATTAATTAAATATACACAGATAATGTAATATTAATAAATTAGTAAAAAGTCTTTATATAGTACCCACTTCATTTCAATGTTATTCTTGTGTTCAATCCAAGTGGACGAATTCAACATTTCCAATATCCGTGTTGAAAAACTGCAGTTAAAATTCGACTTCAGCACAACTGCTTTTCCAGGCGCTGAGTTGTATGTCAGCATCAATGCTTAACTTCCAGACTCTCAACTAATTTTCGTCCAGAAAGTTGTGGTTGACACCAGTAATAATACTTCCATTTCTATGAGTTGCGACGATCAGATACTTCTAGCCCAATGTACTGAACAACTCAGCAGTCTCAAAAAGCATATATTAGTTGGTATAACCTTTGACCAATCATATTTTGTCTACACAGTTCACAAACTGAAAGCTTCTGTTGACACATATTCCAACAGCACGCAAGTGGCCATTATAGTTGGTTGTTCTGTAGGCGGAGTTGTTCTAATTGTATTGCTTGTTGTTTTGGTTGTGTTCATGAAAAGAAAGAATCGCTAATAACCCTTATTATCAGAGTGAAAAATATTTCAATTATATATTTGAATATGTTATCCTATTAATAGCTCGTTTTATAAATATTTTATATCAGCTAATCACTCAATTGCATAACTGTATTATGTTTTGGTTTTATTTTTTAGTCTTGAAATTAAATCATAAGTTTAGTTTTATAATTTTGAAATATTACTTATCTCGGATTTGTTAGCTTCTTTTAGTTTATTTTGAACGCTTTGGACTAATTATTTCAATAATATTTGGTCTTGGGTTGGTTTTTTAATTTTTGCATATCCTCTGTATTGTCTTACAACTTGATTCGCTTTCACGAATTTATGCGCAACAACAATCAGCACAATAGCTGACAATACTGATCCGCAGTATATTCCTATTTTGTAGTATTTGCTTGTTGTAAATAGTTTTCTTTAGTCGCTGTCTTCTGAAAATATAAATTTTGCCGTGAAAGGAACGAAATCATATTCAAAAGAGTAAGTTAAATTTCTTTTAAATTAACTGCAATTTATTTCAGCGCAAGTCCACGAAAAATTATTCTGGTTTATCGAGTGAACGATTTGAAAGTACTTCTCAATGTATTAAATCGTTTAATATTTACTATTATAAACCGTTAAATGGGGTAACTTTACTATAATCATAGTATTAATCCCACTTATCGCAAATATTATTTCGCTCCATCTCGAGCGTTAACTCAGTATCTTTTAAAATGGCAACTCCATAACGCCAACAAGTATAGCGAGAAAGACAGTTAGAAGCCTTCAATAAATATATCAGTTTATTTTGAAAAAAGATCATTACATCAAAATTGTAAGTTGGGACTGCATTTTCAGAGTGAATATCGTCATAAAGCATTTGGTTACACACAGATTACTATGCACCTCGCATCTCATTGCATGAAAACTTAACTATTCTCAGTGATACATTAAAATTGTCTGCAGATTTTGTTATAAACTATTTAACCAGACCTCTATTAGATTATAAAGAACCAGTAAGTTTGTACTCTATTTTATCATATAATATATTTTCAATTGTTTGCATTTCGGTATTTATTGCCTCTAAATCGTAATCAAAAGTTATTTAGTATCCTTTATCTGTTCCATATTCATATAAATATGCTTACTAATTTTTAAACACATTAGAAACTGAGTTAGTATTGATTGAAACTGGATAATATAAATGTAATAATCGTTTACCTTGAAGTAGCTATATTATAAACTTAGAATCAATAAAAGAATACTATAAAATAGATTACAATTAATTATTATCCATTTATAGTTCTTCAAAATAACAAACTTATTTACTATACGCTTGCAATAATTAATTAGCTTAGATTGAAAATGTAAATTATTCAACTTCAATGATAATTTCTTTAACAAAAGTAACTTGATTATTTCCTTGCTATTTAGTAAGTTATATGCAGTTTCTATTTGGGCACATCGAAAATATAGCTTGATTTCCGACAAATTTCAAAATAAGTGATTCAAAACATTTAGCCAAATCAGATCTTTGTTCTTAGAATATTTATACCTATTATTTAGTTATATATAATAGATTAAAAAGTTGCATAAGAATAAAGTGTTCATCTATGTAATTATTTAGATTAATACTATTTGGAATTTCAAAAGTTATTTAGTTTGTCGACTAATAGTTATAATTATTAATTTTTACAGATATATTATCATTAAAAAGTTAATTGAACAATGTTAAATTTATCTAAATATCACCGTTAAAACGATTGCACTAGGTTTAATAATTTGGTATTAATTTCAGGGTGAATTCAAATAAATTCTTATCTATGGTTAATTAAATATCTTTTTAATAACATTCTCCGATTTATATAAAATTTTAGTACTCAGTTATTGAGTTCATGACATGTTTAAACAATATTAATATCATGTTAGGAGTGGGTCTATTTACAGTTATTTACAATCAGTTTTAGTTAAAAATTTAAATTAAATGTCTAAAAATTGTTTAAAAATGTTTCTTTGAATTTGAGAATTCGTTCCTAGATTTAGTGATTCTGTAGCCATTTTCATTTTCTTTTACAGAAGTTTTAGGCATTTAACCCACGTGTAGTACTAGTTGGTCATAGCGTCAAGCAGGGGACCATACAAAAAGTTGAGCGTTTTAAAACTCGTTATTTTAGAAATTAAGAGCATTTTTTGTATCTATACTTTTGACATTATTGCTTATAATCACATATTATTATATATGTGAACATAAATGTTTGGAATTAATAATTATAAAAATGATCCAAAATATTTATTGCGTATTATCATGTAAGTAACATTGTATGTCTATTAGAACCACTTCAAATGTAATAAATGTTTAACACAATATTAATGTGAAGATTAATTTTTGTTGATTAATGATGCTGTTTTGTTATACTAGTGTATCAATATACAATATAATTCTGATATTTATCAAATTACAATCACTTATTATAAAATATTTTTATTTAAGTTAAAGAACGTAAATCATAACAATTTATGTAATTATATAATGTATTTATAGTGTTTAGCTATATCAGATCATTTGTATTAATAATATTTGTAGGAATATTGTTTGTTTACAGATACTATTGGAGTGAAAATATAATTTATATATGTTACTAATACTCACTTATAGAAAGAATCCACAATAAATGTAGTCAAATAGTGTAAATATTATAAAATTTGACCAATGATTATTTACAGCTATTTGTCTATATTTAATAGTAAGTATTTATTATATGCAGTAATATCCACACCACATTGTTACAACGTAAAAGTGATACATTTATATTTTTTTCTTATTAATAGATGTACATAAATTAATTTAATAAATATCGTTATATAGTTGTTTTAAAAGAATAAATACCCCAAAGAGCTAGGTGCACACCGGCGTTTCTTAAGTAGTTATACAACTATCAATTATTTCAAACTCGTGGTATTGCATTCGTGTGCTATAGATAGTTTTTAATCAATTAGACTAACAACCATACAAATTTGCATGTCTCTATCTCATTTCTGAGTTAAACTGGAACTCTCTATTCATATGGGGTGGAGGAACGGACCTGACGGGTTCGGGCGCAATTTTTTCATTTGTGATTGCAATATAGCATATATTATGATCATGAATACCTATATAGAACGATAATATCATAATCTCACTTTTCACCTGTGTATCCAAATCATGTAGCCGTATCAAAGCACGAATTAATTTGAGTTTGATTGTAGTTGTTCTAAAAAGTTCAATATAATAATTTAATAAAAATCTTTTTCACTTATAAAGTTTGAATGATTTCAACCTTAAATCTCTTACTTATTACAGCCTCTTATTGCTATCATTGTGTGCTAATGTTAATATTAAAATAAGGACTAATTGTAATTTTAATCATGAGTAACGCATTTAAGAACGTAAATACAATTTAATCACCATTTGTCTAAATAAGTGAATGGAAAATATAAAGTGAAACGCAAAAATCAAGTTATTTTGCCACGTTCTTGCTTCCATTCAGATATAAACAAGATTCACTCAACTACAATGTACAATAAAATAACGAATATATTATATTAACATCGTAAATATAATATTCTAACAATTAACTTTACTGATATAGATTGTTTGCCTTTGAAAATAATATTTCAGAATTAATGTGGGATTATAAAAATACATATATAATATTTCCGATAATTATTACGTAAATCCATATTAATCCACACCAAACGCAATTATCATAAAAAATTGACTTTTGCAGTTCATTGCCACTAGATCGTGAAATTAGCAGTCTATTTCGACTTATGAGAACCGAATAAAAGATAATATAGTAATCAGAATGGGCTAGCGGAAAAGCAATGAAAGGAAAAATGGTAAATATGAAATTAGACAGTGATGCAGCGTTTGATTAAAAAATTGAACTAAAATTCGGGTTATTAAAGAAAACGCCCAAATTAGAACGACTTGAATCAAAGCTGAGTCCGAAAAGCTGGAGAATTGGTAAAGCGTGTAAATGAGTATGTTTGTTAATTAACACTATATATGTATTGTTCACGAGTTTTGTTCAATTAAAAGGAGAACACTCATTTTTCAAACAATATTTTTAATAACACTTTACAACAAGAAAAGAATAAATATATAATAGTTTTAATTATTGAATAACATTTCATTGGTTTCTTTACAAGTAAGCTCAGGCAAGCTAAACCCCTTACGTTTCATGTTAAATTTTTATATTTTCTTATTTTCACGCTGTGTTATATTTATATTATATTACTGAATAGTGTAATCAATACCACTCCGAATTAATGACGAAGTAAATGCGGACTGTATTTGACAAGGAGTTGATTATTTCAACGATAGCGCAGTATGTATCCAAATTAACTAACATTCCCGCCGAGACTTACACCAGCGACCACAATTTACTGGACGACTACGTGAAAACGGCTAAGAACTTCGATTGGTATGCGGTAGCGTCGACTTTGAACATAGATCGGTGGCGTTTGTACCACTGGTACTTCGAGACCTTTCAGCGGATGATCACCGGCCACATTAGCGTGGACGACTGCGCGATTATTCAGTAGTAGATTTCAGCTGCGTTGCAATCGAAGTAAAACCTGGACAAGTAATTCTAAAATCACCTTAAATCACTTTTGTCAACCGAGTACCACCGCTCAACGTTCTCAATCGCGTTCAACAACATCAAGAGGTAAACGATCCAGAACCTTCCAGTTCTGAAGAAGAAAGAGATTCAAATAATTGAAATTCAACAGAAAAAAGTTAACGAGGACAATGACGAGTTCCAAAACGCAATCAGGTCCGTTCAGATTCAACTGGAGCTCCAGAAACTTATGTAGTGATAATTTATTGATTTTGCGTTTTAAGAATTTGTGAAATATTTCAATATTTATTTATTTATGTAAGTTAGGAATTATATTTTTAATATACCACTTCACGCGCGATCAAATTATGATTTTTAGAAAATAGAACCAATTATTCCAAAATTGTGCATGAGTATGTGGGAAAATAAGACCAATGCATTGAAAATTCAAGAAAAATGTTTGAATATTCTGTTCCACCAAAATTTAGTTAAGTTACTGGAAATAGAAAACGCTTTTTGTTTAATGAACAATAATAAATAAAGTATTGTTAAAATGAAGGACGAAACACATGCAATTCGAGCGTTGACAGAATAATTAGCAGATCACTCAATTATCACAGATTGTTAAATGAAAGCTATTGAACAACAAAAGTTTGTGTAGCTGATAAGATTTTAACCTCAAATATTCAGAATATGATAGATGTCTAAAATTAAGCTTCTGGCAATCTTAGCCACTAAAGAATAATATTACAACAAAAATATTGAAAAAGATTTATGTAGTGAAATTTGAAAGGTGATAGAAGTCACTAACACTGATTATATCGTTGGAATTGGTGTGGTAAACTAAGGATTCACGTAATTATTGATCATTATTTGTGAAAAGGTACTTGTGCTTCAATTAATTTTTCTGCTTTACGAAATTGAACGTGCTTTGGATAATAACGTGATAAATCTGGTGGGAACAACGAAATAAATCGCAAATAACTATATATCGTGATCAAGAATAGCTAAATAATCAAATAAATTTCGGGTATACTTCTCCACTTCAGGTTTCAACCAATTATTATTAAACTTTTAATGAAAAATTCAACACTGATAAACTGGTCATGCTTGTCTTACTTGATAAAACTCTCTGGTTGATTTTAAAATAATAAGAGGTCTATTATAGCTATATAAAGCTATATGATAATATTCAACTTAATTAAATGTGTTTTTGATAAAAACGTCAAAAATAGAGCTTACTAGATCAGGAGATACTGACATGTTAAATTATTTTAGAATATTGTTGTTTAAAGACTGTACAAGATACTACGAGATAGATGACTGTTTCTCTTTTTTGTACTTTTCCTGAGTTATATTTCATACTTAATTTGTTATTATTTATTCATTTCTCCGCCCACCAACGTGCTCCTCTTGGCACATTTTACACATGGTCATTTTAACATTTAAAATATGTTAAAGGAATCCACTTCACTGTCTTTTCAACGAGTAGAAGTAGAAGTCCATCTTAACTATCACATGCAATATCAAACCACAAATAGGATCACGCCGATATCGAAGTTAGTCGAGTTCATGCATCAAAGTATGCAACATTTGTGCTTCCTGGCCATCTCACCAATTATAACCGTGAAATGTAGTTCCACAGCGATTCGTGATCATCAAATTAACTCTTATTCAAGAAATTGAAACTCACCATTTAAAACTACCAAGTCTCCAAACTCTCAAGTTGGCCAGCTGCCCATCTTGTAAAATTGGAGAGAAAACCCAACATTCTTGCGAGATACATAAATAATGAATAAAAACTTAAACTCGATCACTTTTAGATGTCATCTTTGCGATACTAATTCATGTGCTGTTAGTAAACTAAAGACCAACCTAAACTAATCTAAATGACAATAAAATATCTATAGTATCTTAAACGTGAAAATTTATAAAGCAAGACTAACTTACACTGTAAATACTTTGAAGACATAAGTCACAAAAAAGAGAAATAACCTCCCCTCACTGCAACCAAGAAAAGATGATTAAAAGTTTTTGTTTTGAGTAAGTAAAGAACGGACAATTTGGAAGAGCTACATTATATAGTTGGAATATGTTGTGCAATGATTCTGCCGCTCTAATATATATAATACTTTGACTACAAATTCTGCATTAATTTATGCAGCGTTAGCTGCTAATATCAGTATAAAGGATCGGTAAATATAATTATTAAATGATTCATTAACTTTTAACAAAGTTTTAAATACGATTGAATAAGAACTATGGTTTCAATGTTAATAATAATTGTATACTTTTAAATATTTTGATATTGCAACTATTACTCAAACATTACAAAACTCTGACTTTTAACTGGGATATGTATTTAGTTCATCACAATTAATATAGTAGCGGTGACTCGACTCATCTGTTCAAATCAAAATCCGTTTGGCGAAAATGTAATTGTACATACACGGACAACTTTAGTTAACTGATTTTTAAAACTGTCTGTTTATCATTGTGCATTACAGTATTTTTAGTGGATAATGATAAGTTACTTTAAGATATTTTAATATTGGAAAAACGTGAATTTATATTATTTTAATACATTTAATTTATAGATAATAAATTTTTAATTTGTTATAGGTTAGATAGCACAGTTTGATTCATATATTAGGTGTGAAAATTATATAAATTGTTATTTAAATATAAAAATATAACATTTTCGTAACATTATAAAATGTAAGAAAATGAGACACTACGAAATACTTCATATTTTTGCGATCGAAGACGCGGAATTGTACTTGAGAAAATAAATGAACATACTACAAAGTTTTGTAAAACTGACAGAAAACAGTGTTTACGATACACATACAGTGGAATATCAACAATAAATTATCAAATATTTCATTACAAGGTTAAATAACTAAATTTAGCTTTTCAAGTCGAATAACACATAATTAAATATATTTATGAAATGTCATTTGAATCATTTATTATTCTTTGTCTGTTCTGTTGGAAATGGAAAATAATTAGAGAATAAAATACTTAATACATATCACATGTTTATGTGTATTGATTCCCAAAACTGTCTGTTTATTAATGAAGAATAAATTATGGTGCTATTCAGAGCAAGTTTAAGAACTGATTTAATATTTTGAAAAATATATGTTATTAATCTTCTCACTCGCTCATGTTCCAAGTCTTCAATTCTCGACGGTTACTCCGAGCCCATCCGATCCAGCGTTGCCTTGGGCTTCGCCTTCTTGCCTTGCTCCCACACCCTCGAGGCCTGGCGGCGCTCGTAGTGCCCTTCTTCCGGTAGCTTGACGGTCTCTCTAACCTTACTTCGTCGCGATGGTGCCTTCATGCAGAGCATTAGTGATCAAGCTGGTGTAATGCAGCTTGGCTTCTTCGTTAGCGCGCGCTACTGCAAGACAGCAGTGTTTGCTTAGGAAGGAGTCCGTGATCTCTGGCAGGAATGTTGTTAGCATGTTCATGGATTTCTCGTACACAGTGCCGTTGTATCGAAGAACGAGTGGAATCACCCGATTATCGCCATACGTGCCTCCGTATTTGAGAATCTTGCCCTTAAACGCGTTGCATATATTTGCTTCGACAGCGAACGTGACGTCCAGGACATAGGTTGCGTTTTTGTATTGGAACGTTTTTGTATTTTATTAATAATAATGTTACTTTATTTATTCTTACACTAAATACTTTTTGTGGCGCAAATATTAAGTATTTAGTTTTGAATGCGAATTAACTAAAACATATCGCTATATGTAACTAGTATTATTATGCAATGGCAATACCAGTTTCGATCGATATCCAAATTTTACTTGTATTTGTCGGGTTCTTAAATATGTGCAATATCGGGAAACTATTTATTGCGCTTTAATGTGATATGACAAACATTAATAATAATATACTTATTAGTCGTCATAACCAACAGCTTTCCATTTCTAAATTACAAAATGAAAAACAAAATTATAGCTAATTAACGTACGGTTATATTGTTTTAGGAATTTGTTTTTATACTGTCCGTATATTGACAATTAATATTAACACAAGTCACACGTTCTTTCAAAGGCCGTTAAATAATATAGTATACTGGTAATTTGTTGAATTATTAAATATGAGTCTAAATCAAGCACACAAGGTACTATGTGTATTACAATATAATTTTATACTAGGATATATGTCAACGTTCTATTAATTAATTATTTAGCTTTTAATGCAATTTAACTATTCTACTATCAATTCTAAAATTGAGGTTTGATACACTATATATAACTTTAACCTCAATAACAGTGAATTCCAGTGCCATTTTATGTTTGTTATAACTTTCAGTTACTTTTACAAATATTACAAACTTATAAGTAAACATTAACATGAGCTTATCAAGATTATCAATTGGATCACTAAATCTAATAAATACAATAAATGGGAAATTGAATATAAAAGGTTATTAAATACTAGGAAACTATTATAGTAATAATATTATTGCTTTGAGGAGTTAATTAGTATAAACATAGAGTATTGTTTATTTAAATTCCGTCTAGATCAATCCAACTAAGTTCATGATTGGAAACTTGTCATCTTATTTAATATCGTAAGTTAATTATAGTGTAATTAGTATAGATCATGTGTCGATTATTATTGGAAATGAAACTACTAATAATGATTAACATCGATATCCACTACTTAAACAAACTATTTGTAATATGGTGGTCTAATTTCAAATTAAAACTTTTCAATATCATAGATAACTGATGTACATTTAATTCTATATAATAGTATAAACACAAATATCATAAATTCTTCCGGTGAACTTATTGGTTAATCAAATAATACAAATATGAGTTTATATCATATATGCCATGCTTTAGATATTGTTGCGTAATCAAATACTTAGTTAACAATGTTCGGTTTGATTGGATAATTTAATGGTATTTTATTAGTAACTATTTTATCTGCGTAATATCAATTTAATAACAGTAATTTTAATTATGTTGGAATATTTGTATATTTATATATTTATTTCATCCAGTTATAGTTGTATTACTGTTTACGCACAAATTATATATAACCATGGCTTATATGTGGGAGCTATATCAGGTATTATATATTCAAACGTTTGGCATGCTCAAAATGTCTCTGTTGATTAGTCTCATATATCAGGAAATCTTAAATTTGGTTTACTATCTGCATCATCAACAGCAGAATAAGTAGTTCAGTGTAGTTTTACATCATCTTATATTATTGCCGACAAGTTTAACTTAACCTTTTAAGGTGGTATAATAGGAGACACCGCGAATTTATTGTTATTAAGTATTTAGATGTGTGTAGTGTCTAACCTGTCACTATTCTCTAATAATTCTGACTAATGGTCCATCTCAGCCGGTCTTATTGGAGATACACATGCTACTCCTATTTAAATACAATAAATGATTGTAAAATTATTGGATATATAGTCATATGGAGCGATTGTACAGTATGTTAGTTCAGCTAGTTTAATAGCATGTGTGTATGATATTTCAACATCTATTGCAGATGTTTAAATTATAAATATAAGTTTGATAGCTTCCACATCAACCAATACTGCGTTCTGCTCAGGAATAATTTCATCTATAACAAATTAAGTGATTACAGGTATGGGGAATATTCAATTAACGGAACCCCCATGAAAAATTGTGTTGCCGTGACTACATATCTATAATCTGGGTGTTGAAATGAGTTTGTGTGAATTCATTAATATATTGTTTTTAACGAATTATATGCACTATGTTTTTAGATGAAACCTATATTATTGATCAACTATAACGATATTGACACTATTTTCTCAACAACACTATCTCACTCAACAACACTAGTTACAAAAATAACTCCTTATTAACCACAAACCGCGAAATAGAACGGTCTATCGCAAATTACTCTCTTAGCTTCCTCCCTCGAAGCTCCTTTCATCATTTTAACAACACTCACAGTAGCGGCTTCAGTTCCCCTTTCGTTCGTTTCTATCACCGTTTTCTGGATTATTTCGCTTATTTTCAGCTCCTTCTGTAAATTTTCCGAGCAGTTCACTCTGTTGAATATATGGGACACATGCAACCGTTTCAAAGTTCCGACTAAATTTATCGTAGAGGAAATCTTAACTTTGGCAGTTCAAAGTTGACATTAGAGGTAGTATAAACGGGCTGGAGATTGGACACACAGAGGGAAGAAACGAAATCGCTTTTTGAAGTTGAATTTGGGAGGATTATTAGAGCAGACAGAGTTGAGTCTTTGTAGGGAAGGCGAATTATCTGAGCAGAAAGTGTTTGAGCGTAATCTAAGCGACGTGTCATCTGCATCATCTGAACGGATGAATGGGAGGTGAATGAGTTGAATTATTTGGTCATAGTGCGCTTAGGATCGAATTCATAGGCCCAAGCGGTTTTGAAATGAATGGCGGAAACTAGAAGAGCCTCAACACCCATAATCGAATCGACAATCTCAGCTATTTTTCCATTCGTCTGCTTTGCACACCACTTATTCACCTATTCAACCGAATTTAACTTTTCTGGAGCGGTATTGAACAAGCGCTTCATGGATTACTCAAAATCGTGCGAAATTGATGCAATGTCAGAGATAAATACATTAGAGGCAAGCTAAATAGAAGATTTGCTGCTTAGCTATCTGAAAATACTAAGTATTTATGTAAAATTCAATTTTAACTAGGTTACTAACTCAATTATCGCATCATCATTATAATTAGCACATTTAGTCAATATTAAAAGTACATGCAGTAGTGAAAATGGAGAATAACACGTTGAATTGGATGTAAAATCAATTATTTTGGCAATATCTTGTGTATGATTATTTAGGATAGAACTAATTTCGTTTATTGTTTACATGTTGGAAGTGGAATTATCTTTTAAATAGTACTCTATCTGTTTATAAAATCAGAATGATCTTTTTAAGTACGTGAGTTAATATTAGTATGTGAGTTATATTTATTATAATAATAAATAAAAAGTAAAAGAATTGTAATAGAAACACCGTACTTAAATTATAATTATCTGTGAATGATTCAATACTCTATAAAGTAGCTTAAAAGACAATTAACTGCTTATTTGTTTTAAAAAATATTTAAAGAAAGAAAGAGTAAATATATCACCTAATAATATAACGTATAGTATATTATATTTATTAATTTTCGAGTAAAGAAAGTTGGGATGTTTGATCTTATTAATATCAAAACGGAGAAAGGACAAATTGTAAATATTATTCATTAACTTAAACATTAACAAATATCAAATATCAAAGTAGTAACTATTTACAATTATTTATCATCACTTTCTTCTTTTATCTGCTTCTTAAGTTTAGTTATTGTTTTAATTATTATTTTTTATCTTCATTAAACAATTTACTGAAAATATATTTAGAATTTAGCAAAGTAGTTGTAGCATTAATGTAACATTTTCTTAAATTATAATTTTTATTTCACTATGAACCAATTATTTGGTTTTAATCAATATTTTGCATTGGAATTTGAGAGCCATTACCTTAAACAAACACAGTTGTGTTCACTTGCTTTCTCTTGTGGCAACAGCAGAAGTAACATCCAATGATTGACAGTATCAATATTACAGCGCCTCCAACGCAGCAGCCTATCAGAATCTCTGTGGCGATGGCCAAACCTTCTTCAACAATAGATGACATATTACAACAATATTTATCGTTAACTTTATCGGTGAGCATACACGCTTTTTCACAGCTGTCTAAACAATCTTAGTGTGATAATCCATTTACAAGACAAGTCGGCATTTACTGGGGTGGGTTGAAATCCTAAATAGTTTAGAATCGAAAAATATTTTTATCTTTCATTATAATAATCAGTGGGTATAAGAAAGATAATATTTAGAAGATTTGAAATATAAACAACAATTAAAAGCTTTATTTCAATAATCATTAAAATATAAATCTAAATACCTTATATTCATTATATGATTTAAATCACAGGATACATATAACACATTAGTGAAATACCCTTAATATTTTCAGTTATTTAAGATACTACCTATGTAAAATCTCCAATCATAATACTAATTTACAATTTGGTTTCATTATGTGGTATTAAAGCCATCCATCGTCTCCGATCTGATCGGGTTCTTGCTATTTCAATCGTTTATTTCGATTAAGTCAACGATTAAAAGACGATTAATAATTTACAATTTTGAAGCTACATGTATACTATAGACTTATAAACAACTAAAAATTAAATAACCACTCCAACTTCGTCACTCCACTACTTTTGATAAAAACAGTACTTCCATTCAATATCTGCATGGTTATCAATCGTAGACTAACAATTAAATTTTTAATCGTTTTGATCGTCGATCATTGTATATTTTGAATTTTGATCGTCTTTTGGTTGGCTTTATGTGCTATAAACAAAGTCTAGTGGACATACATTACTAAGATATTAAGTAATAATTAAATTATATATTATTCCTCAAATATATATAATATTTGTGTTTGATATTGAAATTTTAAGTTAGGCTACAGTTAAGTTAGTTATTAATTTAACGGTATTACCCCCCCCCAACCTTAACCCAACTTAAATATTTTTAAGAAAATATTTTTAAAAATAATTTTAATATTTATATTTGTTCATTCAACCAGCTTTTTAATTAACTAACTTACTTTCAACACTCCATTGTTACGTTTGAATTCGTATTCAGATACTCTTTATTTAATTGAACTATTAACTCCTCCTGTTCTGTATCCTCTTCTTTTATAGTGTTATTTTAGATCTCCCCATCTTCTCTCAATGTTTTAAGTGTGAATATTGTTTAAAACTGGGTTAACAAAATTGCGTTTATGATTCACGGAAAAATGATTATAATGGCACCATATACCATTGTGGTCTCTCATTGCTATAATATTATTATAACTATGCCACATATCTGAATAAATCATGGTACCAGGACGTATATGTTTCAATATTTCCGCTTCTAAAGTTTTTCTATCTCTCTTTTAAACCATAACATAGAAGCCTTTGAGTGGTTATTTAGATTAATCATCCACTTATCTTCTTTCAACTCCTCCAAATATCCAATATTGTATTGGTTTCTCATTTTAGTCAACTACTTACTCCCCGCCAATTGCATTTTAAAGCATTCTTCCCACATTTTACTTTCTTTTATTCATAAATGTTTCATCAATTTCAACTATACACCCTTTCCCTCCTATTTGAGTTATCTCATGAGATTGTATTTCCAAGATTCTGTTTCTAGTTGCTTATATCACATCTGTAAATGCTTTTTCTCTGCAACCAATATCTTTACTAACACTATTATATTGAAGAACTTCTTTGTATTCTTTTCTATTCCAGTGTGACTAACTTAATCACATTAATAACATTCGTGCCAATATCATCGTATGGTGGTTTTAATTATACTTTGCATCTAAATTTACATTTACATTTCATAAATATCCCATCAGCATACATATTTAAGTAAGAAATAGCACTTGACATTGCTAATTCCATTGGTTTGTTACATTTGATACATATACATGGTTAAATTATGTTGCAATCGTTAATATACTATAAACATAGCGTTGGTTTCTTTAATATATCCCATAAAGCTGTTTGAGATTCTTCCGTCCATAGCATTATTGAGGTGTAAAAATGTATATTTGGCGCATTTACAGGTATGTATTTATTGATGATATTTTTTAAAAAATTATGGATTTAACTGCTGCGAAAACAGGCGGGTTAAGGTTGGGGGGTAATACCAATTTAACTTAATCAAACCAACAGCTCCTAAAAAACTTACCGATTTCGGAAGAGCCAGTGATAACGCCATGATGCGAAGTATATTCAATTGCTTTTAATTGAGATTTAAATTATTAAATCTAAATATTGTAACCAAAATATTATTTAGTGTTTCACACTCCAATGAGAAGTTAACCGTATAACAAAGAGAAATTCATCAGAGCATTTGCAGAAGTCGTTTCGAACCACACTTAAATACCATAAATGGTTCTTTTAAACGACGAAAATTAACTCCGATCACTTGTATCTTAGTTTACACCGTTTCCTTGGGATTAAGTAGCGGCGATAGTTGGCCTCCGTGATAAATGGCGTGTGTACCATTGGTACTATGAAACGTACTAAAATGCGCTTGAAGAATTGTTGAAGGAAGATAAAGAATTAATTCGCAGTGAGCTAGAAAGCGCTATTTAAAGCAAATAAGAAGTGGACAAAATGTTTTAATATGCACTTAAACAAAAGCTGTCACGTGAGTACGACAGAACAACGTTTTCGCGGTACTTCAACAACACACGGCGGATTTTGGAGTAATAATATTATTAAAACCTGACAATTCAGCAGAAATTAGAGCTAAAACGTCGCTAAAACAACACTATCTTCGCCCAGCCCTAAATAACTCTAGAAAAACCTTAAATCCCTTATCAGACCTTAAGCTAACCTCAAAACATCTAATAAACACCTAAATTCACAAACTTAAATGTTCAATTACTTCAAGAAAATGTACAAGAAAATGAAGTTCAAACGGAGGAGCACAAAATGGACGACGCGTTCAACGACTTCGCCCGGAACCTTTTGAAGAACAAAATCAGTTCTCTCTTGAAAACGTTTTGAAAATGGTATATTGGACGCAAAACTGCTTTAAAATGTTTGAATTTCATTTTCTTTTTATGATGGAATTCAAACATTTGTTTGTTATTTAATTGAAACTGAAATAAAAGTTTTTAATAAAATTCTTAATGCCAGATAAATCTAGATATAAGAGTATTATAATATATTACATTATAGAACAATCTAAATTATTCTTAATAATCCACCAAAATAATAAAATAAATAATAAATAACAAAGTAAAGACATAAAATGAAAGAAGTATACAAACTTAAAGCGTAGAACATAAGTAAGTGAGTTACAATTCAAATAGGATCATGAAATAGTTAAAACAAATCTCTTAACATTATAATTTATGTAATTGTAATGAAATTTAAATCATAATAAATAAAACATAACAATATGAAGAGCTTATATGCTGCTCTGTCAAACAAAGTGTTGGACACTGAATAAATTGAATTTATAATATATCACATCAAGCGATTCCATGATCATAATCTATTTTCATGAAATCGTGTTGCAACCATGATCCATCTTGGGTAATTTTGATTACCGATCCTTTGTGCGTATCAATCTGAATTATTGAGCCATTGTCCATCTTAACCGTAAGCATACCTTAACTATCCATTCTAGGTTAGTATTCTAAGAGGGAATTCAATTATTGTTTAAAAATTTAGTTTAATTGAGATATAGCTATCCATTGTCTATTTTCTATTGCACAATAAGGGTTTACTATTGTCCCAGACAATAGAATACAATGAAGTATAGGACAATAAGAGTAATTATTTCATTGCTAAAGTGGATTATAATTCACTTATATGCATAAAATAAAAATGTTCGCGCTCCAATATTTTCCACACCTCAATAAATGCAATTTGAAAGTCAATCTTTATAATTATGATTTAAAAGCTAAAAACGGCTTTCATAATATTTATAATTGCCTCTTATTGTCTAAGCTTCATTTTAGCCTTAGGAAAATGAACAAAAACGACGAAAATCAAAATATTTTATTTGACTCCATATTATAGTGAATATGTTTGAAATATGATGCTAAAATTAAATTTACAATATATTAGATGTATAAATACTGTAAAACTGAATTAAAGGAAAAGTGACAAAAATCTTATTGTCATTTTATCTGTAATTGTGGCACACAATAGAGACAATGATTGTCTTATTGGCAATGATTGTCAAAAGTGCTCTTATTGTCTGTTGGATGGCTATAAATTGAGACGTTAATTGAGAAGTTTAAATTAAAACTTAATTAAAACTTCTCATATAATATAATTACTCATAAATATAATTTACCACACCAATATAACTAAATGAAAAGCAAAATATAGAAGAAAGAAGGCATTGTAAAGATTGCTTGGAGCTTTTTCATAGATAAAATCAAGAGTACTACTGAGACATCTATTTGTAGATTGATTTGATTTGGATGGAGATGACTCTGCAAGCAATGGTGGAAGCGGTAGACGATGAGGAACTAATGGAAAAAATTATTCGGTACGAACAGAATCCAATATTGGTTTTTGCGGCATTTTGCTTTGGAAGTGGTAAATACAGTATTTAATACTAATATTGTGATAATACCATCAAATTTTTATGAAATGAGATGCATTTTACTTCAAATTACATCTATTCAACAAAATGAAACTAAGGAACGCGAGTCGTGCTAGGTAATCTGAAATAATTACGTCATTATTAATATATAGTATTGATAAATAATAATTCATTCATTGTTAAGAAAGCAGGATTTAAACTTTTTAATAAACAGTTATGTAATCCAACCTATTCATCAACTTGATAAACTAGTTTAATTACTCTGCATAAATAACTTCTTCTGATAGCTTTGCACTACCATGTTTTTCAATCTGGTCCAAAAGCTTAGGAGTGTACTGGCAATGAATGGTTATTATAGAGTGAATGAGCGACAGCATGTTTGGATCGTACCTAAACGACATCATATCGTTCTAAACTAGCGTTGCATACGTGATCATGTCCATAATGGCGTTATCAAGGTATATTCTCTTGACCGGATCTGTTTCATGTTGATAATTAGAGTTAAGCAGGTAGCTGTACCAGCGGAAACCCAGCTCGCGCATGTCGTATTTTTTAAGGACGGCTGCGAACTCGAACTTCCTGCCTCTGTTGTTGTAGAAGGACTTGCACTGCTGGGCGGACCTGCCTTCTGTATGAGACGCAACCATATCCCAGTTTATGATTCTCGTTTTATATTTTTTAACGCAGCTTATCACATTTAACATTTCTTCATCTGACCAAGGTTTATAAGTCTTTTACATTTCAAAGTCCATATTGAGAGGTGGACACGTCTAACATATTTAAACGTATTTACAATTTTATTATTTATTGCATAAATATATGGCATAAAACAAAGATACTCATTACTGAACGAGTTAAATTTGACATAGTAATAGTATATTTTTATGTGTATTATATTACACAAACATATTATTAGCGTGTCCCAATCAATAGTATATCTCAAAGAACACGAATTTTTAGAATGATGTTAATGTATGTCATTAAAGAATGACTGACAAATAGTGTTTCCACATAAAACAATAAAAATTACATAGGAAATGTACATTTATTTGAATATCATATTTAGTATGTTTTAAATAGATCATATCTGTATATTTACCATAAAATATTAATTTGGGTTTATGAAAGAGCCGCATAAGTCATTTATAAAAATTATTATTCATTTTTGTGATATTATATAAAAACCAAAAATCATAAATTATCATGTATCCATACATACATACTATGATTATTAATGTTAATAATCATTGGTTCATGATGAATAGGTATTTGTATTTTTTATTACCATACCACCGGAGGCGGCAAAATATGGTAACAAAAATCACAAATCCCGCACATTTCCAATGACTGAAAACAAACGCTAAATTATAGTGACTAATATACCATATTCAAACAAATACCTCTGATAGTATAATGTATAGCCAAATACAAATACCAAACCATACATCATATGCATTTAAAAAAAATGATATAAGCTATACGTAAAAATATTGAAATATTGATATTGGTGTTTTGACATGATTTAAAAATTTGATATTTATGATATGCGTTTGACTAAGGTATGATAATAAAAAATACAAATACCTATTCATCATGTTTAGCTCATAAGTTTTGAATATAATTTCTGATTAATGTTTGGAGTGAAATATTATTTTCAATTATATCATCATATCACATATACGTTCTAAATACACATTTTACTTTTATTTTAAAACGGGTGAAAACGGTGCAACTGGTGAAAATGGGTGTGCAACGGGTGCAAAGCTGTATATATAAAAATGTTATTTAATTGAAGCTATGATCATTTATCACAATTTTAATATTTGCAATTTGATTTGATTTGGTTTATAGAGATTTACATATCTTAGATTAAAATTTTTATTTGGATAACAAAATGACACTAATTATGAGCACATCAGGAAAAGAGACAGATCAGTTACTCACATTTTCAAAACAAGATCAATAATTACTTTGTGAATATGAGATTGATGAAATAGAAGCAAATATCAAATTGACGTTCTCTGCGCCACAATATACTATCAACAATAACAGATATAGTATTTTGAATGATCACGACGATTGGATTGAGATGCTGTTACCATATAAAAGAAAGATGGACGACGAGACTCAATTACTATACTTTATCTAAAATCTGTCTGATGAGAATTATAAATACGAGATTGACAACGATTACTTTTTAAACAACAACAAACTCAAATTCAAAGCAACAGGTTTCAAAGCACTAAAATCAGATGACCATTACTTTTGTAAAACTTTTGGATTAGTTAAAGGAACAATATATGAACGCGATACTCAAGGATATATAACAGCAACAAATATTTTGTATCCATACATCTATAAGTATATTTGTATGAATTGTTATGACATCTAAGATTATACACTAATTGATCAAGGTTAGAAACGATATTTACTTTTGAAACAATTTAGAACATGGAATGCAGGAACAATAACCTAAGTTACGTCAGATATCATTGTCACATTTCAAGTTAATCAACTTATAAAAGGATTTAGAGTTTAGTTTCAAGATGAAATGTATCAAGAGTTATAGCTGAATGGAGACGAATATACTTTAGAATTGTATATCAACAAGAGCAAGAAAGTATTGATGCGTATCCAATAACAAGAAGAAGCGCGTATACTTAGAGAATAAGAATTTGAGTATAAAAAATAATTAGAACAACAGCGTCAAGCATCAGTTTAACAACAATACATAGAACAAGAGCAACAAGCACAATTAGAAGCTCAAAATATTTATATTCAGTAAGAAAACGATTTATAGAAACAAGAGGATTTATGGAGGATATCAAGCATACGTATTCCAAATGATAATGAATACAAGATGATCATCAACTAAAATTATGATATGTTATAATCAAAGAAAAGTTAGAAAGTTAAATTGACTAACATGTTTAAAAAGAAATAATTGAAAGCACAATAGTTTTTGTAAGGAGTCTAAATGTTAGATGAGGATATAGAAGAATTAGAAGAGTCAAGATTGAGAATGTTACTCAGCGCGAATAAAAACGATAATAAGATGTCTGTGTAAGACTTAAGTGATACATAAGAAGGTCAATTTCCTAAAATAGTAAAACGTGATCCAGATGAATAAATGGCTCTAAGTGATAGACCGTCTGTGTAAAGTAACCTGAGTATTAACGAACTTAATGATAGCTAACATCCGTAAATAGTTAAAAGAGACCCAAATGAAATTATATCTCAACCTCATTAAGATTTATAGCCGTAATAACAATCAGAACGACCACAGATAGTTAAAAGAGACCCAGATGAAGTATAAGTTATAGACAGCGGAACTGAATAACGTTTATAAGCTGATTAGAGACAATAAGAGATCATAAACTAACCAGAACGACCGTCATCATGGAATTTTGATACTAATCAGAATAATATTCCAATAATTAAAAACGAGGATCAAATACAAGTTACTTTACCAGAAGACGAATTTAGTTATTTAGACAAAGAGTTTTAAAAGTTAGAAAGTTAAAATTAATAAATGGAAACTCAGTTAATAGAGTTATAAAGACATTTTGATGAATAAGAACAAATTAAACGTGAAAAAATAGAATAAAAATATTTGAGTCTTATAGAACAATTAAGATAAATCTAAACTAAAGATGATATAAATAATTATATTGAAAGAAATCCAGATTATGAAGAATTTCTAAATAATTTTGGAAAACGTGAAATAAACTATTTTATTAACGAAAGAGAATAAGCGGAGTAAAGAATTAAAAACAATCTCAAGTATCTAAGATAAGTTTAACACGAAGTAATTCATGTCGATCAATAGTAAGAAAACGAGATGTCTTTAGATCAAGCTTAAGATTAACATTCTTAAATAGACTAACAGTAATAAAATGAAATACCTTTAGACTAAGCTTAAGTTTAATAAATATATGAAGAATCAAAAGAAATACCGAATGAAAATTTAAAGTAAATTGTTTTAGATTCAAATGTTTAAGATGTTTTATAGTTAGCGTTAAAACACAAAGATAATCAAAAATAATATAAAAAAATATGCATAGCACTATACAATAAAATAGCAGAATAAGTATTTAATTATAGAGCTTTATCTGATCAACAGTTATTGACAGTATTTAACGAATATTAGAAGACAAAGGATTTATTCACTAAAACAATTGGAAAAGAGAATAGAGATGATATATAACAGGATATATTTAAGATCAAAACACATCTCATAAAGTAAGGTTTAATTGAAAATGATAGAAAGAAGTGAGAAATGATATCAATTTTTTTATTTCTAAGAAACAAAGAAACATGAATTACTTAAACCCAGAAAACGTTATTAAATATTGCGAAAAAAATACAGATGAATAATTTGATTAAGCTGTTATATATTTAGATGCAAAGAACAAAAGAGTAAACAAAACTAATAAATTTTATCCAAATTCATTAAATATGAAAGTCTTATTGATAGCACTAATTCAAAACAATAAAGTTATATAGAAGTTAGAGATGACTGATAACTATATTTATACTGTGAAGAAGATTCAAGAATAAATTATAAACGAGTCTATTATCAAAATTCATATAGACAATGAAGCATCTCAATTTACGAGCAAAGAAGGAAAACAATAGGATTTCTATAAAGCTAAATAATATAGAGTTAAATCAAATGAAATAAAATATTTTGATTTGATTAGAATTTAGAAAGAGTTTAATATTATAGTTTTAGATAAAGAAATTGATTTTGGAGAAGAAGATACTAAACCAGAAGTTAAATCAAAGAAGCCAATTAAGAAATAAGTTAAAAAAGAAGAAAGTGAAGAAGAGAGTTAGTGAATAAATTGTAATATAGATATTTTTTGACATTTTGATTAGATAATTAAAATAAGAAATGATACCATATTTTTTATTTCTTTATAAAATGAATAACCAGATTGAACAACTCAAAGAAAATATGACTGAAGATGAAGTCATAATTTTAGAAATGTATGTCAATAGACCAATATTTCAAGCATATCTATAAAAGAGACCTGATTTTAATCCGAATATGTTAGATGAACATTTTGGAACAATAGCGATGTTTAAATTAGTATACGAGTTAGAGATAGAAGAATCTTTAAGTCATGATCCAAATATTTAAAACAACGAAGGAAAAACAATTGAGATATTATGTCATGACAGAGACATAGAACCTTAACGATGGATGATATGTTTTCCTAATATTAAAGACCAAACAAATAATTCAATGATCTAATATAGAAAGAAAACAGTGAGACCTTTAACGAAAAAATTAAGAAATATATAACGTCATTAATGTGAAAAAGCGAATAAGTATGTAAGTAAAATAGAGTCTTAACGTAAATTAACTTATCAGTAATTTATTATGACATTTTAATATTATTACAGATACATTTTAAGAGCATACGATAATATACCAAATTATTAACCTTATGAATATATCTTATGAAACCATATTTTTTATTAAATAAATATTTTTTGATATCATAATTTTTTATTCTTAATAAACATGTAAACAATCAGACCAGCTGACAAAGAAGAATTTGATATATTGATCAATCAATTAGATACAAGCACTTTTACAGCAAAAAATGCTATAAACAGAAGTATCATACTATTTTTCTAAGATAAGACTCAATAATTACCTGATTTAGACTAAGACTAAATAGACACTATCTTAAAATATACTGAAGATTCACCAAGAAAAGTTATAAGAGAATTCAGAGAGACAGTAATCAAATTTAACAACATTATCAAAAATTATAAAGATTCAAAGTATCAAATTAAACTAAATGACTAAATTATAACATTATAACGAATGTAAAACAAATAATTTATAAACTTATACAACAACTTTACTAAAGACAAAACATATTCCTAAAAGTTTTACAGCACATTAGATATATTCAACCCGATTGATATCTCTATTTATGAACTTAAGTTATTGATAGCAACATACGACAAAGAGACTCAAAATAAAAAGAGACTTATATAGTATTTGAAATTTATTGAGGATCATATGATTCAAGAGAAGAAGAAGTCAGATACAACTTTAGAATACTTTATCAAAAATATCAATAGTAAAGAACCAGAAGTTATAAACAAGTGTTTTGACTTTATCAAGAATAGTGATAGATTTGAGGTATAGACAAAATGTGAGAACGTTATAACTAAATTCATACAAATTTTATAGATGTGTTAATATTATCATTCTATAAGAGTATTGATAGACCCAGAGCTATATTCTGTATCACAAAAACTAATTCCTCTTTTGATAATGAAAAGTTTTCAGATATATCAATGTTATCCAGATTCACATAAGATAGTTTATAGTCAGATTTTTAATTTCAATATTCCAATATGTTATACATCAACGATAGACGCAGAACCAATATTTATAAATGATATTCAAAAACAAGATATACATCTGACTAAGAACGGTATATCATTACACAAGTAAATTCTATAGTCTTAGAACAATAACATCATACATCACAAGAATTTTAACTAATTTGATAATAATATAGAAAATTTATTTGAAGTAAGACCTGATGATCTTAATTCAAGTCACTAAAAACATATGAAGTTACATGCTATTGGATGTTAAGATTATAAAGAGAAATATTTTAGAAACTATATTGATATCATAGAATATACAAAGAATAAGTCATTCTATAAACATTATATGGAAAAGACACCTGATGATAACAAACGTTTAGAATATTTATTCAACTCAACATTTTTAGAGTAACCAGTTTCATATACAATTGAAGAACTTATTCATGAGATAAAGTATTAGATTAGATTATAGAAATTTATAAAAGAATATAATGACATATAACCAGATATATCTCTATAAAATTATTTAGATTTAAAATTAAATATGTTTTGAATACGATAACTTAATTTATTATTTTTTTACCATTAATAAAATGACACACGACGAGAACAAAACTGTAAATATTTCTAACATGACTTTAGATCAGTTACGTTAACTTTTGAATGATTATGACTTTGATGAAATGTATTATATCAGAATCATTAAACGTATCAATTAATTAGTTATCTTAGAAGAGATGTAACGTATATCACCTCAATTTGATGATAATACTGTATAACATGTTAATGAAAGAACCAAGTAATAGATTATAAATCAAGAACTATAGAACCTTATGCCTGATTTTGAAGCAATTAAATAATTAGAGTTTAAAGAAAAATAATAATTAACGATGTAAATATTAAATCTAAAATATGATGTTTCACAGTATGACGACATATAAGTTTTAGAAACTTTACAATAAAAATAGAAAGACAAAAATGGTGTTATCAAATTTGATGGACCTTAGAACTAAGCTTTAGTTTAATATCATTTAGCATCTATACTAAAGTATTACAAAGGTATGATTATAAGAGTTTATTTCAAGGATCAAGACAACAATATGTCAATATAAATTTATACGATTAAAGACAGACTTATTTAAAGCATATAACAAGCTGTATTCAAAGGTGTTTAAAATGAGATAGAACATACAGGAAGTGATATGTTATTAGAATATTAGATGTTACACGCTTATAAAATAGAAATATTGAGTATGATAGATGTAAAGAACAAAAATACTTTATAATAGAACGATGTTTAGATGGATGAATTAGATAAAAATATGAAAATGAAAAGAGATAATTACTTAAAGTTAAAATAAGGTGACTATAAATAATTAGTTTTAGATGGATAGATTGAACCTAAAAAGAAGACAAACAAAAAGAATAAAGGAGCTTACTTTAATTTTATAAACAAAATACCTCAAATTGATCTTTCAAGATATTAAATAGGAAATAATTTAGAATAGCATTTATAACTATCAAGACAATAACAATGTTTCATATATGCTTTATAAAAGTCTGAGAAATACAATGATCAAGAAATATAAGCAATACTTTCTTAGATACCTTAAAATTTATAACTATTTTCATTATCACAAATTAAGAATATCAAGCATATAGGCCCTATCACAATACATTATTACGAGAAAGAAGATAGTGACTCAAGAAAGATGATCATCAAAGGAGACAAAGATGATGAGAGATAGTATAAGAAAGAACCTATTCATTTATGTTTATTTAAAGAACACTATTTCATCTATGACACAGATTTAGAGATAAGTAACTTTTGGTTAAATAATTATGAATAATACAAAAATAATGAAAAGTTTTTAGATAACACTAATGTTTGTTAAATTAGAGGTAATTGTTTTAGAAAAAGTAAGAATCTAAACGATAGCTTATCAGTTATTAAACTTATGTTTGAACTCAATATGTTTGAAGAGATAAAGGACTATAACGAGTTTAACTATAAATAAAATAGCAAATAAGTAATCAGCGCACCAGCTAATGCAGAAGATTATTGTTTACTATCTAATTAATCAAGAATTCATTAAGAAGCTTTTGAATAATTATAAGAGGACCCATAAAATTAAGATGCTAAGAATAAATATAATGAAGGAATTAAGCATCATGATTTTAATAAAATATTATTTGCTGATACGGAAGCATTCACTATTGATGATGAAGGTAAGTTTATAAATCACGAATGTTATCTATGTGTTTGGGCTGATGGTGATATATATGAAAGCTCTAAAGATGTTAATGGTTTAATAAGATATATTTATAAACTTTATGAAAATGACGAATATGAAAAAACAAAATTTAATAAACCTTAATCAAGTGTTTTAGTATATTTCCATAATTTATCATATGATTGTTAGTTTATAATCAAGGAAAAGTATGAAATAAATGATGTTATTCAAAATAATGGTAAAATGTTATAATTTAGTATAACTTTAGCAAATAGATAAGGAGCAAAAGTAAAAATTGTATTTAGAGATTCATATATAATGATATCTGAGAAGTTATCTGAGTTACCTAAAATGTTTTTGAGTAAGTAAGAACAGGAAACAATATAGAAAGAAGTAATGTGTTATAACTATTATACAAAATCAAGATATTTAGACAATATAGGAGATATTGATGAAGCATTATAGTTTATAACGATGAAGGATGTAATAGATGTTAAATAAGAATTTATAGAAGCTTTAAAGAAAAGTAATTGTATGATAGAAGATAAGAGTTTTGATATGTAAAAGTATGCTTTGTTTTATTGTGAATAAGACGTCAGAGTGTTATAGAAATGTGTATAGAAATTTGCTGAATTATTATTAGAAAACTTAGAAATGGATATGTATAGTTATATCTCTATATCATCTTTAGCATTAGCATATCAAGTAAAGAATCATTGTTTTGATAATTGCTATCAAGTCACAGGTTTACTCAGATAATTTTTGTAATAGTTTGTAATTGGAGGAAGATGTATGACATCTGAGAATAAGAAATAAGTAATGGGAAATTTGTATACTAATAAAGCAGTTAAAAGATTAAAACTTTAGGACTTTGATGCTGTGAGCTTATATCCAAGCGCAATGACAAGAACGTATTATCCAGCAGGAAAGTTATAAACTCTTACACCTGAAATGATTTAACATTATAACGTTAGAGAAAATCTGTTTTAAATTAAAGAAGAGAAAACATCAACTGACTATCACACTTTATTCTTAGAAGTAAAATTGTTTAAAGGAGACGACTTTATAAAGAGAGATTTCCCTCTATTGAGTTAAAAGATTGATGGAGTTAGATAGTTTACAAATAAGATTTGTGAAGAGAATAGATATTTCTTAGATACAATTGGTTTATAGGAGTTAGTTTTGAGATAGAATTTCAAGTATGAAATTATAAGCGGTGTTTATACAGAGAAAAGAGATTATACTATATAGAAAATTATCAAATTTATGTTTGATGAACGAGTTAAATGTAAAGAGGCAGATAACCCTTTATAAGCTGTGTATAAACTTATGATGAATTCCTCATATGGAAAGACTATAGAAGGAGATAGAAATGAGACAATTGAAATTTATGAAGAATCATAGATAGAAAAACTTTATAATAAATATGATTAAATCAATAGTGTTTAGCAATACGGAGATAAGTTTTGTGTAAAGTTAGAGAAAGAATGCTGTGAACAAACAGGATATCATCATATTGGAATTTAGATATTATCTATGAGCAAACGTATTATGAATGAAGTTATGGCTTTAGCTGAAGACGAGAAAATAAAAATATATTATTAGGACACAGATTCTATGTAATTAAAAGGAAACGATTTAGTTAAATTGAATAAAAAATTTAAAGCTAAATATGATAGAGAACTAATAGGTAAAAAGATGGGTCAATTTCATTCTGATTTCAAATCTAAAAAGGGAAAAGTTTAATACGGAGCATATGGAGTATATATTTCTAAGAAAGTATATTGTGTGAAGTTACGTGTGTAAGATAAGAAAGAAAAGTTTTGTTATGATTACCACATCAGGATGAAAGGAGTAACATCAGAATGTATCACTTAGAAAGCTGATGAACTATACGGAGGAGATGTTATTAAATTATATTAAGATTTAGCTAATGGAAAAGCAATTGAATTTGATTTGTGTAATGCAAAAGTATTTATGAAGAAACAAGATGATTATAGTTATGTAAATCTATCTGAATTTAAGAGAACGTTATAGTTTTTAACTAAAGAGGAAAAGGAGTAAAAGAAAGAAGAAGAGAAAGAAGAAAAGAAGAAAAAGAGAGAAGAAGAAAAGAAGAACAAGAAATGATGATAATTTTTTATTTATAAGAAACAAATGGGAGTTAACTCTTAATCAGATTATAGATCAAATCACATTTTATCTTAGGATGTTTTTAATCATTTTAATTATGAATTACGATTATAATAATATTAGTTTGAGTTAAATAAATTATAACACGATCATAACAGACATATTTTAGAATTTCTAAAATTATAACCTTAAGATCAATAAGAAAAATTATATGAATAATGGAATGTTATTGTTAATAATTAATGATATCATATATCAAACATATATTTTTTCTAAAATAATTAAAATGTATTTATACCAGATGTATTACGAATGGATTAATGAAACTAACGATAAGATATATTCTGTTTTTAACTTATAACTTAAACATATAAAGGAGTTTGGTTAGAAATCTTTAGATATAGACGATGCTCTATTCTATCTTTACGATCAGTTAAGTTATCTATCTAAGAAGGCTGATAAATTAGAATAGTTTGTATAACTGAGAATAGAGTGATTAATATTTTTTATTTCTAAGAAAAATGTTTGATTACGATGATAAAGATGAAATCATTAAAGCTCAAAAACAATATATTAAACGTCTTTCAAAGGGTATGGATATATAGTAATAAATTATTGAGGCACTTTAACAACAAATTTAAATATTGAAACCTGAATGATTTTAAAATTATTTTTTTGAATAAGAATACACACATTTTTTTAATTCTATATAAATAAACACACATGAATAACACTAATTTTGATTTTAACATTTGTAAAATTGAGAACATAAACGATGTTTTAGCAACAGCATAACATTTTGATATGGTTTTAGTTTATAGAAAATAAGATTCATTTATTTGCGCATCTGATCTTTTGAGATAACTAAATATTGAGAAGTATAACAATAAACATATTAATTAATTTTTCAATTAGAAATCTATTAAAATGCTCTAAGAAAACACAGACGCTAAATTTGGCGTCTCTAATTTATACTATAAACTTTCTAAAACTGAGGTATAAACGTAAGGTTAATACAGCGGTTACTATATCCACTCAGATATATATCAACTATTTGTGTAATGGGCTAATCCTAAACTATATTTTCAATACATGAGATTGTTTAATTTCTATCTATAACATTTAACTCTAAATAATGATCCAGACAAACTGAAGACAGATAATCAATTGAAATTATTACAAGAATAAAATTTAAAGTAAGCTATTGAGTTAAACAAATAAAATAATACTATAGTTTCAAAAGCAGTCATACAAGCCGAGTTTTACATTCATCTTTATAAAACAAAGAACCCTATAAAATTTGAAGAAGATGAAGCTGAAGATAGTTAATATTTTTATGTATAATGTATTCTTATGAAAGACAGACACCTCAAAAATGAAGACGAATATGAGCTTTTATAAACATGGTCTTATATTCCATGCGCAAAGAATGTCTTACACAATTTGAAAGGTTATTTCCCAAATAATAGAAATGATTTCTTAGCAACAAGAGATCAGATAACAGAACGACTCAATAAACTTATCAATATATATAAGAAATGAATAATTATTTTTTCTTTTCAAAATAAAATGACAAAGATGGTCTATATATCTCAATACGACGATTTCTATTTAGACCTAATATTCCTTAAAGATTCTAAATATGTTTCTAAACAAATTCCAGAACTAATTATATCAACATATTACAATCCCGCAAATCATAGAATCTTTGTTTAAAGTATTCCAAATAAATAACCGAAAGAAATACTTAATTCATTTATAAGTTTTCAAAACTATATTCTAAAATTTGAAGATCAATATATAGATACTATCATTACTGATCAAGGAAACGAATACAAAGGATAGTTTCAATAAACATTATAGCGTTTAGACATAGAGCATAGAGTAATAATCAAAGATGCAAACGATCACAAATCTATGAGTCATATCAACGGCGTTTCATCATTTGTTAGAAATAGCATTATCAATAATTTGTTAAAATAATAAGATTCAATAGACGTATAAAAAGCATGTGATGATTTTATGTAATTTCATAATTTTGAAAGATAGATACCTCTTTATAAGAAAACACCTGAAAAAATATCACGTGACGATTTAGAGGTTATGAATGAGCATAAATCAAATTTGAATAAAAAACATATTGACGCATCTGATAAATTCTAAATTGGAAACTATGTATAGGTCATAAACAAAAGAGAGGATAAAGAAAAGAAACGTTTAAAGAAATGGTCTAATCAGGTCTTTTAGATATTTGATAAATAAGGTTAAACTTTTATGATTACACCTATAAATTTTGACATGAAATAATATAAAGATGTTTTAGGCAAAACTAAAAACGATACGCATAGATACTCTGATGACTTACCTTATACTTAACCTGTTTACAGACGTAAGTATTATGAAATGAAAATGGCTCAAAAGAATGACTTATATTTTCCTTTTGAATAAGAGGATACACGTTTATATCAATTCAATAAAATAAATGATTGTGTTATAGATATCAAATAAGTATTTCATTCTATAAAAAATTTATAAGAGTTATAAGATTATATTAGTAAAGGCTCTAAGAATATATTTTATGAAATAGAAAATGATTACGGTAAATTCTTTGTGCCTTTATCAATGATTAGATATCAATCTAATTAAATGACAGATGGCGAATTAGAATTTTGGTTTGGATCAAATAACAAAAAATATATTTTATCAAAAGAATAGTTTAAGGTTTTTAAGTATATTCTCTATATATGAATCAATATTTTTTAAATCAGTATCCAAATACCATCCATGAATACATATTAGACTCATTACCTCCTGAATTTGCATAATCAGCCGTAATTATAACTTTGTCAATATAAAATTGTATATATCCGACGTCATCACCATTTCCGCCATTTGATGTTCCAATAACAGATGTAAATCCGCAATAGACAATATTTGTAAAATTCTTAGTATAATAAATAGTTCTTTAATTCAATGCCCCTTATACATCAATTACACCAAATTTTATAGTTATAGGTCCAATAGTAAAAGTATATTAACCCATAGCATTAAAATCTTTTGGTGAAAACATGTTTTAGATTTGAGTTATTAAATCAGACTAATTAGTATTTACAGTTATTACAGATGACATCTAATTTTATAAAGTTGTGATATAAGTATTTGATGTATTCATATCCGTTATATTTGCTTTAGTATTTATTTTATCATCTATATTTTTAAACATTGTGTTGTTATCTAAAATATTTTAATTGTATAAAGATGTAAAAGTGTCTTTATTAAGTTTCAATTTCAATAAATTATCTGTTTCTAATTTAGTATAAACATTTGCTGATAAAGGGTAATATTAGTTGATATAAGTTTTAGTATAAAATAAATTATTGCATTCTGAAATAGAGTAAAACATTGATACAATTCCTGCGTCTGCTTTATAAGTTAATAAATTATCTATCTAAGTCTTTGTGTAAACATCAGATGAGTTAGCTTTGTTTGATAATAAAACATCTGTTTAAGTATTTGAATAATAGTTATTTGAAACATGATCTTTAACTAACTGTGTTTTAGTTTCAATATCAATTGGAATTTATTCATTTACATGGCGTTTAAGTTACACAAAGTCATCTGAGAAATCTGTTTCTGGAAAGAATACTTCACTTCTCTTAGAATAACCTTTTATTTCTGTGCTATAAGTGCTATCATTTATTATTTTTTCTTTGATAAAACTATTTACTAAATACTATTACTGTTATAACGATCCTGTATTCATTCCATCAAAAGTGCTTTCACATAATGTTTAGAATATTAATTAATGACAATATATTATCTCATTGACTAAAGTTCCATCTGCAATTCTATATTCTTTTGAGGTCTTTGTTTCATTAACACTAATATTAACATTACCATAAATTTTTATCCATTCAGATTCATTATAATATACTTTAGTTGAATTAGCCTTCCATCCATTGTTATCTGTTCCTTCTTAACTCTTTACGATATAAAATCCTTGTTTAATTTCCCATAACTTAAAATCTGATGTTAATATATTTTATCCTCCTAACTAAGAGAGAATATAGTCTATTTGTTATTGTTGAGAATAATTTTCATTTTTAAGAGTTAAAATAGTTTGTTATTATTTAGTTGTTAGATCATTAAGACTTTAAACTTAGTTCTAAAGTATTGAAATATTTTATACATTGATCTTGTTATTTAATATCATCTCATCTAATGTTTGTTCTAAATCAAAGTCTCCATCTGTATTAGATGATATGATTATATCATTAGTTCTTAAATTTTTGATTGTAAAATTGTTAAGAGTTTTACCTTCTAATTAGTTGATATCAATTTGTATATTTGATTAGTTGTTCTTAGTATTGATATAAACACTATTCTCATTTAAGATATCATTGAATTAGATATGATTATCAGTTGTAATATCAATACTCTGACCTCCGTATTTTATCTTTTTTGCTTTTAGAATTAGATTGTTGTCTTAAGATAAAGCTGACATTTTAAAAACGTAAAAAATAATTTTTTAATTTGAAATAAAAATAATGTCAGACGATCAAAAAATATAAATCATCTCAGCATAAGTAAGAAAATTTTAAACTCTTGGAAATATTATGTTAATTTCAGCTGGTAACGATGGAAATGGTGCTGTTATTAATAGACAAAGATCAGAAAACTAACCGTATTTCTCAGACGATAAACCTCAAATCTATGCTCCAAACGCAAACTTCTAATTTACAATTGTGACTGGTAAAGGTCTATTATCTTCAAATTAATCTTATATAACTTATACTATTAAATATGCTTTAAAAGCGCATGTTGCTATAACTAAAGACGCTTCTAATATAACTAATGTTAATTCTGGAATGGGAAAATATTATGTATAAAATAAAGGTTATGGTCCTTGGTGGTATTTTGACGAATATAAATTTTCTAATGGTTCATGGAAACCTGATACATCAATAAGTCCTATAGCTTTATGTGCTGCTCCTATGAATTCATGTGCTCTGTTCAATAAATCTCAAATTACCATTGTTCTTTTTCTTTCGAAATTCTATAATTTCGTTTGGCTGTTTTATTACCAATTTGTCCCAGAATGCACCCGTTTTGAAGTGGTAATTATATAGTTAGTTTGCTATTATATATTATGTCAAACTATATACCAAATTATTTATAATTCCAAATGTTATGTATCTCTAATATCTTGCATTTACGGCGTTATCACTCGTCTAACCTCCTCACAGAATCACTCATTAGACTATTAATATATATATATACTACAGAGTGACCATTTTGGGCTTAAAATACCTGTAAAGTTTGAGTACAGCTCTATTTAAATCATTTAAATATACTTCTTTGTATCAGATTAATTTTGTTATAATATATAATATTACCTCAACATTTCTTTCACTGAAGTCCAATTCTTTGGTTTTGTCCATAATTGCTTTGACTATTTTGCATTGGAATTTGAGAGCCATTACCTTAAACAAACACAGTTGTG
This sequence comes from Hexamita inflata, assembly GCA_963988835.1. Classification (NCBI taxonomy): domain Eukaryota; phylum Fornicata; order Diplomonadida; family Hexamitidae; genus Hexamita; species Hexamita inflata. Next base: position 132,442 of record CAXDID010000812.1, on the reverse strand, counting down.
TTCACTTGCTTTCTCTTGTGGCAACAGCAGAAGTAACATCCAATGATTGACAGTATCAATATTACAGCGCCTCCAACGCAGCAGCCTATCAGAATCTTTGTGGCAATAACCAAATCTTTTTCTAGCATTTCAGAAACATCGCAGCAAAATGAATTATTACTATCGTCCATTGGAATACATTTAGCAGGTGTCGTACATCCATCTAAACAAGTTTAACGTGATATTTCAGATATAAGGTATTTCATATATATTTTGAGAAGTGTCTGATAATTTTTTAAAAATACTTCCATTTAAATAAATATTTCAACAGATATACAGAGATATCTTCAGTTTATTTATTAAAACATTTATTATAAACTATTTAATTGGCATATTGCGTATGGATTCAATATTAAATATTAAGAAGCGTTAATAATTATTAAACAATGTATAAATAAATGTAATTATAATTATTATTTGTATTTATACTATAAATGTTTCGATTTAATAAAGAACTGAATGAATCAAAACACCTTCATATATTAACAACAAATGAGAATGTTTGTTCAAGTTTTATACTAACTTTAGTTGCCCGTGGAGGCTATTTAGAGTGATAATCATTGAATATGAGGTATGATATTGACATTAGTTTGTGGTCCAGGAAGTTAGTACATAATAATGGAGTGAACCAATGATTATTAACATTAATAATCATAGTATGTATGTATGGATACATGATAATTTATGATTTTTGGTTTTTATATAATATCACAAAATGAATAATAATTTTTATAAATGACTTATGCGGCTCTTTCATAAACCCAAATTAATATTTTATGGTAAATATACAGATATGATCTATTTAAAACATACTAAATATGATATTCAAATAAATGTACATTTCCTATGTAATTTTTATTGTTTTATGTGGAAACACTATTTGTCAGTCATTCTTTAATGACATACATTAACATCATTCTAAAAATTCGTGTTCTTTGAGATATACTATTGATTGGGACACGCTAATAATATGTTTGTGTAATATAATACACATAAAAATATACTATTACTATGTCAAATTTAACTCGTTCAGTAATGAGTATCTTTGTTTTATGCCATATATTTATGCAATAAATAATAAAATTGTAAATACGTTTAAATATGTTAGACGTGTCCACCTCTCAATATGGACTTTGAAATGTAAAAGACTTATAAACCTTGGTCAGATGAAGAAATGTTAAATGTGATAAGCTGCGTTAAAAAATATAAAACGAGAATCATAAACTGGGATATGGTTGCGTCTCATACAGAAGGCAGGTCCGCCCAGCAGTGCAAGTCCTTCTACAACAACAGAGGCAGGAAGTTCGAGTTCGCAGCCGTCCTTAAAAAATACGACATGCGCGAGCTGGGTTTCCGCTGGTACAGCTACCTGCTTAACTCTAATTATCAACATGAAACAGATCCGGTCAAGAGAATATACCTTGATAACGCCATTATGGACATGATCACGTATGCAACGCTAGTTTAGAACGATATGATGTCGTTTAGGTACGATCCAAACATGCTGTCGCTCATTCACTCTATAATAACCATTCATTGCCAGTACACTCCTAAGCTTTTGGACCAGATTGAAAAACATGGTAGTGCAAAGCTATCAGAAGAAGTTATTTATGCAGAGTAATTAAACTAGTTTATCAAGTTGATGAATAGGTTGGATTACATAACTGTTTATTAAAAAGTTTAAATCCTGCTTTCTTAACAATGAATGAATTATTATTTATCAATACTATATATTAATAATGACGTAATTATTTCAGATTACCTAGCACGACTCGCGTTCCTTAGTTTCATTTTGTTGAATAGATGTAATTTGAAGTAAAATGCATCTCATTTCATAAAAATTTGATGGTATTATCACAATATTAGTATTAAATACTGTATTTACCACTTCCAAAGCAAAATGCCGCAAAAACCAATATTGGATTCTGTTCGTACCGAATAATTTTTTCCATTAGTTCCTCATCGTCTACCGCTTCCACCATTGCTTGCAGAGTCATCTCCATCCAAATCAAATCAATCTACCACGAGACCGCAATAAAGATTGTAACTTTAATTGCAAGCTTCTTTGACTGCTGTAGAACCTCCACTGTTACAATCCGATGCAGAGTAGTTCTCTCAGGATAATTTCAGTATATTGAGTAACGAGAAGGTGAAGGAGTTATAAACTTTGCAAGTTACGTGTGCTCGTTCTCAGCGTCCATTGGCGGAGGCTTTAATTTTCTGGAATTTAGCGGTTGAGTTTGAAAACGCTGGTTATCATGCTCGTGCGCAGTAGGAGTTCGAGAATTTCGTGAAGCCGTGTGCGCGTGCAGGTTACACGCCAGGTATTTTGTCCGGTTTGTCTTCCATAGCCGTTTCTTTGTTTTTGCAGAAGAAGTACAAGGACTCGATTCAAATCAACGAGTAGGCGGTAAAATTAGTTGACGAGGCCCTGAAGATCATTCAGAAGACCTCCGGTGGCTGGCTCACTGCCTCATTCATCATGTCCTCACTTTCCTACAATATTGGTTTAAACTTCTTAGAATTATTTGACTACGAAGCAGCCACACTTGCGTTCTCTCGTTCACTTTAACACGGAATGCAAACGCAAAACAGACTGGCCGAGGCCTCTGTCAACGCTGCTCAAGCCGTTTGTAACAGTTTATCGGGCGATTTTGAGAAGGTTGATTCCTGTCTGGACCGTTTTGTTGAGCTATACCAGGTGGAGGAAACGGGTCTTGAGACCACTTTGGGCTTACGTTCAGTTCAGATTGTGAAGGAAAACGAGATATTCAATTTACAGAATAACTAATAATCTCAGGCTAGTAAGGTACTTGTGTTCGTGCTGATCAAAATAGCTAATTACGCCCGATTCCACAAAAATCTGGTCAAATCGAGGCACTACGCAGCCAGAGCGTTCAACATCGCAAGGTAATTCGGATTCTACGGACTGGTGAACACGGCCGCGTGCATCATGGGCATCGCAGACGGAGAACAGTTCAACGACACCCAAGAAATACAGTTGGAGGTGATCGAAGTTGAAAAAGAAGAGCTGGAGGGGGTCACGTGGGCGTGATGAGGTTTCGTATGAATAAATAACAAGATAATATTGGATAATTTAAGATATTTGATCGCCTTCAATAATTGGATTTATTATATTATGCCCGCTTAATTTACTAAGCAAAAATTTATATTATACGATATATTTATCTATTTACTGGTGATAAGGTTACAGTTAAGTGAGTCATTTTATATTTATCTATTTATACAAAAGAATATTTATGGGTGATACTTATATTTTAGTCTTCTAAGTTTAGATGAGTGAGGACAACAAAATTTACAAGAGAATTGAGATACGTAGATATGTTAGGAAAAAATGACGTGTACTTGCAATTATTTCAAAATCAACTTTTATATTTCATTAGTTACAATTTTAAGCTATCATTTGATTTTCAACTTGTGATTGTGTTCAATTTGAAACTTTGTAAAATATGTGTCTAAAAGGTAATTATAAAATACTAACATAGGTAGATGCAGATGTAATCAGTGATTTAGCTTCAGTATTGTAAATTAATTATCAATCAAGTTTTATCTAAAACTATCTTATCTTTCTTTAACGTAATAATCTTTAAATGTACTAATATAATTTGATACTTTTAACTTATTTTTCTATTACCAATCCACCTCTCAGTTTCTAAATGCCAAATTGCCTTATCTCTGACTTATCTCATTAAGATTGTTTTGATGGCTGTTAAACTCCAGCTACATGTGTTCTCACAGACTAATTAAATGATCTTTATTGCTGTGACATGACTTCTATTGTTGAATAAGGCATGGCCATCGCCACAAAGATTCTGATAGGATAGAAAATTATTAAATGCCATTTATGTATTTATAACATAATTATTTATGAATCGTACGAATCCAGTTATAAGTAAAACACCATAACAATATATTTGGTTTGATCTTTGATAACTTAAATTCTAGGTAAGATAACATTTTGAATATCATTTTGATACATTTTGTATTGCTAGATTTATACGTAAATAGAATATTATGTCCTTAAAATCATAATTGATTTACATATTATATCCCACTCACTTAACTTTCGTTTATACTAGTTCGGTCTTCTGTACAGGAACTGGAAGTTCATGCGAATGATCATTAATTTTAGATACACCTATGTACGTTAGGTGCACCTCCGCAACCAAGGCAACCAACGACTCGGGTACAAACTTCCAGGGGCGTAACGCGGCTGCTTCGTGCAAGCCGATCTATACGGGAATCCACTTGCGTCGTACCATCTGCGTTTCTAAGGAAGCAATGGAGCGGTTGCCGCTTTCCAATCCTGAAGGCTCGTTGATGGCATGCCCTTAGCACATAACAACTTTCCAGTGTATTGAGTGAATTTAAGGTACAAAATTATTATTTATAATCACTGACTGCATATAACAACTTTTATAGTTGAGAATAGTTGGAGTGAAACAGGTATAATATTTACATGTCCCATTGAAAGTGTGCGACGAATAAATTTTTATTTTATCGAAATTATTAATATTTTTAAGACACACTAAAACCAAGGTCTGATTTTCCTGGTATATTTGACTAACATAGTCTAGAGGTATAACATAAGGGCGTTTATATTTATAGATTGAACTTACAACTTCATTTCAATATCAATGTCTCTAGTCTACTTTTAGTCCTCCATTTCAATTTTAATCACTTTTTACGAATATTATTTTGTACATTAGAGACATTTTCAAATGCTACAAATTAGTTCATTGTATTGATCATATATAAGTTAATTATTTTATTGTCTTAAATTACTTTAAAATTTGATTTTTAAAATTTTGCAGATTCGATTTATAAATATTAAATAAATATTTATCAATATTAAAAACAATAAAATATTACATGGACTATTGTATATTAAATATACACTCTTTCGAACATTATCGAAACTAACTTTCTCAAAAGCAGTGTTTTTCACCAAGTATAATTAATAGCACCAACACCATCCATATTAGTAATAATACTAATATTGAAATAGATATATGTATTTGTTGAGATAATATTTATATATGATACTAGATATATATAATATCTATTATAAAATGGTATACTGACAATAGGTACCAACTAAATGTAAGTAAATTATTTTCAAATATTACGTTAACTATTTAACCGGATAGTGATGTGATGTCTCATTTAAAAATTGTTAATTATATATAATATAATATTGAAATATATTACACGTTAGCATGTACGTATTATATTTTAACTCAAATGCTGTATTTTCAATGAAAAATGCAACAAAATTTTTCAAATTCTCAAATATAAAATATTAATTAAAATAATTGTTAGAAGTATATGTAGAAGTTACAAAATTATTATTAAAAATTATCTAACTTTATTATAAACAAAACTTGAATTCACAAAATTAGTGCTTAATTTCTATCATAGTTCTAAATAGAGTAAACTTAAACTAAACTTGTTTCTCTATTTTGTTCTTCAATAATGACCTAATTAATCTACGGATTAATTTTTAAATATCTAAGAATTTCTTTTTTGTAATTCAGCATTAGTTCAAATAATGAAAAATGTTATTTTTTCATTAAGTCTAATACTTGAACAAAATGAAACTTATACGTGGGGTTAGATATAACAATGATCTGGAAAGTTGACTTTATTGTTACTTTCTATATTAATTTTGCTCTCTTTTAGGACCAAATAATTATGAAATGAATTCATCAAAATCGATTTTGTAATTAGTAAGATGTACATTTTATGTTATAGTAAATAACGTATTATAACTTTGGTGACCGTTTCAGCGTTTATAATGATAAAATTTTACCAGAGACCTCGCTTTAATGAATTTGAAAATTGCGAAATTTGAACTTCTCATATTAGTTTTGGAGTGAAATAAAATTTTATTTGTCGTGGATTATATATATTTATTCCCATCTTTTAATTAAGATCACAAATACGCCACAGAAATTTTATAGTTATGTCCCTTAGCCATACGGATCCTTGATGTCTTAAGAAGGAATGAACCTCGCTACAAAGATCTTGATAGGCTGTTGTGTAGGAGGATCTATTATTTTAATAATAAAAAATCAATAATCGGTTGTTATTTTTGCTGTTGCCACAAAGGTAAGACCTTGAAAACAACAGTGTTTGTATAGGGTGCCAGTTCTCATGTTCCAATCAAAAATGGACAAGGCCGTGGTCAAACTCCGAAATGTGCAGTGTTGTGAAAGAACAGTTTATACAAAAACACCCATATTTTTAATCAAATACTATTTATCGAAATTTATATTTGTCACTAGTTCATGCTTATATTGTATTCAACTGTTCTAAAATTTTCATTGAATGCTATGTCTTCAACCTTTTAAGTCTTTTTTGGTATTCCACTTTTAGGTATACTGCCTCCTGGTATTTTATGCCAATATGACAAACTTTTAGTCATCTTATTTGAAACATTCTCTGGTAGTTATATGTGTTTTGCAGTCATTATAATATGTTGAGGGCTTGGGTTTAGTTTGTTGATTTTAAGTTGTTTAAGAAAATATTAAGATGTGTTTAAATATGTTTAAATTTTTATCGAGTCGCATTAAATTCCATCTGCGATTTTATTATCTCTACAACATTGGCTTACGTCTTGTTGTTTAATAATTTTCTTGGCGGGTTTTAAAGTTGGTGGGATTATTTGGCTTTGTAGGTGGTGATTTACCAGGTATTTATCTTCAATTGTTTTCCACTGTGTTTCGATATTAAAAAGTTACTGTGAGCTGAACTGGTTAATTTCAAATGGAATTCGTTCGGTGTGGGCGTAAAGTTGTTATCTTTTCTTTTTATTCATATGTGGAATGGAATTACATCTTTCATTCGTATTATTTCGTGAAATTTATCAGCATCCACTTCATTCTGAAATAATGAGTTTTTGTTCAGAGAATTCGCAAATCAGTTAGAATATCTTTTATGAGCACATTATTTCGAAGAATTTCAGATCGAAAACGAACAAACTCTAATTCATCGACAATTCATTTTAACATTCGTAACAGGATTCATTTCATAGTAAATCATAGCACAATTCTATAAATTACATTAATTCTTTTTCTGACACAGAGCCAACCGCAGATTTACCTCTTGCCCACTCCCAAGTGTTTAGAACCAATTCTGTCGATTCAAAAAATATGACAAAACAAAATATAAATAGTGAGTATAGTGAAAACCAAATATCCGATTCGCTATCTGATGCCGACATTCCTCTCGTGAACACAAAAAGTTACAAACCAGTTCAAAACATAAATGATAACACCACTCCCGTTCCAATCGAATAAACCGAATCGCCGAACGAATCGTTCATCCGCTCAGCAACAGCTGTGAGTTTATTTGAAGAACGGAATGAAGTATTCAAAATGAAAAAGAGTTAAATACAGATGTGTGGAGCGGAAGAATACGTTGACGAAGTGGAAATAACGGATCTCGGGGTAATAATAGATAAAATTTAACCACAAAAAACTAATAGGAGCGTTTTTATGCTTGAAAGGGATCTGGTAGCTAACGTTTGCTAAAATCACATTCAAAGAACTGTAATAGTTGAAGACGAGCCCGAAATTGCTATTTAGTGCTCCAAAATGGTCAGAAAACACTCATCTCAGAATAATATGCAATAATCTACTAATACACTTTAATAAACGATAAAACCACACACTCAATATTTACAGCCAAAAATAACAATTCAAACACCTAAATGCAAAAGAAAACCAAAACCAGCGCCCAAAATTGAAGAGAAAAAAGAACCAGAAAAGGAACCGGAATACGAAAACGACTAAAAAATAGTGAAAGCGCTTCAATTCACCATCATGAACGCACTGAAAGAATTCGACCGAAAAACCATGAAAGAAGACCAAAAGACTGAAAATTTTATTGAACCAACAAGCGCATTGAAAGGACCCATAGGAATGAAAGGGCCAATTAAAGGACCAATAGGAATAGCTAAACCGGGACTCAAACCGGGACTCAAACCAGCTGCCCCGTCGCCAACAGCGGTAACGCCGAAAATAGCAGTTCCATCAAGGCCCGTTAGTAAGATAGCACTCCCGCCTAAAATGGGAATAAAACCTGTTATTAAATGAATAACTATAAGTTTATTGTGAGTGCACTATTAATATTATTAACGTTTAAAACATATTTTCTGATATTTCCGCTTCAATGTCGAGAGCGCCGTTTTAACTTTCACGAGATTAAATTTAATCAGTTGGTCCAGCTGCGTATACACCAATTAAAAGATCATCTTCAGCACCAAATATATCTATTTCATCATCAAAACGTAAAACTTCTATGCTAAATAAATAATCATCCTATAGCTTATATTAAAATTCAAGATTAAATAAAAATATAGGCCCTTAAAGTTATGTTCCTTTATAACACACACTAAAAGGAGCATCATTGTCAAATTTAGGAAGATACGAGTATGATACAGACTGCTGGTTGAAAACATTAAAAGATAATTATTATCCAGAAAGGTAACCTGCTCCAAATTCATACTTTTAATCAGTAGAATATAAACTAAAGAAAGTTTCTATTAATTAAACAGAAAGAGGTTTACTACCTATAACTAGAACTGAGAGGCTTAACGCAATAAGAAAAACTGATAAATATAATTTACCTGGTCCAGGAGCGTATCCTACAGAAAAGGTGAGACCTAAGTCATCAATTACATATTCAAATAGTATTTGTGTGAAAGAAAGAGTAATTAACTACTCTACATTTTTTGGAACAAAATAGCGTACAAACGAAACACCTGGCCCTGCTAGCTATAAAGTTTCCAACAACAAAAGTATAATTGATAGGGCAGGACGCAAATATTAAAATTCAAGTTGGGAAAAATAGACATCTAGAAAGTGAATATATATTATCACATCATTTCTTCCCAATCTTCATAGTAATCTAACTCAACAACTTTGGGTATTTGCTTTTTGTAGTCATATTTGAATTCTTTCTTATTCAATATTTTTAACTCAAATTTTTCTTTCTGTTCTTCAAAATACTTTTCTTTATTTTCTTCATTTATATCAGTCACAACTTGCTTCTGCTTTTGTTTTTGTGTTCCAAACCGACTGTTTATATAGATTCGTTTTTAAATTCGTGTTGATTTAGGAGATTGCTTTTAATATTCCTAAGGACTTGGGCCTATAAATTTCTTTCCAAATTAGTGGAAATGAACACAATTATCTATATCACGCGCTCTATCTTACAATCTAGTGTTTGGAGTTGGATTCAAATAATCATAACATTTTTCAACATTATATCTGTTAGGTCCTGGTTTTATATCTCTTGTGTTTAACGTCATTTCATGAAGTTTCTCTTCATGTGTGACTGCATATCTTTTTTACGAATATTAATTAATTTTCTTTTGCAGCATTGTATCAGGAGCTCTAACTTAATACTATTATGGTCCCGGTCCTGTATCAGGAAACCCAAACATAGCATCTGACCAACACATTGTTCTAGTTTGATATCGAGATACTTATGAAACGTATGGAGAAGACTTCGATTAAATACTTTTTGGATCATAATTGCCTGGACCTATCATATAATCCAGAGATTTAACTTTAAATTTTTACGATGGTTATTGTTTTGACACTATTTAGTTTTTAACAGAAAAATAGCTCGGTCTTTGAACTTTTTATTTAGGATTTATATTATAAGCTCCTGGTCCAACGTTTGCAATCATGTCTTAGGTAAGTAAAAATGGCTATCTCCCATTGCGATCAAGAATAGCAGACACATCACTCATTTCTCTGAAGTGAACACATAACTACAGTATAAAATAAATAGTAATACAATAAGAGTTTTCACTTCAATTATGAGAAATTCTAAAAATACTATATTTCTCAGTAATCGTATTAACAGTGAAACGTTTGATGAAGAGTCAAGTTAAGTAATTGATATTCCTATCGCATAAAAGAACTCTAACAATACAAGCAAAATTGTAAATGAAGGTAATGTGTAATAATTTAGAACTATATAGATTATAAGTAAGAGTTAGTAATAGTAGTAATGCTATGAAGTCCCATAATAAATTGTGCAAAAATAAAAATATGCTAATATTTGTTTAAAAGAAGCAGCACAAAATAGTATAGACAAAATATAACGCAGTTTCAATGTAATTTAATCAAATATTTCTGATTTCGCAGACATTCCATTTGTAGATAACTAGATTGATTCAAATTTATCACTTTGTCAAAAGATACCTGTGCAAACAACTAGAAATAGTTAATCATCCTAAAATCCAAATATATAATAACAAAATTTAAATATAAAACAGGCATAATAAACAACTTAGCGAAAGACTAGAACATCAAATAGCACATAATTATTTGAAAACTAGAAGACAGAACAAAAAATAGAGCATTGCCCTGTTTTCATCCCATTAGCTCCAAAGAATCAATTTCATGCAAATAATGAAAGCGATTCATCGACTCCGCACGTTGATTCAATTAATTCTGAGCACGAATATATTTAACAACCTAAATTATACAATTAGAACACCTTCTAGCGTTCTATTTCCCCATCTGTACCGGAAGAGATCAATTAAATCACTTGCACCTACAATTATGCCCCATTTACTCAGCAACCACTCTAAGACTCCTTCAACTACTCAGATCTCTATCATTCCTCTCTTTCAGTCCCTACCGTGTACGAGTCCTCCGAGTCAACACACGACCTTACTGTTTAAATCAAATTCAATAAGTAGAAACAGAAATAAAGCAACCATATATTCTACGAGCTCCCAACCGACAAGTAAAAAATAAATACTTTACAGGTAAAACCTTACTACTGTAAGTTCCCGGTTACAACTCAGACTGCAAAACGCACTTAATAAGAGGTAGGTGTGAAAACGATCGTTTGCTCTGGAAAATAGAAATTAAAATAAGGAGGAACGAAAACGAACGAAGTGGTGCACAAAATACAAAACAAAATAAACCAGGTGTTCGATGAAATTCAAAGGGGCGTTCAAAACGTAAACGTGATTGAAATTGAAAAACCAAATATTAAACCAAATCAAAATGCAAATTTGGTTTCAAAAGTTGGAGCGCAGAAAACTGGAGTAAGTAATATGAAACCAGGAATTAATAGAATGGGAGCTAAACCGGTCGGGATATAAAAACCGAATTAACCGAATCAAATTGAGCTGCCAAATGAACTGAAAGAATAAGAAGTGGTTTAAGAAGCTGTTGTGGCAAAAGCGCCCGTGAGGCCGGGACTCAAAATACCGATCAAAATACCGACGCCGGTAAAGAAATGATTTTCATCTAAGTTTAAACATGTTTAAACTTTAAAGTTGAGATATTATAATTGCATAATTGCAATAATAAATGGAAAATTATGGCATTGTGTTTCAAATACTTTCTAGATAACTTTTGGTTAATATCTCATTAGCGTTTTTTCTTTATTATAGCAAATTTAGCCTGTGAGCTAGAAGCTTTTAAGTAGGGGGACATGTGGGATATAAAAGCGTTTTACCTTGAGTCCTAAGTATCTTGAATTAGCATAATTTACAAAAATTAGAGCAATCCAACGATGTTTTCATTTTTTGACCACTGGGTCGAAAAGAGTTAATTTATTAAAAAATTTATATGACCTTTCTATATCCGACATTCACTACATTATTTCATTGATTTCACCATTTAAATAAATTATATTAAGTTAAGCAAACATACAAATGAATATCTATCACGGTAGCGGGTCAATGTGTGTGAGGCTCAGTATCGGTTTCCCCATTCCGTCAACTTTGAGGTCAACCATTTGCCCGCTGCTTGCGACCAACAAAACGAATCCCTCAATTCCAGCGCTGGTTACGATTAGCTCGCACGTTTACAGTTAAATTCCTGAGCTCCCAACGATGTCCGTCATTTAAACTAGTGGGAACACACTCGGTTTGCAAGCTACTAATTAAACTTGCCCCTTTGATTTGGCCGTTATTTTGATCTTTGTTCCGTTTGGAGCTTGAATTTGAACCTGGGCTGGAGAAATGAACGAGGACTGTGAGAAATTCATCTCGGAACCGCCGTGCATCTTCAGCTCGAGCTCGTTTATCATCAGGTGCTCCGTTATGCGCTGGTCCTTGTTGTGCTGGTCCGTTTTAACCTCGAAGTTGAGCGAGGGGAGCGCGGTGGCAGCCTTTAGTGGAGGAAGGGCCTTCGGGCGGGGCTTCAAGTCCACTGACTGATCAATTACTGGTTTAGTTAAATCCTGCGATGGAAGCGCAGTTGGAGTGGGGTCCTTCTGCTCCAAAACGGGCTGTTACACGTCCGTTTTCTACGAACTCATGTACTTAATCTCGGTGTCCTCTTTCTTTATGTCCGCCTACACGATTTGCGCTGGTGCATTTCCGCAACCCATTTTTGCAATTGTGGGGTGGAATTAATGCTGAATAAACGAAAGAAAACGATGAATATTAACATATTATTATGTAGTGTATTGAAATTTCAAATGAAATCCGTGTTTGTATACACATTTGTACACGATATCTAAAATGTCAGTCTGGTTTCTGCTAGTAACTATAGACAGTTTGTAAAGTGATCTTTCTTTGCCTACCTCAATAAAGAGATATTTAAACGTTTTTTAGAATGTTTAACGATATTTATGCTTTCTATTTAAAATTATGAAAGTGAAGAAACTCGTATGTAATTAAGGAAGTACTTACTACTTTTAAATTATTTTATTAAAAAAGAAATAAGTTATGCAGATAATACAATTAATTATATAATTAAGGTAATAATTCATTATCATAATTAACATAATTTATTTACAATTACTAGTATATATTACTATTTTCAGAATTCACTTATTTTAAAGCCTAATTTAATATTGTAATACGTGTTTTTTGTATAAATAATATGAACTAAAATAATTGTAAAATTTTGTGGTTACTAGATTCTGATTGTTTTTATAGATTTATTAATTTTGTAATCAAATTTAGTATTTTAAAATTTTAGTTAAGTTATGTGTTAATTAAAATAAATGTAAAGATACTGGAGATTTCAGGCAAGAAATTCCACCTCTCAATATGGAGTTTGAATCGCAGAAGACCTACAGACCGTGGTCTGACGAAGAGATGCTGCACGTGATAACCTGCATCAAGAAGCAGCACGCCCGGGTCATCAACTGGGAGGCCGTCGCCTGCTATATCGAAGGCAGGTCCGCCCAGCAGTGTAAGTCCTTCTACAACAACAGAGGTAGGAAGTTCGAGTTCGCGGCCGTCCTGCGAAAGCACGACATGCGCGAGCTGGGTTTCCGCTGGTACAGCTACCTGCTTAACTCTAATTATCAACATGAAACAGATCCGGTCAAGAGAATATACCTTGATAACGCCATTATGGACATGGTCACCTACGCCACGATGGTGAAGGACGGCGTCGCCTTCCAGTACGACCGGAACATGCTGTCGCTCGTCCAGTCGATCGTCAACATCCACTGCCAGTACAGCCCGAAGCTCATGGACCAGATCGAGAAGCACGGCAGCGCGAGGCTGTCTGGAGAAGTGATCCAGATGGAGCAGCTGAGGCAGTTCGTAAAGCTGATGGACGGCCTGGACTACATGGGCGTGTACCAAAAGATCAAAATATTATTGGCCGAGTGAAATGTTGTATTGCGTTTTGGAATCATAATTAATTAGTAAAGATCTTTTTGAAAGATGAAAACCACTGAGATGCAGAAGAAATAAAACTAAAACTCGTTAATTAACCTATTTGTATCTTAATTAATATTTATTTAAGTTAGTTAGATAAACTATAAATTGTTCAGAAATTATTCAACTACTGTGGTTCAAAAGTATCGCTAATTTTTGATAGTAAAATTATTATAACTCAACGTGTAAAGACAAGATGTCGAGTTTATTGTAATAAACAGATGTGTCTATTATTAAATTTATTTTTATTTTAAGTTATAAGACTTTATGAACGTGAATTTATGTAGCTTTATATATTTAATGAAATCTAAAGCTGATTGGGACGCATTTATTTTTTATGTTGAAAACAGTTTTGGAATAAAATAATTTTGTTTATCTAAACGATTATAGCCAAAATTATTTTAGCTACATATTAACTTATGGAGTTTGAAATTATTTATGATATCAAAACTAAATATTTCGCTTTGATTAAATATGATTGACTAAATATTTCGCTTTTTTTTAATCAGACTTGTTTGGAGTGGGGTTATGAGGATTGGAAATAAAAATTTAGCATAAAATAATTTAAATAGTGAACAACTTATATGTCAGTCAGAATGTTCCGATTCATAGTATTCTCTTAGCTATTGTCATTTCTTTGAACGGCGTAACCTTAATCCCTACATGGCTGTTACTATATGTGATCAGCTATTCTTAAACTATAATCAACTATTCTTAAACCCCCGTTCTTAAATTAAAATCAGATATTCTAAAATTAAAAACGGCTGTTACTAAAACCAGGAGTTATTTAACTTTAATGTTACGTTAACTTAAGTGAATCATTTTATAATAAGAACAGCCTTGTTAAAAGATAGTAAGTTCTATTAATCTATAAATCAAATTATTGCTAGCCGAATGAAATGTTGTATTGAATTTTGGAATCATATTTTAAAGTAGACTCTTCTTATTTTAAACACATAATATTATAACATTTTTCGTTTTTTATACTTGTAATCATTTTCTTGTAATCATAATATATTTGTAAATACTTCTGAAGAAGAGATAATAACATAACTCACTCAACAAAGAATAGAGATAACAGTAAACTAAGGAAAATATTAATCTTATCCATAAAGCTCGACTCTTACAGCAAATACATAAACTGTACAAAACGTATTCTAACATTTTATGAGTTTTGTTTATTTATATCAGAACAAATATTAAATTCCACTTCGGCACAAATGTAAGAAGACAACATCAAAGTCATAAGCAGGTGCAGGCCTCTAAACTAAAGGGAAATTCAAACCGGTGCGCATAGCATACTAGATTGCAACAAAAATCTGGCGTAAGTGTCTGTGAAACTTCCAGATCGTAAGGAATAAACCTCAGAAGGACAGATCGAAGGCGAGCAAACACGCTCATTTCAATTTGATGCGGTATACGGCGAAGACGCCACAAACCAGGAGTTGTTTAACGAATCGTTCAGACCGATCGTCCAAACTGTCGTCGAAGGCCAAAACGGCTGTATTTTCGCGTACGGCCAAACTGGAGCTGGAAAGACATTCACGATGTCGGGCAACGGAACGCAACCTGGATGCATGCCCAGTTCCTTCAACTACATTTTCGAGTATATTAGCTAACAACCAAGTACAGTTAGTTTTTCAATAAAAGCTAGCTACATTGAAATATACAACGAGTGCATAACTGATCTCATTAGTTAGCAAACGGATTTGCGCATTAGACAAAAGCCGGAACAAGCTATCTACATCGAAAATTTATCAGAACATTCGTGTGGAACTAAAGAGGATTTATAAAAGATTCTTGAAAAAGGATATCAAAACTAATGCATTAAAATAACCTAAATGGGTCAATGTAGTGCAAGGTCTCACACCATGTTCATAATCAAACTGGAAAAGACTGAAGTTGTAAATGGAGAAAAAGTATGCAAACTAAGTACTTTAAAAATGATAGATCTGGCGGGTTCAGAAAGACCAGAAATATCCAGGTTTAAAGAACCTATGATGATTAATAAGAGTCTAGCCAGTTTATATGTAGTAGTAAGTAAACTAGCCAGTTAAGCTCCACACATACCGTATAGAGACTCTTAACTAACCAGACTAATGTAGGACGCTCTGGACGGTAACTCTAAAACCGTGCTGATGGCTTTAATCAGTCCAGTCAGCTAGAATTATGAAGAAATATTATCAACGCTTAGATTTGCAGATTAAGTTAAGAAAATACCGAATTAATGAATTAATAAACCGTAAATTAAGTAGGAATCCGATTAATTAGCTATAAACTAAGAATATCTGGAATATAAGTGATTCATACATATCATACCTGTTAAATTTATACACATAGTATTTTTCAAAAAAGACGTGAAGTGGGGATAATAATAAAGTTATATGTGCACAATGTCAAGCGAGAGAAAAACCCAAGAGGATTAGCGATTATATTGATTTTGAAAATATTTATACATTATTTACATACAAAACTATTAAATATCTAACTTTTTTATTAAAGTAGTGATACAATAGTTGTATGATTTAGAATTACAATGTCTGAAGTTGTTTAAATTTCTGTTTAAATTTTGTCTAAATTATTTTAAAAGTGCTATTACTTTTCTTGCTCTATACTAATAAACTAAACACTAATTCCAAAGTAAACAACTCCACTTCATAATGGAACACAAGGGCTCATGGACAATTGAAGAATGTCAGCATTTCATATAGCTTATACAATAATTTGGTATAGGTCATTGGAAGTAAATATCCCAAGTAATGCAAACTAGAACTCCAAATTAATGTTAAATTCACTATTTCAAGCTTAAGTAAAGACTTGGTATGACAGACGAATAATTTAAGTTTTAAATTAAGACTTTTGAACAAACTTAAGCTAGAACCTCTCATAAGCCAGCAGTAATACCTGCCTCTTCAGAGCATTTACCTACTTTTTTCCCTTTTGATGTAGCGAACCTTAGTTAGTGATAAGTGATAGCTAAATTGGTAATAACTATAAAATATACTATTTATTAAACTTATATAAAATGAAAGAATATTATTGTGTTTGTAAACAGGTACTAAACAAAAATAATGTTAAATTATAATTAACAAACAACAAATAATTTTCATTACGCTTCCAGTTCATCGCCAAACCCGTCCATTTGCTGTTGCAGGTATTTATCGTCGTCCATTTCAAAGTATTTCTCGATGTCTTTTACATTTTGCACCTCTTTTTCATCCCTTTCTCCCTCCGTTTTTGAGAAGTAGTCCCCTTCTAAGTCAACTATTGAGCCAGTTCCAACTTTGGAGGTCTCCTGAGTAATCCTCCAGTTGTTATTGTTGCTTGATTTGGTCACGTTTTACTCAAAGTGCTCAACACTCATGCACTCTGATTACTTTGAGGGCCTCAAAGATTATTCCAAAAGTGATATTTTTTGGTTCAGGGAGTTGTTTTGGGAGTTCAGGTAGTTCAGTTTCTGGTTCATAGTTGAGTTCTGGTTCTAAATCAGGAGCGTTTTGAACTGTTGACGCTGTGACTCGAGATTTAGGGTTAATTATTGCACTTTAGACGTGTTCAAGAATAATTCGTCCTTTAAGGAGTAGATTTGAGCGTCCTTGGCTTGAATTTGAGATATGTACTCGGATTCCTTCACGTGAGAGGTGTTTAAGGCCATATGCTACCTTAATTAGTTGTTAATCTGCACCTGCGAGCTGAATTGTAAGGTGAGTTTTTCAAGCTTGGTGTTTAAATGTGCGATTTCCTGCTTGAAGGACGTATTTTCAGCTAACAGTGTTGCGTTTTAATTAACTAAATGCTGTGAATTCTGTACGTGCTCATTCTTCTGCAATGTGAGGAGCATCTAGCTCTTTTCGAATTATTATTGCAACTGTACAATTTACCCCAGTTGATTGCTCTTATCAATTTGCAGTTGTTTTATTTGCAGTTGTAGTTTCTCGTTCATTATCTATGTGTCGTGTAATTGTACTTGTTGAAAGTTCCTCACGTTAAATTACGGGTTAGTTTGCGTTTGAAAGAGTTGCTGATTTATTTGCTTCTTCAGTGAGAACTGATTTATCCCCTAAAGCTCCGTTTACAGTTCACTTATTTCTTGTTTTGAGTTCTCGAGTAATTACTAAAGTGTTTGAATTTGCATTTGGTAGTTGTTTATGTGGGAGTTGAGGCCCTCGTTTTCGAGTGTTTGCTTTTATATAGTTTGATTTAAATTGAATATGGTCGTTCTCAGTTCGTCAATCTCATTTTTGAGTAATTATAGTTACATGGGTTGATTCTGCTTTTTCCGCAACTCGTCCTGGGCTTTGTAGTAATTAAGCTCGTCCTCATGCGCTTATATTTACTCAGAGGCTGAGGTGAGCAGCATCTCAGCATCTTACAACTCCTGTTTAAAATAGTCAATTTGATTTTTAAACTCGCGCTTTTCATCCTCCAGCTTTATAACTTGCAAACTTAGCTGATAGCTTTCAATCTACTGCTATTAATATTTATTCGTCAAAGTTATTACATCATTTTGGTTTTAAGTAGCAACATTTGAATCCATCATGTGGTGTGGAAAATGTTTAATTATTACTGATTAACATTTAAATTATTATAATTTTGATCAGATTAGCTAAAATGTACATTTAAAATTTACATTTAAAATTTTTGATTCGTGACTTTATACACTTAATTCTGAAATGAAGTACTTGTTTAAAATAAGTACAGCGATATACTGAGCAGGCTTCTTTTATCTTTTCTCGATGGTACATAAAATGACTCACTTAACTGTAACCTTATCATCAGTACTAAGGCTCAATTTAATCATTCCATCTTCATCTCATAAATCATGGCAATCCACAAATCCAAACTTAGTTACACAATAACGTTACCTCAAACTAATCTCAATATCATACCTCTTTTCTCGATGTTACATATAGTATTTCATGTTTGCTAAAAATAGACACGTACTCTTTCACATCACATATATTACCACCTTCCAAACAATAAACACTCCAAACATATGAACTTTTACAATCAGTCAAACAGTGACACTGCGAAGCAACGTGATATGTTAGCCGATGAAAATATGTACCAAGACACTGTGTAGCAAACCATCTGTTTAAACGAAAACCTATCCGATTTGGACGTTGATGAGGAAATCAGCGACGAAATCGTTGTCATTCACGACCTGCGCGTAGCCAAGAACCCTCCAATCGTAGAAAGCGACACTTGCCCCTCAAACAATGCATCTTAAATCCTCCCCAAAATCTACTCCCTCAACAGAAACGCAAATAACCATGACCAACTGAATGAACACTCAAACCATTAAATTGATGAACAGTCAAATAATCTTAATGAATCATCTAATAATTAAAACATTATACAAGATAATTAATTAAACAATAAAAGTTAAAACTCAAATTAAAACGAATCTGAAAACGAACCGGATGAACTGATTAACAGTTCCCTCAGTTTCAGCTCCGCGTCCCTTTCCATCGAAATAAACATCCACGAATTTCACTCCAAACCAGGATAGGAAATACAAAAACACGACCAGTTCACGAAGCAAATGCTCAGAAACACCTCCACCGTTGAGGCACCACGAGCGATCGCGTTCAAACCGGTTGCAAAAGAAACAAGCATAATGAATTACGGGTACCCAGTTAGTATTGTTATTGAATAATACTCAGACATGGTTGAAAATAGTTTCAAAGCGCAAGTTCTGAATAAATAAAAGAACTACCCCTTTCAAATCACACTAATCAGTGCGATGCAAAGAAATAACTACAAATTAGCAAGATCGACCATGAATAGCACTAAAATTACAAACGGATTCAGCATAGAAATAAAGTTCAGCGAGGTGGATCTGGGGAAGATGTTCGACCTGCTGGTAAACATCGACGGTGCCATCTTCGCGATGCCACTGACCTACAAGCCGCTGTCGAAAGAAGGCCAGCTGCCGATGCCGAACGCACAGGCGATTCCGGCCCAACTGGTGCTGGTGGAGGAACAGTAGCTGACCCCGGTTACCGTCACCTTCGGAGAGCAGGTCCAGATCGTCCAGAAGAAGCAGGTGCTCTTCACCGCGCCTCTGGAGAGCTGCGACGTGTACACGGCCCCCAGCCAGAAAAACCTCTTCAGCTTCTTCGCGGACGAACAGGTGAGCCTGCACTCGGCCGAATACCTGCGGCTGAAGACCCTGCTGAAGGTGAACTTCGGAGACGCCTTCTCGCTCACCTCGGAGGAGTTCTTCGGGCCGGCGTTCAGCAAGCTGAAAGAGAGCACGAAGCTGCAGACGGACTGCGTGGCCCTGCTCGAGTTCAACTCCGCGCTGGCCGTGGTGAAGCTGGAGAGTGAGGCCCAGCTCCAGCGGCTCGTGCACCAGGTTTGCGCCCTGAAGCAGCTGCTCTTCGCGAAGCAGGACGAGGCCCGCAAGAAGAAGGTCCAGAGCTACCAGTTCGACCTGAGCCAGATCACGCTCTAGCAGTTCCTCCAGCAGAAGCAGCAGAACGAGGTCAAGATCGTGAGCGGCGCGCCGGTCTTCCAGAAGCCGACGGACTTCAAGGTCCTCTACCTCCAGGGCGGCTGCGTGGCCCGGATCTCGGACGCGCTGGACCTGAACTGCCAGCACGCGGTCTGGGTCCTCACCGAAGACAAGAGCTTCCAGGTGAAGGTGGAGGACAAGCCCATCACCAACATCAGCCAGAAGGTGCACGTGTGGCTGGACGGCCAGTGGAAGAGCTTCCAGATGAAGAACGGCCAGCTCGCCGTGAAGAAGAAGACCTACAGCCTCGCGTTAAACAAAAGCGTCTCCTGGCAGCGTTACATCGTGATTGGGAGCGGGCACTCGTCTGCGTTGGTGGACTTGGGAGAAGATATCCGCAGGTGGGCCGTGTTCCAGAACGTCATATGAAGCTCTGGGGATGTATTCTGATTTTGGAGATGAGTAAGCTAATTTGTGGTGAATAAAGCTGGTGAATAATGCTTCTGACAAAATATAAATGTAATTTTTATTTAAATATCTTAAAAATTAGAGCATACGCAGATTTGAAATATCTGTGCATATAAATTATATGCGCATTGAAATTATATTCACACCACGAAAAACATGTGCATATAAAAAAGTTCTGCATATCTTTACGTATGCGCATATTACTATAAATCTTACATAAATATATATTTACCCACTCCTATCCTATAAATGGACTGAATTCATAGCTGAAATAAGAATAAAAATATATGATATTAAAATATTTGGTAAATTTCATTTTTGTCCGACAATTCGTTGTTTTCTTTAATAATCAACGTCTTAACTAGACATGCGTGATTTAGTTCATTTTATTCCATTGACTACTATAGTATGAGGTATTCTACTAATTGAACGTAAATATTCATCAAAAGAAAGTGAATACAAAAAATACGACCGAATGCATGTTATATTACAAATTTCTAAAGTATTTATACAAAAAATAATTTTAGAATTACAACTACCTTAATAATAACTTGTTTTATACTTTATTTTGTTAAGTTGTATGTATTGAGCACTATTTTAAATGAATTGATGGCACAGTTTCTATCAAGATTAAAACGATTAAAATTTAGGTTTCATGTTTGGAGTGAATAGATTCTATGAATATTCAATATTTATACATAAATCGACTTATAGATGTGTTATATACTAATAATTCAATTATTTATCTATATTTAGAATTTGCGCTCTTTAATTTAACATCTATCAACATAGGTTAAATGTTGCTATTATGAATACATTCAATTAATTAAAAGATTAATTATTCACTTTAACAATCTCATAGCGAAGCAATTTCAAAATGGAGCTCATAATTATTATGAAAAACAAGCATATGCTCTGAAAATACCTTATTTTATAGAAAACTATTATTTATGTATTGAATCAAGCGTTTGACGATGTTTTGATTGGAAACTGGATATTTTATCAGCTGTTTAAGCTAGTCAACGTTTTTCTCATTTATATGTAGTGTATATTAATATTTTATTGGTATATTAATTTTATATATGTAAAAGTTATATACGTCATTTTATACAAGCCAAAACTTATTCTGGCTCGTATATGCAGATCTCAAATATATGCAGATATCGGAGTGTATATGATTTTTTATTCGCATACATTTTTTACATCAGATTTAAAATATATGCACATAGTCATTTCATATCCACATATATTTCAGATATGCGTATGCTCTATTATGCTAATTATATTTGTTATTATTTTGATGGATTTAGAAGCTAGATACAGATAATCATCATTTTTTATAATTTTAATTCATGTTCTTTTTCAATGATTCAAATTATAAAGATTTCCAGACAATAATTTTTCTTACATAGGTTTAATTGTTTTAATTTCATCAATACATAACATTAATTTTATAATCAAATTTAGTATTTTAAATAATTTTTAATGATGTTAATAAATGTAACTACTGAAGGGTTTGAAACATATAAATTTGTCTCTTATCTTATCTGGTAAATATACAGACACAATATTTATAAACATACTAAATATGAACTTACCTAAATACCCTTTCTTATGTTCTTAAATGGTATAATATTCTTTTCCTAAATCTTTCTTTAGTAAACAATGTTTAATTCATGTTTTTCATGGTGATTGGCACGTAAAGTAATAAAATATATTTGTGATGAAATAATATATTATTACATAACTTATTAATTGTTTGCAAAAGTACTTTATAAAGTATTTTTTATACAAATTTAGAACAAACTATAATTATGAAATACTTTTACAAATTTGATACATGCATTACAATCATAACTTTCTTGTACAAAAACTATCATGTCAAATTTAGCTCGATCATATCTTATAATCAATATCTTTGGAACCTTTTACAATAATCATTCACAAATAATCATTACTACAAAAGATGTATCCGCTTCCCAATATGGAGTTAGAATCGCAGAAGACCTACAGACCGTGGTCTGACGAAGAGATGCTGCACGTGATAACCTGCATCAAGAAGCAGCACGCCCGGGTCATCAACTGGGAGGCCGTCGCCTGCTATATCGAAGGCAGGTCCGCCCAGCAGTGTAAGTCCTTCTACAACAACAGAGGCAGGAAGTTCGAGTTCGCGGCCGTCCTGCGAAAGCACGACATGCGCGAGCTGGGCTTCCGCTGGTACAGCTACCTGCTGAACTCCAGCTACCAGCTCGAAACGGACGCGGTGAAGAAGATCTACCTGGACAACACGATCATGGACATGGTCACCTACGCCACGATGGTGAAGGACGGCGTCGCCTTCCAGTACGACCGGAACATGCTGTCGCTCGTCCAGTCGATCGTCAACATCCACTGCCAGTACAGCCCGAAGCTCATGGACCAGATCGAGAAGCACGGCAGCGCGAGGCTGTCTGGAGAAGTGATCCAGATGGAGCAGCTGAGGCAGTTCGTAAAGCTGATGGACGGCCTGGACTACATGGGCGTGTACCAAAAGATCAAATTATTGCTGGCCGAGTGAAATGTTGTATTAAAGATATATTAGCATACTAATTGATATTAAAAAATTATTATAAGAAGGTTTTCACGTTATACCAAAAAATAATAAATATATTTTGTCACAAATAATATAATTATTGTTGATAAGGTTACGTTAACTTAAGTGAGTCATTTTATAAGAAAAGCCTTGTGCAAAAGAACGTAAGTTCTATTAATCTATAAATCAAATTATTGCTAGCCGAATGAAATGTTGTATTGAATTTTGGAATCATATTTTAAAGTAGACTCTTCTTATTTTAAACACATAATATTATAACATTTTTCGTTTTTTATACTTGTAATCATTTTCTTGTAATCATAATATATTTGTAAATACTTCTGAAGAAGAGATAATAACATAACTCACTCAACAAAGAATAGAGATAACAGTAAACTAAGGAAAATATTAATCTTATCCATAAAGCTCGACTCTTACAGCAAATACATAAACTGTACAAAACGTATTCTAACATTTTATGAGTTTTGTTTATTTATATCAGAACAAATATTAAATTCCACTTCGGCACAAATGTAAGAAGACAACATCAAAGTCATAAGCAGGTGCAGGCCTCTAAACTAAAGGGAAATTCAAACCGGTGCGCATAGCATACTAGATTGCAACAAAAATCTGGCGTAAGTGTCTGTGAAACTTCCAGATCGTAAGGAATAAACCTCAGAAGGACAGATCGAAGGCGAGCAAACACGCTCATTTCAATTTGATGCGGTATACGGCGAAGACGCCACAAACCAGGAGTTGTTTAACGAATCGTTCAGACCGATCGTCCAAACTGTCGTCGAAGGCCAAAACGGCTGTATTTTCGCGTACGGCCAAACTGGAGCTGGAAAGACATTCACGATGTCGGGCAACGGAACGCAACCTGGATGCATGCCCAGTTCCTTCAACTACATTTTCGAGTATATTAGCTAACAACCAAGTACAGTTAGTTTTTCAATAAAAGCTAGCTACATTGAAATATACAACGAGTGCATAACTGATCTCATTAGTTAGCAAACGGATTTGCGCATTAGACAAAAGCCGGAACAAGCTATCTACATCGAAAATTTATCAGAACATTCGTGTGGAACTAAAGAGGATTTATAAAAGATTCTTGAAAAAGGATATCAAAACTAATGCATTAAAATAACCTAAATGGGTCAATGTAGTGCAAGGTCTCACACCATGTTCATAATCAAACTGGAAAAGACTGAAGTTGTAAACGGAGAAAAAGTATGCAAACTAAGTACTTTAAAAATGATAGATCTGGCGGGTTCAGAAAGACCAGAAATATCCAGGTTTAAAGAACCTATGATGATTAATAAGAGTCTAGCCAGTTTATATGTAGTAGTAAGTAAACTAGCCAGTTAAGCTCCACACATACCGTATAGAGACTCTTAACTAACCAGACTAATGTAGGACGCTCTGGACGGTAACTCTAAAACCGTGCTGATGGCTTTAATCAGTCCAGTCAGCTAGAATTATGAAGAAATATTATCAACGCTTAGATTTGCAGATTAAGTTAAGAAAATACCGAATTAACCGCTAGTTAAGGTGGAATCTAAATAATTAGCTGCAAATTAAGAATGTCCGGAATAGAAGTGATATAAGTCAAAGTGATATATCGCATAAATATGCATAAATCTTATTAATCTTATAAAATATTAAGTATACATACATAATTAAACTGAATGTTAGTTAATTCAGTTGTTATTATTTAATATTGAACATTATTGTTAGAAATTCTAAGAATCTATCTAGAATTACTTTGTTTTTCATATTTAGATGTTATCGTTTAATATTTAAGCGATTTAAATAAAAATAGTATATATATGTGTTAAAAGTTCCATCTCAAAATAGTGAATGAACATGTTTGTTCGGCAGAGCGTTTAAGTAAGATAAAATAATGATGCAGAAATTTTAGCTTTTCTTTAAGACTAAAAGCATATTGACAAATACATCCGTGTAGAATAAAGTAAATCTAACCCAAAATATTCTAAGACACTAAATGAATAACCAACACGTTAAATAAATAATGTTAAATAATACATTCAAAATAATGAAAATGCATTAATTCACACAATATCCATGAAAAAGAGTTAGCGCCTTACTGTAAGCTAACCAGTACTCGAAAATTGTGCAGTTGTACGTTCGGTACAATATAAAACACCTAAGTAAGCAGATAAATCTATTCAAGCCGAAATTAATCAAAAATGCGTAAATAAGGACGTATCTCTGCAAACAAAGTCGTTTTCGTTTTAAGAAGGCGAGTTATTAACACAAACAACAACATTACAATCTAAAAAAGAACAAATTCTGGTATAAATGTAGCATTAGTGCTAAACTGAGAGTTCTCATACCGAAACCCCTGTAGTTTTCGAAGTAAGTGTTCCCAAAGCTCAAAATAGTTAGTTAGAGCCTTCCGTTTCAATAAAAATTATGAAAGAGCCCTCAATATAATTAAATTTACCTTCACAACATCAAATAGTAGAAAATTAAGAAGAAAATACAAATCCTTTCATAATAGACTAATCCCTTTCTCATCATTCACAAGATTAAATAAATAATCAAATAAACTAAGAACAATTCAGTTTGGATTTGAAACCGGAGGAAAAAACTGAAATCGAAAACGTAAAACATTTCAGTTCAACCGAAATCAGTGAAATATCTCAGGAACCTCAAGAAGTGAACGTGAGCTTCTCCGTAATCGAGAAAAAACACACCCACCCCGAAATTCCGCACACTGAACCAAATCAGTCAATCAAATTTAATTATGTTGAGGTTAAAACTTGGAGAGAAAAAACACCTGAAATAATTCTTGAACCACTTGAAAAGAAACCAACAGAAACAGCGCCAATGGCAGCTAGCTTCAAAGCACCAATTATCAGCTAACCACCAAAAATTTAACACATTGATGGGCTCCCAATCGCAATCAACATTGAAAACTACTCAGACACAGTTTCAGAACCATATAAAGTTTAAATATCGCCAAAATAGGTTAAACATAACCTATAATTTATGCTCATGAGCACTATGCCAGGAAACAGATACTAACCAGCAAGATCCAGCATTAAAAGCACCCAGAATAACATAATACACAACATAGAAATAAAGTTCAGCGAGGTGGATCTGGGGAAGATGTTCGACCTGCTGGTAAACATCGACGGTGCCATCTTCGCGATGCCACTGACCTACAAGCCGCTGTCGAAAGAAGGCCAGCTGCCGATGCCGAACGCACAGGCGATTCCGGCCCAACTGGTGCTGGTGGAGGAACAGTAGCTGACCCCGGTTACCGTCACCTTCGGAGAGCAGGTCCAGATCGTCCAGAAGAAGCAGGTGCTCTTCACCGCGCCTCTGGAGAGCTGCGACGTGTACACGGCCCCCAGCCAGAAAAACCTCTTCAGCTTCTTCGCGGACGAACAGGTGAGCCTGCACTCGGCCGAATACCTGCGGCTGAAGACCCTGCTGAAGGTGAACTTCGGAGACGCCTTCTCGCTCACCTCGGAGGAGTTCTTCGGGCCGGCGTTCAGCAAGCTGAAAGAGAGCACGAAGCTGCAGACGGACTGCGTGGCCCTGCTCGAGTTCAACTCCGCGCTGGCCGTGGTGAAGCTGGAGAGTGAGGCCCAGCTCCAGCGGCTCGTGCACCAGGTTTGCGCCCTGAAGCAGCTGCTCTTCGCGAAGCAGGACGAGGCCCGCAAGAAGAAGGTCCAGAGCTACCAGTTCGACCTGAGCCAGATCACGCTCTAGCAGTTCCTCCAGCAGAAGCAGCAGAACGAGGTCAAGATCGTGAGCGGCGCGCCGGTCTTCCAGAAGCCGACGGACTTCAAGGTCCTCTACCTCCAGGGCGGCTGCGTGGCCCGGATCTCGGACGCGCTGGACCTGAACTGCCAGCACGCGGTCTGGGTCCTCACCGAAGACAAGAGCTTCCAGGTGAAGGTGGAGGACAAGCCCATCACCAACATCAGCCAGAAGGTGCACGTGTGGCTGGACGGCCAGTGGAAGAGCTTCCAGATGAAGAACGGCCAGCTCGCCGTGAAGAAGAAGACCTACAGCCTCGCGTTAAACAAAAGCGTCTCCTGGCAGCGTTACATCGTGATTGGGAGCGGGCACTCGTCTGCGTTGGTGGACTTGGGAGAAGATATCCGCAGGTGGGCCGTGTTCCAGAACGTCATATGAAGCTCTGGGGATGTATTCTGATTTTGGAGTTGAATGAATTTGATATAATATAATTTAAAGCATGAGATATTTAAATATAAATCTATGTATAAAATGACTCCATAACCTTTTTATCAACAAATACTAAGGCCCATATTTATCTCTTACCAAGATTATATTGGTGTTATTCAATGTTCATCATGTCCAAAGCAAACTGAGAATAAATTAACTCATATATAGTAGTTTTATTACCAAAAGCATTACTGAGCAAATAGTAGTGAGAATCATAGTTTGAAATCATCATAAATTTTACTTCAAAATTTTTAGCTCAAAATATGTTAATAATTTTAGTTATATAATATATATTACTAATTTGATATTAACACTCCAAAACACCACTCACTTACTGGCTACAGCCATCTTTTAGCAGTTCCCAGCTTCATTGACGATATTAATAATAAATAATACTTACATAACTTAGTGTTAACTTCACGTTATACTGGATAATAAGCCTGAAGAAATCCCAAAAAATTAGCTGGTATAAAGTAGCTGTACACAAGCGAATTTAGTTTAAAATAATTTTGTAATCCGCATTCGCTTATTATTAGTTTGTATAAATAATTGAGTTCAAAAGTCAAATCTTCACAATTAAAAGCTTAAAATTTTTGAAAATACAATAAATTATACAATAAATTTTTGAATATAGCTGTCAAAGTAGATGTTATTATATTACTATCTAATAATAATATTTATATAATTCGCAAGTCCAGATAATTACAAAACCGGACACTTCTTCAACAAAAATTTTAAGAGTTGTGTTTATAATTAACTACACGCAAGATCATTACAGATTCTTTGCCTAGAGTACAAATATAAATTATTATCCAATACAATGATAATAGATGGTGGAGATTTAATTTTGGTTGAGTAACCACAGGTACCAAAATCTTACTCAAGATCTGTAACAATGCAATCACATAAGTTGTGGGGACTAAAAGTATATTTGAATTACTTTTGGATTTAAATAAAGGAAATCGGTATTGAGCTGGATAAAATAACTGTTAAAGTACTGAAATATCCAATATTGATGAATATATTGATTACTTAACAGAAGGAAACCTTTGATGTGGATAATAATAAATACAGTTGTTGATGAGATATGCAATATACTCTAACAATATCAGACTTCAAGAACTACTATTTCTCTTACAATAAGAAAATGTTAAAACATTGCTTGAAGGTAGTGATGTGTTATATTAAAACAAAACAAAAATGTCACCTATATTTAAGTGCAAGCTCTTGTTTCCCCCTACTTAAAAGCTTCTAGCTCACAGGCTAAATTTGCTATAATTAAGAAAAAACGTTAAAGAGATATCACTAATTCAACATAATGAATTGATTTATAACACTTTGCTTGATATAATTATACTAATTGTAATATAAGCTATTATCACTATAAAAATTATGATACATACTACATACTACACTAAATTAATAAATATCGCTAGATATAATGTTAATATGTACTTAGTTAATCTACTTATGTTTCAATTGGGACGACACTCAGACCTATACCACCTCCGAACAAGCTCAAGAAGAGAATGCAGAACCAAAACATAACGCAGCAGTATTAGTTTTTCTTGGCCATTATAAATGGAGTGAGTATCTTATACAATATACTTTAATTTAAAGATTTAAATTTATAGTATTTTATTATTTTTTATTATTATCTTTATAGTATGAAATATGGCCTAAAATGTGAGGAAATAATAGGTTACTTATAACTATATCTTATGTGAATTTTGAGACACCTCGAAAAATTGACTTTTTAAAAATGAGAAAAAATGCGTTGATTTTTCGTGGTTGCTTTTGGATTATAGGAGGTTGTTACATATGGTCCTCCAAATGAATATATAGATAAATGAAAAATGTTAAAAGAAAGGTTGAAAAAATCTAGCCCTTCGATTGATCGATGCACCTATGTATGTTCAGCAACCATAAAAATAACAAAGAAGCAATATGGTCAAGCTTTCGTGCAAGCTGGTCAATTCATTCAACAGGTTTAACAGTAATATGGCTAAGTTTAAGTGACTCAATAACAACAGATTAATCCTATAATCAATCAACAAGATTATTAACCACCAACTTATGTTTAATGTTATATTTGTGAAGTGGCTTTAATTCATATTAATTTAGCTTTGGGAGAGTTCTTAGGATATAAAGCAAGTAAATTGTCATTGAATTTATTAGAATATAAACCAGATATAATAAGTGCACAAAACAAAAATTTATAATATATAACCATATATTATAACCATTTATTAGTATATTTACAGTAATATTTTTTGGGTTTTTCAGGAATTGGGAGGTGGCGTTTAAGTGAAATAGTGCATATTGTCTGGTTCGATAGCATGAAGTATTACATTTTTAATTTTCACACTACTAATGAAACTCAAATTATCATACACTTTAGAGTTACAGTTTATGGCACAGTGTGTCTGTGATAGCTATGTTTATATCAACAGACAATAATTAAAAAGTGAATAGTGATCTAATACTAATAGCTTTATAACTTTAGCTGCTTTCTTCAAGTTAAAATTATAAATATATTACTAAACACATACCTCAAAAAATCAGTAGCGATATCAAATGTATTATAATTTAGTACATATATTTAACTTATATATTATATATAGTTCTTTCACTAAATCTGGCCAAACATATAGCCGGACCGGGTTTGAAATTCTCTGATATAATTGAGGTGGGAGGCTAATATTAAAAAATATTAATGTATATCAACAGTATATAACATAGTTATATTTTATTCATTTTTTAATGTTTAATTGTTTCACTTCATACATCGACATTTTTCACTATATTTCTTGAAATTCACTATTAATTCAGTTTAACAATCTGGTGCGATATAGCTTTAATTATTTCAACTTGAAAATAATCTGTATATGTTTCTAGACCAGAGCTTTTATATATTTTTCTTTGTTAAACTACAAATTTTCACTGAATGTTACGAAATTAATAAACATTTCCTGGACGGTTTTCGAATTTATTTCACTATTAGTATATATCATAATATAAATAATAGTATTATTATACAAAATGATATAATTTATCCATATTGTCTTGGTTGATTTAGATTATTTGTTGTTACATTTATATTCATTAATTTCGTGAACCCTTTTTCGGACTGCAAATTAATATTTATTCTCTTGGACCAGATACTATATATAATAACACTCTTTACTTGGGTATCTAGATTTATTCTGTTGTTATAAATATTAACATTAGCTCACATAACAATTCATTCTCCTTGAGTATTTTAGGTCTACAATTATATAGTATTATATCACTCAGTATTTATAGTTAATACAGAAGACAAGCTACAACGAAGATAATTTTCTCACTTCTCTAGATTTCTAAAAAGACTAAAACTATGGCCACTTTCTAGCTTACCAATTCACTTCATAATATAATAGAATTTTGTAATATACTTAGCTCTATAATGGTTAAAATGGAAACTAGTTAAATGACTCATCATAAATGCCCCAACATCACTCTTGGAACTTTTAATATAATAACCATTGAAAAATGTCAAAATATTTGATAAAATTGAAGCATTTTCACAACTTTAACGAGACGAAAATAAGCTACATCAATTAAATACAGTTTTTCGCTTTATTGAGTCTGAGTGTATTATAATCAGCGATGTATAAAATATTTCCTCCGCGATTTTTTGTTCAATAAGAATAAAAAATAAAATTAAGAACACAGATCTTTGGGAGATCGAGCCCTCTTAATTGAAGTTGTTATAAGCTGAAAGCATTGTATCATCATATATTTGGTTCGATTCCCTTCTAGTCAATAAATTGCTGGACTACTATATATTTTGTATTCCAAGAGATAAGTTAATATTTAAAACCTTGCAAGCAGCTATATAATATTAGTAGAATAACTTGAATAATGGTGATATATTATTCAATGATATGATACTTCTTTCCTTCAGAAGAATGATTTTATATTTTCCTTTTTCACATGTATTAATAATTTTAATATTTTATTTCCGTAAAAATAATTAATTTATTTTAGTATATGTGTTTTATATTTAGCTTAACATATTTTCTTCATTATATTTCTTAAAACGTACAAATTTAGTAAATAGAGTAAGAACCTTGAAGTGGAAAATTATAATGACAATAAAAACACTGATATACAACAAGCAAACACATATTATAAAATTATCTAAAATAGTTCATAATTCAATACCCGGTCCGGCTATCCAAACATCTCATTTAACTCAGAACCACATAAATCAAATAAGTACTTGAATCTGTGGACTATTTTCATTTTTATCTACAAATAGAATCATATCTTAGTCAATATCATATTAATAACTTATTGGCTATCTCAATTATAATCTCTTGAAGTTAGAGTTAAACGAAAAATTAATATGTTAGTAAATTCATTATTTAACAACTTATTAGCCTGATTATATTAAATTCAATTTGTTGAGTTCTGGTTACGCTAAACTTTAATTAATATTTGTATTGAGCTGTTTTAATCTGTTAAATAAATCTAGAAAGTAAATATTCAATAAAATATTTAATACATTGAATCATAATAAATCCTTTAACTGTTATTTATTATAACAATTAAGAATGATACTGTTGCAATGAAACATACAATCTACCTTGTTGACAGAATAATATTCTGTTGACATTGTAAAAGCTGAAGTGGATCAAAACTTGTAATTGTAATAAATAATTTTAATTACTTATATTATCTATATTAAAACAATTAAATGCCGTTCTAATTCTTAAAGCCATTGTAAAAATTATTTTTATGTTTGTGAGTATTTTGATTTTATTTATAATTAAAATAACCAATGCTACTCTTGACGTATAATGTTAATATTGGTCTATTAAATAACTTATAGAGCAACAAGTTAGTAAATATTAGACTAATTGTATTAGATTAGATAAGTTGTAGCCATTTTGTTGAATGTGCGAAACTAAGAAAACTAAATGGACTAAAACAATCGGCTTACTTGTTTATGTAGGTACCCCCAATATAAGCGGTATTGCATTGTTATTGCATTTATTACAATTTTCAAAATATTTATTTTTACTAGTTGTTCATGTAAAGTAAAATTATAAGGACTAAATGGGCAGTGTAAATTTTACTTGAACCAATATTCAGTAATTTGATTAAACCACCGCACAAATATTTTGAATTTATTACGTTATATTTTTATCATTTAACCTCGACTCAAGAAAGCGTGAAATTAGAAATAAGAGGCGTAAATTGATAAAAGTTTCCTAACATATAGAGTAAGTGGCTGCAATCAAAATATTGAACCCGTTTTGAAAACTGGTTCATTATCAGTAAATTAGGCCGCATTGTAAGAAAACAGGTTAATTGGAAGTAAACATACCTAAAAAATGTGTTAAAAGCAAGTGTTTCGCGTGTATCCAGGATAGACCCCATTTTGATTTTTTGTTTCTGTCGAGGTAGACAAAGTTATGATTCAGTTTTTAGACCGGTTTTGAGGTGGGAAACTGAATGAAGTGTAAAACATTTTAATATTATTTTACTTTATTATTTCGATATGTAACAAACAACATATAATCACAACAGCACAGCCCCAAATTCCAATTATTTCTAAAATATTTTACTGTGTATATTTCCATCCTTTAATTAAAGACCAAATGCAACAACAACTGTATTTGAGCTGAAACTGGGTCAAATAGTCTTTTTGAAACTTAATATCCCAACATGGGGGTTATATTTTTTGTAGAAAATTAAAATTACTCTAGATAGCTTTAATATAGCGTCGCCTGCATTATAAACCATTGTTCACATGTTTCGGATGCCCTTTAGCTGAATTAGCCGCTTAGTAGATTCGCGTGGCACTATATTTAATAAATATATTATAAATATATTATTTAATAACTTATTACTTTTCATTGTAGTTATTTTCTATTTACAGCGTTATTAAAATCTCGAATGTAAATATATTAATATAACAGTTTAAAATGTAACATGAAATCACTCTTTAACCTAGATTTGTTAGTTCTACAGATTCATAACAACTGCCTTCATCTCAAGCCCTTCCCTACGCACCTTACGTTCACTCTTCTTCGTCCAGGCTCTAATTTGTATTTCGATGTCCATGAGCGTTTTCTCGAACGTTTCTGGGGCAAGAATAGTTCCGCTCACCCCCAAAGTAATTGTTAGAAGCCCAAAAAGGAGATAAACAAAATGCTCCTTCCCGTTTTGGAAGAACTAAAAGATGAAAACGCTTATAATGTTGCTGATCCAGTTCACTGTGTAGCCCAGCCCGTTCAGTTTCACCTTGTACTTCTGAGGGAACATCTCAGAGAAGAGCATAAAAACGATTGGCTCAGGTCCAATATTGTAGAAAAAGAAGAGTAAAAGCAAGGCAGCTAATACGTAAAGCTTGTTGCAGTGGAAGAAATACAAAGCGGCTATGATCACGTGGCAAAGGGAGACGCCAATGACGCCGGTCATGAGGATGTTACGACGCTTTTGTTTTTCAGCGATTGGGACTGCAATCAATGTGTAGACTAGATTCACCACTCCAATGATCAAAGACGCGTAAATACCGGATTTCTCGCTCTTAAACAGAGACTCGAAGATGTCAGACGCGTAAATGATAATCGCATCCGCACCAGTGAACATCTGCATCATACCAAGCGCAACTGTAATATATACCACACGCTTGAACTGCGTTTTCGTCAGCTTCTTGTTGAACTAATCCGGACTAGAGGTTTACACCCTGCGCGCAAACGTGTTACTTGTTTCCTCAGCTGAAGATTTAATGAAAGTTGCCGAAATCATCTCGTCAGAGTGCTGAATTGCATCCATTTGATTTTCCTGCTCCATAAGGTCGTTTCTTTGTTCTTTGAGTGAAATTTTACGCATTTCCTTCTACTTCACGTATATTTTACGCAAACAAAACAACGCCACGAATCCACAAACAACTGGGAATGCAAAATTCAGCATCCAAAACTCATAGTTGAAAGAAGTGAGCAAATGAATCACATAGGCAAGCACAATACCTAAATTAAGTGCGATTGCAAAATTCATCATTGTATGACCACGCTCTTTGGGCGATAGGACCTCAGCAACGAGCAATGGAGTAAGAGAACTTATAGAAGAAGTTACTAAACCTGTAATTGTTCTTATTACTGTCAAATAAATCCAATGCACAGGCACCATTGTTAGCCCACTAAACAGCATTTGTAAACCAAACAAAATAATCAAAGAATTCGTGAAGCCTAATTTTTATACGTAAATTGGAGTAAGAATCGTACCGAAAGCTGCACCGACGCACAAGGCAACTTCAAGTGTAGAGATAATTGCTTCGTCTTCTGTGTTTGTTCTAGTTTTAGTACCATAAAATTCAATCACCTACACTGGAAGATTTGTTAGCGCATTTCCCCAGTTCAGTCCTGATATAAATGATATAATTTTAGTGTTTAGTTCCATAATACGGTGTGGAAAATTAAACTCTACATAATAAGTATAGTTTATTAGTATAACGTTTATTTATTATGTTAATTAATGTAAATTAATTAAAACCCAATCACATTCATTCAAATATCATTTATTGAACATTATTTATTAGATTTGTGTTATCGTTAGATGATTATATAAAAGTCTAGTATTTATATTTGACTTTACAGTTTATCAAGGACAGTTAATAGTTAGAGAGTTCAAATGTTCAATTATTTTAGTAAGAATCATTTAATTCCTTTATAGTATCTAATAATTTCATTAAAAACATTTGAACAAGATATTTAGATCAATATTTAGTAATGATATAAAATGAATAATCAGTTCACTCGTTATCAAACTATATAACATTTATTAAAAGTCCATTAATTATTTAGTTTTGTAACATTCTTCTAATAACATAAAAAGTAATTAAGAATGAATAATGATTCACAGAACGAATGAGTTATTGCTTATTATAGCGTCTTTTATCGCGTTGACGAAGTTAATGTTCACATTTTACCTGTGGACGATCTTCTTCAAAACGAATATTCCTCCACTAACCAGTTCAAACGCCGTTATACCTAAATACAAAACTACTGTTAGTTTAATCGAGTTCTTCAAAATTTACTGGTACAGTTTTTGAATCACCTTCGAGTCAAAGCCCTTGTTCGGCTCTGGGAACTCGCACGTTCCTTCAGTAACGCATTTGGTGTCCCTAAACTAGTAGCTGTAGTACCTGTCGTTCTTGCTCAGAACCGAAAACAGCTCTATCATCTCTCTGGCGTCGTGGAATACCTCCTGTTCGACTTCGTTCTTGATCGAGTTCTTTCCGGCAATGCAGGCTGGAACCGGCTTCACTACTTAATAAGCGCCGTCCTTGCCGCCGACGGCCATTCTGAAGAGGCCGCGGTCGTCGGAGTACTCCATGTTGATGTGGGAGACAGAGACCTTGGGCACCTTCAACGTTTCTTCGCCGCGGACGGCCTTGGTGGCTTGCTCCAGGATGTCGACTCCGAGCCTGGAGGACGGCAGCTTCACGTTGGAGAGGTCGGACACGAGGGCCATCACGGTCTCGACCAGGTCTTGGTGGTCGGTGGGCTCGAAGGTGGTCATGTTCTTCACGGCGTCGAACTTCTGGCGCAGCTTCTCGTTGGTGCCGAAGTAGGACATGACGGCCGAGGTGGTGAACTGCATGTCTGGCCCGGCGGTCCTGAAGTTGCACTCCATGTCATAATAAATGTCGGAGCCCTCGTTGATCTTCTTGTCGGCGTCCAGGTAGAGCGGGACCTGTCTGGTGCCGTGGTCTCCGAGGATGACGACGATGGTCTCTGGCGCGTTCTGCTTGATGTTGTCAACGATCCGCCCGAAGGCTGCGTCGGCGTAGCGCAGCACGGTGGAGTAGGCGTCGTGCATGCCGTACACGTCGTAGCGGTTGGAGCGGCCGACGCCCACGATGAACTCGTCGTAGTGCTTGGCATCGTCAAACCAGCTGAAGTCCTCGTGGGTGTCCACGTTCTCGTAAAAAGCAAATATGGGCTGGGTCTGGTTCTCGAGCTGCTTGTTGAAGAAGTGGTTGAACATCATGCTGCTCATGCGGTCGTTGGTCCAGTAGGTCTGCTTTTCTGGGTAGTCGGGGATGCCCATCTGCTCGGCTTCTTCGCGGGTGGGGTAGAACTGGTGGATCTCGTCGAACCAGAGTGGGAAGTCGGCGAGGTGCTTCGGCATTCCTTTCGTAACTTATTTACCACGGAAGGCGAAATATTGTATTTTATCACCATCAAAATTACATGGCCATACCATCATATTTCTATAGCCATATTGCTTAAACTTGCTTGGGAAATCATCAGCGGCATTAAATTAAGAACCTATCATATTTACTGAAGTATGACTTGGCGACTCTCCAGTAACAAATGAATGCCATCCGTTGACGGTCGGGATGCCGTTGCTGCGGAGGCCCATGAAGGTGTGTCCGGACTCGGCCAGGGCGGCGAGCTTCGGGAGGTACTCTCTGCGGTAGGGCTGGCCCTGCATGGACTTGTTCTCGTTCAAGAGCACTTCGTCGGTCACGTACTTCGGAGCGGGCGAGAAGGACTCCCAGAGCAGGAAGACCACGTTCGGGAGCTTCTCGGCGGACTTCTCGGGCAGGGCCTGCGGGGTCTTCTTGTTGTAGGCGTCGGCGAAGGCCTTCGGGGCGTGGACGAGCGGGTAGACGGGCACGGGGCGCTGGTCGAGCCACTCTTCTCCGGCGGGCAGCGGGAACTTGGAGCGGATGTGGGAGACTGACTCCAGGTACTGCTTCTCGGGCATCTGGTGGTTGAAGTAGGTGCGGTAGAAGTACCAGTGGCAGGGCACCACCTCGTCGAGCCTGCTGCCGTTGAAGGCGAAGACGTAGTAGAAGAAGAGGCAGATCGTCGGAAGGGCGATCGCGAGGCGCAGCTTGGCGTTGATCGGCTTCATAATTTTCTTCGCCTTCTTGTGGGAGCAGCTCTTGAAGACTCTAGCGAATATGAGATATAAAATTCTCAAACTCATGCAAACAAATAGGATAATAGCAGATGCTATGATCTTTCTGTGGAAAATTTTGTAGGCATCGAGGCAGCGTTTGATGAACTCGGCATTGAAGTCGCCTTAAAATAGTTGTCCTTCTTCTGGTAGGGTTGCGTCAAATGGATCAGGAGCATATATAAAATAGTAAGTTAATGGTATATCCGCACTAAACCTCATGAGGAGGCCGTGAGTGAAGATCATGTCAAGAATGGACATACCAAAGTTCACAATGGCGGTGACCATCATGAAGATGCTGACGGTGGAGCGAACCCAGAAAGTGTTCGGAAGATGAGCGAAAATAAATTACTGGATGATCCATTTAGTAATATTTTCGATAGCAAGGAGCATCAAATGTGGCACGAGGTTCCACTTTTTGTAGGAGATCATGGACTCCTGGAGCGAAGTGCCGAAGTACTTCACTATTCCTGGAAGCACCAAGGAAATGAAGGCGATCAAGTGGATGTGCGACTTCACGGGCTGGTAGCCGTGCTTTTTAACATTGGTTTTGCGAACGTCTTGGGCGTTCGAAGCAACTTTGTTGTTTGTCAGTTCGGATGACATTATGTTATGGAGTGGGCGGATATTCATTTAGTGTTGGAATTTATATGATGTGAATTTCATTTGTCTATTATTATTTTTCTTGTTTTAGTATGGGACATGTTTGTGTATGGGAGATACGAGATTTTTAATACTGATATTAATGTTGTACAGAAGTCAAAATGAAATTATTATCTATTTTATAATAAATAACTGTTTGAACACTAACAAATTTAAGACGATGCAAATTTTGAAATGCTGATTATTTTATTTATTTTAGCTCAATATAATAAGAAATTGTAAGATTTAAATATTTCCATGGATTTATCTTACCTTTATCCAGTATAGACGTAATTTACGGAGTGATGTCTTCTCTTACCTTTATCAATATACTAGTACTTTGTGATATTACTGATATTCCACTAATATCTAGTATCGTTTTGTTTAGTATTTGATTTATAATAACAAAGACTTTTGAATTACGGTATTAATAATACACATTTATATTTTAATTATAAACTGAAACTCTTAACAGCAAATACAAAATATCTTCATTTATTTATTTTCTACAGGTTATGTGTACAGTAACTATGACCAATACCAAGTTGTTCTCTGCTCTAAACCTGCCGCTAATACGCTAGTCTCAAGATTCATACCAGCCATTCCATATAGATAGTTATAAAGATTGCTTCCAAGGTCAATAAAATGTTAGTTCTTTTTTTACTATGATGTTAGTTCAAGTGTCGAACTATCCATAAATATAATAAATTTTATCTATTAATCAAATGTCACTGCCCCGGTTTGGCGATCGGTTTCCCGATCATTGGCTTCGCCATTCCGGGTCTCGCCATCATTCCCGGTTTCCCGAGTCCAACTTTTGGGGTTGGTTTCTCTTCGACCACTGGCTCGGGAATCGGTTCAGTTTTTGGCGGTTCAGGAGCTGTTACAACGGGTGCTGCTACTTTTTCCGGTTCCTTTTCGGGTTCTTTTTTGCTCTTTTTGGATTTGCTTTTTGATTTCCTGTGTTTTCTGTCTGATTCGGAGGATTCGGAGTCTGAGTATTTGTGGTGCTTTCGGTGCTTGCGAGAGCGGTAACGGTCGGAATCAGACGATTCGTCGGAGTCGATGATGCGCTGGCAGCGCGCGCACGTTTTGCACAAGCGCTCCTAGTAAATGATCACTGGCTGCTGTGGCGGATAGAATTAACCTGGATATTGCTGTTGTGGAGGATATGGCATTTACTATTATGGAATATAGTACCTATGTTGTTGGTAGTACGGATTCTGCTGCATTGGAGAATTAACGTATTGTGGAGCTTATTGATAGGGTTACATTTGAGGCTGATACTTGGGACGCACGTTCTACGTTTACAC
This sequence comes from Hexamita inflata, assembly GCA_963988835.1. Lineage (NCBI taxonomy): Eukaryota > Fornicata > Diplomonadida > Hexamitidae > Hexamita > Hexamita inflata. The sequence goes on along the minus strand of CAXDID010000812.1, from coordinate 93,080 downwards.
AAAAGGAGCCTGCTGCAATGGAGCATACTGATTGGGAGAAAGTTGACGACGACTCACCATTTATACGTTAGCATGCTAAGTTCTACCCAATTCAAGCACTTCCTACTAAGGTTAATAATATTGTGGAGATTTCTGGGATTATGGTTATGGACGTAATTGCGAGATTGATGCATCCAGAGGACGTTATTATGAATATGATAACATTTATTGATTTCTGAATGACTATGATGACTACGGATCAAAGGGCTCATAATTTGAGCTAGAATTTTTGCTGTTATGCATTTTGATGCGGAACATAAATATCAAACATATGTTCTATATAAGAAATTTACTCCACATCTTCTGAAAATGGAATAGACTAATTCTCTTCTCAAATAATTTGAAAACATACACCTAGGAATTCTAATTTGTGCCGCAATTTTCTTAATTTTACTAGTATCAAGTTCAATATACATATTCATACTCGTTATGTAATACCACCATACAAACAATTATGTTTTAATAGGATTATCAATAATGCAATCAGCTACTGTGGTTATTCTAGCTGTTACTATATGTATATAGGCAACAGCTCCCTTAATTATAGCTTTATCATTGTATATATTACAAACATTTGTAATAATGTTACATTACTAAATTCGCTGTAAGTACAATAAGAGAGTAGATATGGTTCTAAAATACATCGAATTGAGAAATTATGAGGTAGGTTTAAATTTAAGATATCATCATTAGTATTCTAAAAATGAAAACTCAATTAACATTATAGCAGATACGTTTTTTGATTGTTTTTGCAAAGCAAATAACTATTAATTCAAAAAATTAGATGCATGAACTATGAAATACCTAAAATTACAAATTGAATTTGAAAAAGTAAAATACTCTATTTAGCAATTTCTACTAAATAAACAAAAAAGTTAGTAATATTATAAACTGAGTGTAGAATAATTCTAGTCGTATTTAAAGAATACAGAATTGAAAACTTTAGAGAAACATTTATTTGGAGAAATTACAGAGTATTTAACAAGCCAATTAACAACTGATATAATCTCTAATAATAATTTAGTAAGTCATTTCATATGTTTTATTATTTAGTTTCCCTTTTCCGTTTTCAATTTGTTACAATTAAGTGCTGATGTCATACAGTTTTTAGAATAATTTGGAATATAACTGTAAGAACTTGACAACGGAATACTAAAAATTTCAAGTTTGATCTAGGGGTGGTTTTGGTGCGCAAATTGCGAACCAAAATAAATTTTGCGTACCAAAGTGCTGCGAACGTCGTACGCATGCGCACCATGGTTCCTGCGCACCAAAAATTTAAATTGGGAACCAAAATTATGAATTTTTATAAATTTCAAATAATTTCAATATAATACGCTATATTTCAAGATAATATAGTTTAATATACTTTTAAATTATGTACATATACTAGTTAGCGTGATATTAATACATTTTTTAAGAATCGTTGTTGGAGTGAAAAAGTAAGATATTTATATTAATTAATTTATATATGTTTAATATAGCGTAATCTAAAATATATTGAGAAATTATTCACTTAAACAGCTTTTAAACTCATTTTGCAAAATCAATTATTGTTAATTTAGTTTACAAATTTTGAAGTGAAACATTATTTTTATACAACTGTATATTTATTAATTATATGAACATATAAAAATTAGAAATAGTGAAATAAAGATATATTTTTCCATATCTCAAAATATCTGCGCACCAAAATTATTATTTGCGAACCAAAGACGAAATACGTTCGCAAAATGGTTCCTGCGCACCAAATTTTAAAATGCGAACCAATTGCGAACCAAAACCACCCCTAGTTTGATCTATGATCAGGCGAAAAAATATGATACACTTATTGGATACTTTTCATCGTTAATTATAATAGGTGTTCTTTAAGTTCTAACAGATGTTTAATCAGATGAATAAAATGAAGATACGGAATATTTAGTTATATCAAATTACTTTTCAAAACTTTGGAATCGTTTTTTGAAAAATAAAACTATACGAAATTAACAAATAAGTGTTTAATTTATATTCTAGAAGGTGATTACAAACATAATTGGACTTATAACTAACTTTATCGCTATGATTATAACTGAGTTCACAACCAACGAACTCCAATCTGCTAAATCAATTTAAACATTAATAACTAAGGTATTGGTGTATTTAATATTCACAATACAAATAGCTGATGGGCGCTATATTCTATTTCTTTTACAAATCTCAGCCTTTTTTATAATTAATGGCATGTGCAAAAATATGAAAAATAATCCTGGTATGGCCAAAGTTGTGAAGTAAATGCAGTTCTTCTACTTGATGGCGTATTTAGAATTGTGTTTGACTGGTTTTATTAAATAAGTTATATTTCCTTTTGAATTTATAGTAAATATATTCGGAATCCATCAAAAAGTGCTTAAATAAGATATTAAGTTTGTTTTAAATAGAAAACAGTGGGTAGAATCACTTAACTAGCTTCTTATTTTATCTGTGATGTTAGTTTTCTTGTGTGTCAGTCCAGATAACATATTGCAGATAGTTCTTTTGTGCTTGGTTGCGGTGCTCATTTTATGGGTGATAATATTAACTGCACGAGGTAAAAATTATTCAGCTGGTTTTACAAGTTTGGCTGTGATTGAGATAGGCAAGAATCACAGTGGTGTGTGGTAAAATTACATTATATCCCAGAAAGCTTTTAAGTACAACGTGATTCCCTTCGTGGGTCCGATAATTGCGTTTGTTTTCCAGTATTTGAATTCTCCTCCAATAATAATTGACGGTTAGCTGCAGAAATTATTCCCTTACTTCTTGAATTACGTAAATCTTCTGCTTCATTTTCGACGTCTGGGAGGAATCAGCTGACATGCTCGCCCAAAACGACTTCACCTTCAAAGACTTGATTAATTAAATTAAAAAGAAACGCGAAAATAAAAATAAAACTGGAAAAGAACCTGAAAGACAAATTATCGCACAAGAAACGGTTCAAATAACGGAAAGCGTCTGGGACAAAGTTGACGAAATTGAAGGGAAAGACCAGTGAATATTTAGTATTTTAGTATATTTTAATTATAATTGATTCATAACTACCTGTTTAAAATAAAATGACTCGCTTAACCCTTTAAACAGAAAAGCATAGTTTCAGAAACGCATTCCCTCCGTAGATCTGGGTCAAAGTTGTCGTATTAGTATATACCAACGTAGTAGGACTTACCTTCACTCAACTCAGCCGTACCACCAGCGGGCTTTGAATTTAAGAAAATAAAGAACATTTCTCTTTTACTACAAGTCGTCACAGTGAGAACGTCTTCTAACCCATCTCCATTTACAGATAATTAGAGTTGCTATATCAAGTGTTCATCCTAGCTGAATTCAATTTTTGTTCAAAATTCAAGTAGAATTTAGAATTTGGAAATTTTGATTTCATTTGGAGATTCAGATTTTCATCTGCTTTTATTGAGGTATAGCATCAAAACTCATATTTGAATGACTCGAGTCTGCACGGCCACTTCCCCGTCTAAAAGTTAAAGAATTAATAACGGGTCGATAGCAAGCGAAGTGCAAAATAATGTTATGAAAATCGACTCCAAACATTTCGCAAGCCGATGCCAACAACATAGAACCATGTTCCATTTATATGATCATTGACCTTTTTAAAATTTCGATCTTACGGCCCAATATTTTAGAAGATTAAACATTTTCTGTTCTATTGTAACTTGAACCACGTCCAGCATTTGTATTTAACGTTGTATTTTTTGTTTGGCTGTTATTTTAGTCACCTTGGTCATTTGGTGATATTGTTGATCATGTTAATGGTGTGGTAATCTAACAGTAAGTTAGATTATATGTAATTATCATGTTATTATAAATGTGTAAATTTATGAATTTGTTAACTTTGTGAATCTCTCATTATTTAATAAAATAAATATTGTGGGAAGTCCTACGGAAAGTTAATTATTAAAAATAAATTGTTAAAATCATTCCACGCTGATGAAATGTTGGTCTGACAGACCTAATGGCCGTTTAAAGAGTTAACTGCTGTTTAAATTGTTTAAATCCTTAAGAATAATTAATAATAGATTTTAATAAAAAGTACTGTATTTGTAGTTCTTGAATATTAGTTAGTATTATATTTGTTTATCAGCTTATACTTACTGATGAAGAATCTTAAATAATTTACACAAAAATAGTATCGAAGGAAATAACAGTCAATATTGTTATATTTTAATACTGATATAATATCAATAACAATGATAATATCATATCGTTGTGTTGCAATTATTTCGGATTGTATTCTGGTGATTGAAATTATCTTGAAAGTCTAAGAAGTCCATTAATTGAACTACAATGGAAGTTGTGTGTATGCTAATAATATAGGTACAACTCAACTAACAATTTCAGAAGAAATAATAAAATTTCCTTAACATTTCATTTTTTGTTGAAAGCAAAAACAACCCGGGCTGAAAAGATATTATTATTAGAAAAATGATTAAGTGAGTGGCTTTTTACTTTCATTTTAAATCTGTAAATAATCTCGGATTACCGGAAAAGAAATAACACTATAATAGTAACTTTGATACGTTCAATAACTTTGTTCAAATTATTTTGGATCTGATTTTTTGATCATTTTTCAAAGTCTATTCAGACTGTAGTTACATTATGCCGTATATCTAATACAGCTACGTATATTTATAACATGGTGCATCAGATTGATTCTAGTAGTCAAGGGACACTAGAAAAGACCAAAATATCACTTTTATGAGAGGTAAAGAGAGAAGAAAAATTCTAAGATTATTTTACTTTAATATTTCGAAGGGTACACAATGCACAATATTTACAAAATTTCACTCCAAGATTCCAAAAAAAGTTAAAAAATATTACTGTCTCCAACCCATAATGACCAATGGCAATAAACATATAATTACCACCCTGCAGTTAACGGTAACTTTATTTACATATATCAATACTAAGCTCAATTAAACTGTAAAATAATGTATGAGTTAAATAATTAAGTTGTATGAATATAAATATTGTTGTAAAAATAGTCAAATGATTTAACTATCTAAATATCTGTATATATCTTCAGTTCGACTGCGCGGGCATTAAATCTGGTGTCTACGAAGGGTTCATCCCTGAGCAGGGAGTGGTGGAGCTTAAATCAGGAACGTGGAGTGAAACTACTGCTTATAAAAAATTGTTTATTTAAATATTAAGTAATACAATAAAAAGAATAAAAATGGATAAATAAATTCTATATACTGTTGAATAATAATATATAATTCACTGGCAGTCATTATAGTTGAGCTACTGAAATAGTGACGTGCTTTGTTCTGAAAACGAAATTTTGTAGTGATTCAGTTATATCAATATTGAATTAAGCTATTGTCTTTAGGATTTTAGTTTCATAATTCGTTGAGATATCCAGTGTGATTGTTATTCGATGTTATCAATGTAGTCAGCTGCATTATCCATGTACTATAACTGATTGGTATAATTAAGCTATAACTGAGTAGGTTCCTATTATCCGTTAATGTGATAATAATTATAGTTTTCATGATTTCTAATCTCCGAAAAGTCTACAATATAATTACCATAGAAATCAACATGTTTCAGCTCATACAGGTATTGCAAAGGTTTTATGTACGTTACTAAGTTGAATCCGATGTCTAACCTTTATAATTTTTGTAAATGTTACAACGACCTTATATCCGTAATCTCACAGTAACATACATTTAATTCAACTAGATCAACCAGAGATTTAAGCGGCGATATATCAATTCCCACATTTTATGAAAGATTTAGATATCTCAATCTCTTAAATTTGCAAATATGTTTGATTGAATCATCGCTTAAATAGTTTTAAGATACGTTTAGACGACTTAGGTTCATGAGTTATATTTGGGTTATATTTTAAAGTCTACAGTGTTCCAAATGCAACTCCGTTATTGTGTTATTGGTTATTATTGGAATTATACTATAGCATTTATATATTTTGAGTTAACTTACATCATAATCTTGCATAAAGGCTAGCCATTTCAGCTTATCGTATCTATAGAATTCCATTATCCCATCTTATAACTGATTCTTGAATAGTTCTTTCATTTTTGCATTGTATTCTTGTTGTGTTCGTATCATTTGGAAGTGGATAATAATGTTTATCTAGAAATTATTTTCATATTGTTCATATTTTTGTTAATGATTTAATATTTAAAAGTATTTAACAACCATTAGTACATATTATTATTTTATATAACTCACTTCTTAACATAATTTGAATGATGTAATCCAAGGCTTATGGCTAGTGATGTTCTGAACATAAGTATAATAATAAAGATTTAAGAATGATTTTAACCTAATAGTTTTAAGATACGTTTAACCACTTTAAGTTCATGAGTTTTCTATTCAATAATGACTACATAAGAATGCAATCTGTTTTATAGCTTGATAACTACATAAGTACTATTTCATTTGAAGTGCGTTCATTTGATTCAATGTCAATTTAAACAGCAATTAATAATTAATTCTCCAAAGCACCAATATCATTCTAATATATAAAATAGTTACTTGATATTAAAAAAGATGTTAAATCACACATAGTAAATACATTAAAGCTGCTACATAAATGAGGAAGCAGAATCACTCGGACTTATTATTTTATAACTCTTACATAATTTAAATGATGAAATCCAAGACTTATGACTTGTGACATTCTGAATCATGACACTCCACAAATTCACTTAATTACACACGCAACCGCTAACTAATCTCATATCCTATTAAAAATATAATTTTAAACAACTATTATACGGTATTACACAGTATTAGAACCAAAACACCTTAACTTAAAATACAGATAATTATAAATTATGTAACGTAAAAATTTTAGGATCCACTCCAATGGATCAAAAGAACTATTTTCTGTTTCAAATTGCCTAGCAAATACTACCAAATGATACAAATTTATCTTTAAAACATGTCGAACATTTAAAGTTGTGTTTGTAGTTTTTATAGTTAACCATAAATAAGGATATCATTGTTTTGAAGCAAACAACTAAAATCGCGCCTTTATCAACAGCTAGATGTGATTTGCACATGATAAGTGACGATGAGAAAGCGCTCTTAATTTAATTATGTTAAATAGTTATCGGCTAGTTCGATTTAGAGTGGACTTTAACGTGTTTGGGCGCTTTGTATGAATAGTTGAAGCTGTTCCGTTAGAAGTACTCGTATCCAACGGTTTCGAATTATTTCGAGTGGTAGAATCTCCTTTCTCTCTTACAGTTCGATTATTTTAAGAAGATGTGCGAGTCCGTCCTCTAAATCGAATCTCCGAAAATTATGCCGGAGAACGCGAACTACTTTGAAACCATGTTCATTTAAGGTCTAACTGGTCACTTTAACAACGTGAACGCGACCAAGATTGGCAGAGACCTTAAAATGGAGGAGTTCTTCCAGTTTTAGTTCCACAACAACTTTCAAGTTGAGTTTAGCATTCAACTTGACCAGTTCTTCGAGCGCACGTTCAGAAAGTACTACTTCAAACCGAGCATTATGTTCCTCCACAAACTGATTGGGAGAGCCCAAGAGCATTAAATGGGACTCATAAACTTCATTTCTCAGCGCTAGTATTTCTTCAACGAAGACTGCGAAATTTACTTCCCAATTGACGTTCTGATGCCAAAGCCATTCAAAGAGGTCGCAAACGCAATCATTGCTGCCACCCCGTATGACATTACCGTATTAAAATATTTGGAACACTTTAAGCGCGTGGACCTAAAATCTACATTCGGGAACTTCTAATCGCTCATCAAACAACTTGAAATGAAATAATCAAGCATTAAAACAATTAATGATCAACTTGAGAACATTTAAGACCTCCTCGTCCTCATGAAAGCTGCCGATGCACACTCGTACACTCACCTAATTGAAAATCTACACAAACTGCTCGAAAAGCTCGACCTAAGAATTTAACGTATCAAAGAAGCTGAAGATGTTATCCAATAACAATAAGTTTAATAACGAATTGAATACCCACAATATCAAACTATCAATGGAAGGAAATGAATTAAATTCATATTATGTATTTCATATTTATTTATTAAATTAATATTATTTTATTTATTAGATACACTTATTAAAATTAATAAAAATAAACGTATTCAATATGTATATATTTAATACATTTATATCTAAGTTACTAACCAATAAGTAGTATTAAATATGTATTTGAAGGATTTAGAACTGAGTTACTGAATGAAACTCAGTATTATCATATTATAATATATGTATATTATCTGATCACTATAAATTATCTTATATAATCCACACCTCTTATATTAATGGCATATAATAATCTTAATTCAGATGTTCCTGTAACTTTTGATGTGCCTGAAAAACGCATTCCATAATTTATATCTTAGAACTAATATGAATTAGTGACTGATGAGTATCTTACAGATTAATTACCAGTATTAACTTAGTATTAACCAATATAACAAAATATTCTCTTCATCTTATAGACAGTAATATTTTATAACTTTTTTTGGAATTCAGGAGTGAAATTTTATAAATATTATGCGTTCACTACCTCTCGTAATATTATAGTAAAATATTCTCACAATACAGCTTTCATTTCATTTATCGCATTTAGTTCATTTTTGATCATAATTCAATTTTCATAAATGTTATATTCAATCCATTGTTGTAATTATTTGTTCATCTACGCAGTATAAAATACCTTTCACATTATTGCATTGAATGAGATATTACAATAGATACTTACGAAAAATTCAAAATTGAATTTTTGTATGTTCATAAATGTGTACTTTTAGCAACCTAAATAATCATGTGCATTTTCCGGCAATTCAAAAATATTTTCACGATTCGTTTGAAACGTAAAAATAGCACATTAAAAAGTATTTCCATCATAACGATTATTCCAATTATCAACATTTTCGTAAACTAGTAAGTTTTGATTGTTGTGATATTTTTGTAATAATATCATAGAATCTTCTTCAAACGATGTGTGCATAAATTGCAACATAAGATCCCTCGCACTCTTTGTATTGTTAACTTATTCAGTTTTTGCTCTAAATTTAGTTTTACATGAACCGATATATTAATGTTCGATAGAACTAAATTACTATATTAATTATTAATACCAATATGTAAAACGAATACTATGATAATATATTTAATTATTACTCCAATTTGATTTCAGTCGAAGAAACTGTTGAACTCTTTTGATACTAACTAACATATAATACTTATTAAAGTAAGTATATTGCTTCAGCAATGTTCGAAATAATTGTTTCAGCTGTTGTAAATTAAAGATTTGGATGTTAATTACAAAGAATTAGTAGACATCACTGAATATTATTATTACTTATTAAATTAATATCTTGATAAATAGATCTATTTATTCATAGTATGAATAATTGGACACATAATTCAGAATATTGTCTAGCTTGAACCAAGCGCTCAGCTCTCGAAACTATTACAACCAATTATTTTACTAATTCAACCAAGTCATTTAAGCTCTTATTATTAAATTTAAAGGCGTTAACATTTATTTCTGAAAAATGAAAATTCGTTATTTTCAAAAGTTCTTTGTTCTTCAAATTAAATAATAAATATTGAATTCTAGCATCTCATCAGTTGCTATATTGTTAAAGTACTGTAATTTTTTGTGAATTGCCGGAAAACACAAATCAATTTTTAATATCTAACTGAACCCAATTTCTTGTAGCAATAAGAACAAGAAAATTTAAACCAGACAGAATAATACATGGGTTTCCGCCATCGTTTAGGAAAGACTATAAACAAGCTTTTGGTTGGTTAAGTTTCATTGAGTGTTAGTAGTTCTCTACTAAATACTTTATTTTACCATATGACTCTTTACAAATTAAAGACAAAACGAAACTGATACCATTATGATTCATATGATCGATTTCATGGGGAATTTATCACTGGTTTGCGTACAATATCAATGAATCACTAGATATAGTTACGATTAATAATCATTTTTGATGCGGAAATTTTGGAGTGTGATACATAATTTTAATAAAATTTTACTAAAGTATTCGCGGCCAAGGTAAAACGATTTCATTCAATTAATTGCAACCCGCCTACTAATCTCGGTCCCAACTCGATTACTGTTCTTATAGATAATAACTACGCATTATACTTCGACCGATACAAGAATCTAACCAACAATCTAAACCAGACCAATCCATAAATTCAATAACTTAGAAAACACGCAAATTTATTAGCCAGTGCGATATAAGCATATAGTGTAACTAAAATTTAATTTTAGTTATTATATGTTACCAAGTAATTATTTAGTTACTAAATAACTACTTTGTTTATTATATGTACATTTTATGTATTTTTATGTTATGTTATTATATTAAATTGATTTTAATTATAGTTATTATCCACAGCTATGCAATTATTTATTCCTAAACTTTTACATAAATTTTACAATAACTTACCTGTCTTAAATTTGAATTTAGTGTAAAATAAAAGATACAAACAAAGGGGTAAATTTTAATCATTTTCAGAAGTTTCATTAATTATATTGAAGAAGTTGTAAATTTACAAATATCTCGTATCTCCCATTGACATGTCCCATCCACAATAAATTATATACAGTCAATATTATTCACATCATATCAATTCCAACACTAAATGAATATCCGCCCACTCCATAACATAATGTCATCCGAACTGACAAACAACAAAGTTGCTTCGAACGCCCAAGACGTTCGCAAAACCAATGTTAAAAAGCACGGCTACCAGCCCGTGAAGTCGCACATCCACTTGATCGCCTTCATTTCCTTGGTGCTTCCAGGAATAGTGAAGTACTTCGGCACTTCGCTCCAGGAGTCCATGATCTCCTACAAAAAGTGGAACCTCGTGCCCCACTTGATGCTCCTGGCCCTCGAGAACACCACCATGTGGATCATCCAGCAGTTCATCTTCGCGAGACTTCCGAACACTTTCTGGGTCCGTTCTACTCTGAGCGTCTTCATGATGGTCACTGCCATCGTGAACTTCGGCATGTCCATCCTCGACATGATCTTCACCCACGGCCTCCTCATGAGGTTCAGCGCCCAGATCCCGCTCACCTACTACTTCATCGAGGCGCCGGAGCCCTTCCACCCGTCCATCCCAGAGGAAGGCCAGCTCTTCCAGGGCGACTTCAACGCCGAGTTCATCAAGCGCTGCCTCGAGGCCTACAAGATCTTCCACAGAAAGATCATCGCCTCCGCCCTCATCTTGATGGCCTGCATGGGCCTGAGAATCGTGTACCTTATTTTTTCCAGGGTCTTCAAGAGCTGCTCCCACAAGAAGGCGAAGAAGGTTACGAAGCCGATCAACGCCAAGCTGCGCCTCGCGATCGCCCTTCCGACGATCTGCCTCTTCTTCTACTACGTCTTCGCCTTCAACGGCAGCAGGCTCGACGAGGTGGTGCCCTGCCACTGGTACTTCTACCGCACCTACTTCAACCACCAGATGCCCGAGAAGCAGTACCTGGAGTCAGTCTCCCACATCCGCTCCAAGTTCCCGCTGCCCGCCGGAGAAGAGTGGCTCGACCAGCGCCCCGTGCCCGTCTACCCGCTCGTCCACGCCCCGAAGGCCTTCGCCGACGCCTACAACAAGAAGACCCCGCAGGCCCTGCCCGAGAAGTCCGCCGAGAAGCTCCCGAACGTGGTCTTCCTGCTCTGGGAGTCCTTCTCGCCCGCTCCGAAGTACGTGACCGACGAAGTGCTCCTGAACGAGAACAAGTCCATGCAGGGCCAGCCCTACCGCAGAGAGTACCTCCCGAAGCTCGCCGCCCTGGCCGAGTCCGGACACACCTTCATGGGCCTCCGCAGCAACGGCATCCCGACTGTCAACGGATGGCACGCCTTCGTCACCGGCGAGATCTCCAGCCACACCTCTGTGAACATGATCACCTCCCAGTTTAACGCCGCCGACGACTTCCCGACCAAGTTCAGACAGCAGGGCTACAGAAACCTTATGGTTTGGCCCTCCGCCTTCAACGCCGACAAGAAGCAGCCCTACGTGTATAGAGGCGGCAAGCTGAACGAAGACATGCCCCAACACCTCGCTGACTTCCCACTCTGGTTCGACGAGATCCACCAGTTCTACCCCACCCGCGAAGAAGCCGAGCAGATGGGCATCCCCGACTACCCAGAAAAGCAGACCTACTGGACCAACGACCGCATGAGCAGCATGATGTTCAACCACTTCTTCAACAAGCAGCTCGAGAACTAGACCCAGCCGCTCTTCGCCTTCTACGGAAACGTGGACACCCACGAGGACTTCAGCTGGTTTGACGATGCCAAGCACTACGACGAGTTCATCGTGGGCGTCGGCCGCTCCAACCGCTACGACGTGTACGGCATGCACGACGCCTACTCCACCGTGCTGCGCTACGCCGACGCAGCCTTCGGGCGGATCGTTGACAACATCAAGCAGAACGCGCCAGAGACCATCGTCGTCATCCTCGGAGACCACGGCACCAGACAGGTCCCGCTCTACCTGGACGCCGACAAGAAGATCAACGAGGGCTCCGACATCTACTACGACATGGAGTGCAACTTCAGGACCGCCGGGCCAGACATGCAGTTCACCACCTCGGCCGTCATGTCCTACTTCGGCACCAACGAGAAGCTGCGTCAGAAGTTCGACGCCGTGAAGAACATGACCACCTTCGAGCCCACCGACCACCAAGACCTGGTCGAGACCGTGATGGCCCTCGTGTCCGACCTCTCCAACGTGAAGCTGCCGTCCTCCAGGCTCGGAGTCGACATCCTGGAGCAAGCCACCAAGGCCGTCCGCGGCGAAGAAACGTTGAAGTTGCCCAAGGTCTCTGTCTCCCACATCAACATGGAGTACTCCGACGACCGCGGCCTCTTCAGAATGGCCGTCGGCGGCAAGGACGGCGCTTATTAAGTAGTGAAGCCGGTTCCAGCCTGCATTGCTGGAAAGAACTCGATCAAGAACGAAGTCGAACAGGAGGTATTCCACGACGCCAGAGAGATGATAGAGCTGTTTTCGGTTCTGAGCAAGAACGACAGGTACTACAGCTACAAGTTCAGAGATACCGAGTGCGTGGCCAAGGGCACCTGCGAGTTCCCAGAGCCGAACGCAGGCTTCACGGTGAACGTCATCGGCAAGCTCTTCAAGGCGATCCTGAAGATCTCCATCAAAGTCACCATCGCCTTGTACCTGGTCAGGACCGTGTACGAACTCGTGCTCGGCTCGCTCTTCCTGCTGAAGAAAGTGGTCAAGCGCCAAAACGTGAACATCAACGTCCAGAAGGCCATCGTAAACGCCCTCGTCGCCAACGACTCAATGGTCTTCTGATAGTGAGAAAACATATTTTGTACATACTTTATCTTAGGCACAGATATCTCTATTTTTAGTTAATTTAATAATAATTTTTGATTGTCCTTCTCCAATGATCTTTTTGTATGTTTATAAGAATTAACCTTAGACTTTTTTTTGAAGCAGCTGCTTATTCATAATTTTTCCAAACTGGCAAGTCGATAATGAACCAAGAAAGCAGTCCGGATGGAATAAACAACGCTCTCTTAAAAAGAGCTTCAAACCCGAAAATTTTGGACCTGTTATCCAACTGTTATGAACATTTACTTACGTACCCATAAGACATAACACAAGTGCCAGAATAGTTCGAATTCCCAACAACTTTTATCCCATTAAAGGAGATGCTAACTTTGGCTCAGGTAGGTAGTACCTACCGGCTCCAATGATAGATCTGGCCCAACATCAATATGCAAAAACAATGGTAAAGCATTTAACCAAGAATTTCTGGAATAGGTAGATATGCCATCAGACGGTAATAAATATGGTAATAATATAGAGTCCTTCATGTACATAGTGTTTGAACATCAGTGTAAAATGACTCTCTTATAACTTGTAACCTTATCATCAATACTATGGCTCAATTCACTACAACTCTGGGTTTGAACCTCAGTATATAATTTATTACAAATTATTATATCAATAGATTAATTTCAATATACATTTGTTTCAAATATGTTATACATTTAAGTATTTTAGATTATTATCATAAAGTACATGTAACATGTATTAAATTTGAAATGACATGAAAAATACTGATAATTGTTAAATGATAAAACTAATTAGTACTAAGAGCAATTATTCTAATTTTGAAAACTGTCCCAAGCTATTTAAATTTACTCCTGTAAATTGATTATAATTGTACATCATAAACAGAATTATTATCTTTTATTCGTTCTATTTATTATATTTAAAAAGATAATACCACACCTCAACAACAATGTCATCTGAGCTGACTACAAATTAAAAAACATAGAGTCATCATGAGGTTTCCAACTTAACATCTAAAAGAAAACGATATTAACCAGTTAAATCGTATATTCACTTAATTTCATTTATCTCTTTAGTTCTTCCAGGAGTTATGATGTACTTCGGCACTTCGCTCCAGGAGTCCATGATCTCCTACAAAAAGTGGAACCTCGTGCCCCACTTGATGCTCCTGGCCCTCGAGAACACCACCATGTGGATCATCCAGCAGTTCATCTTCGCGAGACTTCCGAACACTTTCTGGGTCCGTTCAATCGTAAATAATTTTATGATTATTATAGCAGTAATTAATTTTGGAATGTCTATTTTCAATATTATGTTTTCATATGGTTTACTTATGAAGTTTGGAGCTGCTATCCCATTAACTTATATTTTCATAGATTTACCAGATCCTTTTAAACCAAATCTTCCAAATGAAGGTTAAGATTATCCCGGTGATATGAAAATCGAATTTATGAAACACTGTGCAGATGCTTACAAAGTGCTTAATAGAAAACTCGGATTTTTTGCTATTGTTTTCTTGGTTTGTATTATAATACGAATTATAACTATAATATTCTAAAAAATCAGCTAAAAGTCTCAACATCTAAAAATTAAATAATATAAGCCGATCAACGCCAAGCTGCGCCTCGCGATCGCCCTTCCGACGATCTGCCTCTTCTTCTACTACGTCTTCGCCTTCAACGGCAGCAGGCTCGACGAGGTGGTGCCCTGCCACTGGTACTTCTACCGCACCTACTTCAACCACCAGATGCCCGAGAAGCAGTACCTGGAGTCAGTCTCCCACATCCGCTCCAAGTTCCCGCTGCCCGCCGGAGAAGAGTGGCTCGACCAGCGCCCCGTGCCCGTCTACCCGCTCGTCCACGCCCCGAAGGCCTTCGCCGACGCCTACAACAAGAAGACCCCGCAGGCCCTGCCCGAGAAGTCCGCCGAGAAGCTCCCGAACGTGGTCTTCCTGCTCTGGGAGTCCTTCTCGCCCGCTCCGAAGTACGTGACCGACGAAGTGCTCTTGAACGAGAACAAGTCCATGCAGGGCCAGCCCTACCGCAGAGAGTACCTCCCGAAGCTCGCCGCCCTGGCCGAGTCCGGACACACCTTCATGGGCCTCCGCAGCAACGGCATCCCGACTGTCAACGGATGGCACGCCTTCGTCACCGGCGAGATCTCCAGCCACACCTCTGTGAACATGATCACCTCCCAGTTTAACGCCGCCGACGACTTCCCGACCAAGTTCAGACAGCAGGGCTACAGAAACCTTATGGTTTGGCCCTCCGCCTTCAACGCCGACAAGAAGCAGCCCTACGTGTATAGAGGCGGCAAGCTGAACGAAGACATGCCCCAACACCTCGCTGACTTCCCACTCTGGTTCGACGAGATCCACCAGTTCTACCCCACCCGCGAAGAAGCCGAGCAGATGGGCATCCCCGACTACCCAGAAAAGCAGACCTACTGGACCAACGACCGCATGAGCAGCATGATGTTCAACCACTTCTTCAACAAGCAGCTCGAGAACCAGACCCAGCCCATATTTGCTTTTTACGAGAACGTGGACACCCACGAGGACTTCAGCTGGTTTGACGATGCCAAGCACTACGACGAGTTCATCGTGGGCGTCGGCCGCTCCAACCGCTACGACGTGTACGGCATGCACGACGCCTACTCCACCGTGCTGCGCTACGCCGACGCAGCCTTCGGGCGGATCGTTGACAACATCAAGCAGAACGCGCCAGAGACCATCGTCGTCATCCTCGGAGACCACGGCACCAGACAGGTCCCGCTCTACCTGGACGCCGACAAGAAGATCAACGAGGGCTCCGACATCTACTACGACATGGAGTGCAACTTCAGGACCGCCGGGCCAGACATGCAGTTCACCACCTCGGCCGTCATGTCCTACTTCGGCACCAACGAGAAGCTGCGCCAGAAGTTCGACGCCGTGAAGAACATGACCACCTTCGAGCCCACCGACCACCAAGACCTGGTCGAGACCGTGATGGCCCTCGTGTCCGACTTCTCCAACGTGAAGCTGCCGTCCTCCAGGCTCGGAGTCGACATCCTGGAGCAAGCCACCAAGGCCGTCCGCGGCGAAGAAACGTTGAAGGTGCCCAAGGTCTCTGTCTCCCACATCAACATGGAGTACTCCGACGACCGCGGCCTCTTCAGAATGGCCGTCGGCGGCAAGGACGGCGCTTATTAAGTAGTGAAGCCGGTTCCAGCCTGCATTGCTGGAAAGAACTCGATCAAGAACGAAGTCGAACAAGAGGTATTCCACGACGCCAGAGAGATGATAGAGCTGTTTTCGGTTCTGAGCAAGAACGACAGGTACTACAGCTACAAGTTCAGAGATACCGAGTGCGTGGCCAAGGGCACCTGCGAGTTCCCAGAGCCGAACGCAGGCTTCACGGTGAACGTCATCGGCAAGCTCTTCAAGGCGATCCTGAAGATCTCCATCAAAGTCACCATCGCCTTGTACCTGGTCAGGACCGTGTACGAACTCGTGCTCGGCTCGCTCTTCCTGCTGAAGAAAGTGGTCAAGCGCCAAAACGTGAACATCAACGTCCAGAAGGCCATCGTAAACGCCCTCGTCGCCAACGACTCAATGGTCTTCTGAGTGATACACTTTCTATATTAAGTAAATATAATTTTAATCCAATCATGTCCATCTTCATGACGCGAAATGTTATATTTGCAACCTTCAGGTTTACAATATTAGTGATCCACAGGTTCATGGATTTCCGAACACCTCGACTTCATCATCGTCTAATCCAAATAGGTCCAAGCTTGGCTTACTTTGAGTAAGTAAGGTTAGGTTTTAGCCAACTTCATCGGGCTATTATTATTGCAAATTATACACCGGTTCATTGGTTATTGGTTTGTTTTGAGCGGGTTCATTTAGTCTTTATGGTTACCTCACTTGTTGCATTTATTGTAGTTTCAGTCTTTCTTGTCTTTCAGCGAATTCTATTTTCATTATTTTTCGTTTGAGTTCCATTTCGGCAAAGTTTACTTTTTCTTTGCTAATTTTTATTTTGGGCGACGTTTACAATTCTATGAATTCTTTTGTTTGCATTTGATCGGCTTTAATTAGGGGGCTTCTTTTAACGCGTTTGAAGTCTTCAATCGTAAGTTCTTTTTCCTTCTTAACCGTTTTCCTCAAACTCCGCGTTGTGAGTAAGTAACTGTCCGAATCTGCATTGGAATCGATATTTGATTCACAGTTTGCAGATTCGGTTAAATTCGAGAACTAGATTCGGTTTGTGGTGGAGTGGCTCAGTTCGTTCTGGAAATCACTCAGTTTCGGGAACTTACTAACAGTTGGAACTTTAGTTGTGTCGATTGTTCCAACTAGTTCCCTTAATTTTGACTTCTTCAGATTGTTCACGTACTCTTTTACATTTTATTGTGAAGTGAGTGACTCGTCTGAAGGATCAAGCTGAATGAGAGTTTGCACTTACTCACTGATTTTATTGTGTTTGTAATTGAATGGCGAATTCGGAACTTACTGATTTGGCTGAGGAAATTGAGGTTGCAACTAGTCACTGAAATGCTACTGCATCAAGCGAATATTCGCAGAAACCTTCGCAGATGCCAACGGACTTCTGATTTACTACTGTGAAAGAATACTTTTAATACTTTACTTCAAACTATTTGGAGTTTAAGGCGAAAATACAGTGGTAGACATTATTTGAAGCGGAATTATTAATACAATTAAACACTCGCAATTGCTTCTAAATCAATATAAAATCATGTTATAAAATTGTTACCTGTAATGATATGCGTACATGTATCATTTATTGAAAGCAACCAAGTATCGCATTTGGGAGGTTTATTGATTATTATAATGCATCACTGTTAACATGTAAATTTCATCTATACGTTTATAGGTCCTTTTTCTTTGATCTATAGAACACATTTCCTTTCTTCATCACTCATTAATTTATAATTATTTTCTAGAAAACTAGTATGTAGTAACTAGTATATTATACAGTATTTGAAACCAACATTTATCTGTGTGTAGATAAGCTAGTCATTTAATTCATTTGGTTTTTATCAACTGTTTTGTTTGAAATAATTGGATTTATTTTTTGAGTTGGATATCTTTAACTGTTAAAGTTTAACACATCTATTATTTTGTAAACGTACTTCATTTGTGAATGATATCCAAAATAGAATTGGATAAGATTTATTTTATAATTTCTTTTTAAAATATAATTCATTTACATTCGTTAATATAGGAACTATGTATAAATATTTGCCCACACCTCATCAATAATGTCATCGGAGCTTACAAATTAATAAACGTAGAACCTTCACGAGCTCTTTAACACATCACCTAAAAGAAAACGATACTAACCCGTCAAGTCACATATTCATTTAATATCATTCATTACTCTTATTCTTCCAGGAATAGTGAAGTACTTCGGCACTTCGCTCCAGGAGTCCATGATTTCCTACAAAAAGTGGAACCTCGTGCCCCACTTGATGCTCCTGGCCCTCGAGAACACCACCATGTGGATCATCCAGCAGTTCATCTTCGCGAGACTTCCAAACACTTTCTGGGTCCGTTCTACTCTGAGCGTCTTCATGATGGTCACTGCCATCGTGAACTTCGGCATGTCCATCCTCGACATGATCTTCACCCATGGCCTCCTCATGAGGTTCAGCGCCCAGATCCCGCTCACCTACTACTTCATCGAGGCGCCGGAGCCCTTCCACCCGTCCATCCCAGAGGAAGGCCAGCTCTTCCAGGGCGACTTCAACGCCGAGTTCATCAAGCGCTGCCTCGAGGCCTACAAGATCTTCCACAGAAAGATCATCGCCTCCGCCCTCATCTTGATGGCCTGCATGGGCCTGAGAATCGTGTACCTTATTTTTTCCAGGGTCTTCAAAAGCTGCTCCCACAAGAAGGCGAAGAAGGTTACGAAGCCGATCAACGCCAAGCTGCGCCTCGCGATCGCCCTTCCGACGATCTGCCTCTTCTTCTATTACGTCTTCGCCTTCAACGGCAGCAGGCTCGACGAGGTGGTGCCCTGCCACTGGTACTTCTACCGCACCTACTTCAACCACCAGATGCCCGAGAAGCAGTACCTGGAGTCAGTCTCCCACATCCGCTCCAAGTTCCCGTTGCCGGGCGGAGAAGAGTGGCTCGACCAGCGCCCCGTGCCCGTCTACCCGCTCGTCCACGCCCCGAAGGCCTTCGCCGACGCCTACAACAAGAAGACCCCGCAGGCCCTGCCCGAGAAGTCCGCCGAGAAGCTCCCGAACGTGGTCTTCCTGCTCTGGGAGTCCTTCTCGCCCGCTCCGAAGTACGTGACCGACGAAGTGCTCCTGAACGAGAACAAGTCCATGCAGGGCCAGCCCTACCGCAGAGAGTACCTCCCGAAGCTCGCCGCCCTGGCCGAGTCCGGACACACCTTCATGGGCCTCCGCAGCAACGGCATCCCGACTGTCAACGGATGGCACGCCTTCGTCACCGGCGAGATCTCCAGCCACACCTCTGTGAACATGATCACCTCCCAGTTTAACGCCGCCGACGACTTCCCGACCAAGTTCAGACAGCAGGGCTACAGAAACCTTATGGTTTGGCCCTCCGCCTTCAACGCCGACAAGAAGCAGCCCTACGTGTATAGAGGCGGCAAGCTGAACGAAGACATGCCCCAACACCTCGCTGACTTCCCGCTCTGGTTCGACGAGATCCACCAGTTCTACCCCACCCGCGAAGAAGCCGAGCAGATGGGCATCCCCGACTACCCAGAAAAGCAGACCTACTGGACCAACGACCGCATGAGCAGCATGATGTTCAACCACTTCTTCAACAAGCAGCTCGAGAACTAGACCCAGCCGCTCTTCGCCTTCTACGGAAACGTGGACACCCACGAGGACTTCAGCTGGTTTGACGATGCCAAGCACTACGACGAGTTCATCGTGGGCGTCGGCCGCTCCAACCGCTACGACGTGTACGGCATGCACGACGCCTACTCCACCGTGCTGCGCTACGCCGACGCAGCCTTCGGGCGGATCGTTGACAACATCAAGCAGAACGCGCCAGAGACCATCGTCGTCATCCTCGGAGACCACGGCACCAGACAGGTCCCGCTCTACCTGGACGCCGACAAGAAGATCAACGAGGGCTCCGACATTTATTATGACATGGAGTGCAACTTCAGGACCGCCGGGCCAGACATGCAGTTCACCACCTCGGCCGTCATGTCCTACTTCGGCACCAACGAGAAGCTGCGCCAGAAGTTCGACGCCGTGAAGAACATGACCACCTTCGAGCCCACCGACCACCAAGACCTGGTCGAGACCGTGATGGCCCTCGTGTCCGACCTCTCCAACGTGAAGCTGCCGTCCTCCAGGCTCGGAGTCGACATCCTGGAGCAAGCCACCAAGGCCGTCCGCGGCGAAGAAACGTTGAAGGTGCCCAAGGTCTCTGTCTCCCACATCAACATGGAGTACTCCGACGACCGCGGCCTCTTCAGAATGGCCGTCGGCGGCAAGGACGGCGCCTACCAGGTAGTGAAGCCAGTTCCAGCCTGCATTGCTGGAAAGAACTCGATCAAGAACGAAGTCGAACAAGAGGTATTCCACGACGCCAGAGAGATGATAGAGCTGTTTTCGGTTCTGAGCAAGAACGACAGGTACTACAGCTACAAGTTCAGAGATACCGAGTGCGTGGCCAAGGGCACCTGCGAGTTCCCAGAGCCGAACGCAGGCTTCACGGTGAACGTCATCGGCAAGCTCTTCAAGGCGATCCTGAAGATCTCCATCAAAGTCACCATCGCCTTGTACCTGGTCAGGACCGTGTACGAACTCGTGCTCGGCTCGCTCTTCCTGCTGAAGAAAGTGGTCAAGCGCCAAAACGTGAGCATCAACGTCCAGAAGGCCATCGTAAACGCCCTCGTCGCCAACGACTCAATGGTCTTCTGAGTGATACACTTTCTATATTAAGTAAATATAATTTTAATCCAATCATGTCCATCTTCATGACGCGAAATGTTATATTTGCAACCTTCAGGTTTACAATATTAGTGATCCACAGGTTCATGGATTTCCGAACACCTCGACTTCATCATCGTCTAATCCAAATAGGTCCAAGCTTGGCTTACTTTGAGTAAGTAAGGTTAGGTTTTAGCCAACTTCATCGGGCTATTATTATTGCAAATTATACACCGGTTCATTGGTTATTGGTTTGTTTTGAGCGGGTTCATTTGGTCTTTATGGTTACCTCACTTGTTGCATTTATTGTAGTTTCAGTCTTTCTTGTCTTTCAGCGAATTCTATTTTCATTATTTTTCGTTTGAGTTCCATTTCGGCAAAGTTTACTTTTTCTTTGCTAATTTTTATTTTGGGCGACGTTTACAATTCTATGAATTCTTTTGTTTGCATTTGATCGGCTTTAATTAGGGGGCTTCTTTTAACGCGTTTGAAGTCTTCAATCGTAAGTTCTTTTTCCTTCTTAACCGTTTTCCTCAAACTCCGCGTTGTGAGTAAGTAACTGTCCGAATCTGCATTAGAATCGATATTTGATTCACAGTTTGCAGATTCGGTTAAATTCGAGAACTAGATTCGGTTTGTGGTGGAGTGGCTCAGTTCGTTCTGGAAATCACTCAGTTTCGGGAACTTACTAACAGTTGGAACTTTAGTTGTGTCGATTGTTCCAACTAGTTCCCTTAATTTTGACTTCTTCAGATTGTTCACGTACTCTTTTACATTTTATTGTGAAGTGAGTGACTCGTCTGAAGGATCAAGCTGAATGAGAGTTTGCACTTACTCACTGATTTTATTGTGTTTGTAATTGAATGGCGAATTCGGAACTTACTGATTTGGCTGAGGAAATTGAGGTTGCAACTAGTCACTGAAATGCTACTGCATCAAGCGAATATTCGCAGAAACCTTCGCAGATGCCAACGGACTTCTGATTTACTACTGTGAAAGAATACTTTTAATACTTTACTTCAAACTGTTTGGTTGCTAATTGCTGAAAATAATAGAGAAGTGAATATATTTCTCATCTACTCAGTGCTTTTTTCTTCAAAATTTAATTTATAGTTTTCATTTCAATATTTATTCATTGTATATATTTATATATTTATTTCTATATAACTGTTTTCCAATATCATATCAGCTTCATTCCGTTATTCGCGACGACCAATTCAGCAACGTCTCCTCTCTTCTCATTTTAGTCGTGTTGTTCCTTCATTTGCTTAATCATTTGATATGTGTAGGGGATATTCGCGGCCCCGAACGCGAAAAGATAACCCGGTCTCCCGAATTTGTGCACATCCGGAACCT
Source organism: Hexamita inflata (assembly GCA_963988835.1). NCBI lineage: Eukaryota > Fornicata > Diplomonadida > Hexamitidae > Hexamita > Hexamita inflata. The sequence goes on along the minus strand of CAXDID010000812.1, from coordinate 70,394 downwards.
TCAGCATACCCCTTATAAACAGTGGATCTAGAACCAGAACGAACATCTCGTACAAACAGACGGTGAATAGTAAACCGAGAACGAGGCAAATTCCGCAGTAAGTGAACCAGAGGCCGAACCCCTTCATTGATTTGTTCAAAGTTCTCCACAAATGGGGTGAAACGTGGGCGCCCACTATCGTCATTCCGTACCAGAAGTAGCACAGGATCGTCCACGCACCCTCAGAATGGGCCATGAAGGTATCGTTTTCACCTACGTACTCGTGCTTGAACATGAGTGAGGCTAGGCCATAGCACACGAGCCACTGAATAATTGCGAAAAAGACAATTAAAAAGCCCATGTTACCGAACCTATCGCCCGGATTCTTGAAGGCCTTGTACAAAGACCAATCTTGAACCGAGAATATATTACACCAGAAGAGATTAGTAAGAATTATGGAGGTAGCGAAACTGCCAATCAAGTGGAAATGGTTGAACTCGCTGATAACCGTTAAACTCTCGGCCTTGGCAATCTCGTTGTTGCCAACCAGCCACATTAACCAGGAAGAACCGTACAAAATCATAGACTTGGTTAACGGACCGAACTTTCCCGCCCAACCATCACCAGACCAAGTCTCAAGAGTTGTACATATAAAGAAGGAACACACCTAGTGGAACAAAATCAAAGTTGATATTACAGACGCGTCAGCTTACGTATACGAAAACTCCATACACTTACGCTAAATCCAGTACACACAAATTCCTAAAAGCGTTTATAAACCATAGAAAGAGAAGAAACCAAACCACACATTCTTCTTGTGGATTAACTCCTCCCATTTGTGAATATGAAGCAATGGGTGCGCAGAATCGGCATAACAAGCTGTTTCTGTATGCAAATTCGGAACAAAATTGTAGAAGTTTTTAGCATCGGCTCCGGTTACTAAAAATCCTCCAAATATAAGCAGAACGCCATACACAAAAGCCATGCCAAACTCTACAGCGCACCAAAACATAGAATCAAACACTTTGTTCTTGAATTCAGGCATTGCGGAGTGGATAATATCTATTTTCAGTGATTGAAACTATAATTTGCGTGTTAATATTTAAACTAAGATTATACAACTAAATCCAATCGCTTTCGGATCACATATCGTTGTAATATTAGTGGTTTAGTGATGTAACTTTTAGCTAGTATTTCAACGCTGTAAAATTTAAACATTGTATTATCAACCAAAAATTATCAATCTTTTTTAATCATGTGTTCACTTACTAACCTTTGGAGGTACTTTTGGAATAGGCCTGCCCGGAATAACAGGTCTCGCTGGAATTTTGAGTCCAACTTTAGGTTTCTCTTCAACTTTTTCTTCAATAACCTCGACAGTACCTGCTTGTTCTAATGTTTCATTTTAAACTTCTTCTTGAATAACTTCTGGCTCTTCTGTTTCAGCTACTTCAGTTTCAACATTTTTGAGGGATGATGGTTGTAAATTCTGAGCTTCGTTCACCTCCTCAGCGATTACCTCCGGTTCTTCTTCAACCTGAGCTGCTTTGACCGGAACTTTTACTGGGAGAGTCTTATTTGGAAGTGTTGGGGTGCGGACAACAGGCCCTTTCGGCTGAACTGGAAGTGTTTTCTGAATTGGAGTAGCGGATTTTTGAATTGGGGTTTTAATAGCTGGTGACGCGACTGTTCTTTAAACTGGTGACGCGATAGTTTTCGCCTGTGCCATTGGCTGTTTTGGCGTAATTGGCGTCTTTTGAGCAACCACTGGGCCGCGCTGAGGAGTGATTGGTGTTTTAGCAGGCACAGCTGCTTTCTACGGGACTGAGCCGGTTCTAGGTGGGATTCCGGGTTTAATCCCGACCACTTTTGGCCCGAGTGCTGGTTTTCCGGCCATGAGTCTCGGCTTTGGTGCTTGTTCTGATACGAGATCTGCTGCTTCTTCGTTTATTTGCTCCAGTTGCTAGCTTTCGGATGCTTCGCCTAATTTTCCTTTTGGCAGTATTCCTTTCCCGATCACGCCCCTGGGTGGAATTTTAATTCCCTGGCTGGAGCTCTTTTCATTTTTGGCTTTCATTTGAACGGAGGAGCTTTGGTTCTCGCTTTCTTGGACTTCGTCTGTTGGTTCAATCACCGCTCCGTCTTGGAATTCTGAGTTCTCGGTGCTCCTAATAGGCGGTGAGCGGATTCTGCCCTGTATTTCCAATTTTAAAGAACTTTTAAAGAAGTGTTAATGAATTAATACTGAATTCATTATTACATAATATCATTCGTTGCATTTTCACTCTTCATTAAATGAATAAACAAAATGATAAAATTAATGAATAATATAAGTTGCAATAATTTTCCAATAATTTAAACAGTCTTTGTAAAAGTCCAAATTTTTAATTTAAATACCTCACTCGGTCCTCCTTTAATTCGTTCCGGCTGTATTTAATTCCTCATGCTTGGTTAGAGCTTCCCTTTTGTGCTTATTTGTGCAATTGTGTGACATAGTTAAAGTCAATCATCTCTGTGACAGTACTATTGGAGTTGATAAGGTTGGGCGACCTAGTCTTGTGGTGATTTGTGGCTTTCGTGGCCGATTGGTTTTTGGTTTGTGTTTGTGTCTTAGTTTGTGATAGGTTGGTGTTTGTTTGGTGGTTTTGTGCATTTGGTGTATCTTAGGCGATCAGCAAGTGATCATTTGTAGGAAGTTAGGCATTATTTTATTTACTTCATTCATTACTTACCTCATTGTTGTTCTTTTTGGTTATTCTTTTCATTTTCTTTTTTAGTTTTTTATCTTTTGATTGTTTTTAATTTTTTATGTCTTTTTATATTTTTAGTTTATTTTCTATTCATTTTTTATTTTGTTTTATGGCAGGGAGTTGGGATCCTCATAGGTCGTGGGAGATTACGACGTTGTCGCCATCTCTGTTCTGGAATTCTTCATAGAAGATATCGTGGTTATCTGCGTAGGTGAACTATAACTGGAGTTCTTCTGCATGCTGTTTGACAGCTTCATTGTAGTTTCGGGTTCTGTTTCCGTGAGATTTGATAATAGATCGAGCTGTTGAGCGTAAGAATTTGTCTACACGACAAAATTGGTTAATTTTCTTGAGTGATTCTGGGTGGATTGTGCATTGGTCGCTAAGGATTATTGGGTGTATTTGGCTTGTGTGGACTTCATAGTTTGTTGAGTGGGTTTCGAGTTTTTGGGTGTATTCTCTGTTCATGGTTGGGCCGCGTTGGGTTATGCTCATATCAAAGAAGTGTGGTTTGTCATTGTGGATAATCATCACATCGGCATTTCCCATCTGATGTAAGACTTTCCCAGGATCTTTGTTCGTTTTAGGGTCATCTGGCGCTTTGTTTTTACTTGATTTGAATTGGCCGTACGTTGGGCTCAACTTCGGCTGATGTTTGACAGGTAGTGCTGCAATGAGATCGTACTGAGTTCTGTTATGTCTCTAAATACTCATACCCGAGAAGTTTTGGCAGTATATTGAGTGATTGGAATCTTCATGAACTGTATGGCAGATGCTACATTCTCTAGACGGGATGTTAACTGAGACCGTGTCGAAGAGGATATCTATTGCTCTTCTAAATTCGATGTTGTCATAATCGAAGTCGTATGCGAGCGTGTGCGTGACGAAGCAGTCTTAGTTAGTTGATAGCGCGGCGTGCTCCATTTTTTCGTTTTCAGACTTGATTGAGTGCTGGAGTTTCTTGAATCTTGGATCGATTTTATTTGAGGCGAGCAGCTTTTGGGCGGTTTGGAATGATAGTCCAGGGAGTATTAGACCAAAACCATTATGATTTTTGATGGATGCTGCCATTAGGGCGAGGATGGATTGTATCATTTCCTTAGATCTGGGGCCGTCGAGATCCTCTTAAGATATCGCTTTTGGCTAGGCAATGTTGTGGAAGGTGCGAGCAAGAATTTCATCCACTTTATTGTAGTCATTGATTGTGTAGTGGTTATAGTCATCAATTCTGACTGCCCATGAGCATTTTGTGCATACACATTTGAGGAAAAGGCCCATGGCATTCGAGCGAGGTAAGCCCCGCTCCAGCATTTAGTTAATAATTTGTTGATACTTGGTCGCCACGATCAGAATGTCAGAAGAAATATGAGTTCTTGTGTCGTGATGATTTTACGAGTATTTAATACCCATGAAAGTTACGATGGCTCCATTAGCTGTTGATTTACATTTCCGTGTGTTAACGTGCATCCCATATTTACCAAAGAGTTTATCGAGGAATTCGAGTGCCATTTTTTCCGTATCAATTGGTTTAAGTTCGACAATCGTGTCGTCTGCAAAGTTGACACATGCGAATCGTTATTTAAGCTCCAGGATCACAGGATTTGCTGAATAACTGTACAGAAGCGTTGATAATGGGGCACCTTGGAGGATACTGTGTGAGTGTGTTGATGAATAGGTATTTGTATTTTTTATTACCATACCACCGGAGGCGGCAAATATGGTAACAAAAATCACAAATCCCGCATATTTTCAATGACTGAAAACAAACGCTAAATTATAGTGACTAATATACCATATTCAAACCAATTCCTCTGATAGTATAATGAATAGCCAAATACAAATACCAAACCATACATCATATGCATTTAAAAAAAATGATATAAGCTATACGTAAAAATATTGAAATATTGATATTGATGTTTTGACATGATTTAAAAATTTGATATTTATGATATGCGTTTGACTAAGGTATGATAATAAAAAATACAAATACCTATTCATCATGTTTAGCTCATAATTTTTGAATACAGTTTATGATCCATATTTGGAGTGAAATATTATTCCCAAGTATGACATCATATCACAAACATATTCTAAATACATAATTAACTATCAAAACAATTATGGCGACGATGGCGACGATGGCGACGATGGCGACGATGGCGAAAAAATGGCGAAAAAATGGCGACAAATGGCGAATTTTAGTTTTTACGAGACTTAGATTAAAATTTTTATTTAGATAACAAAATGACATTAATTATGAGCACATCAGGAAAAGAGACAGATCAGTTACTTACATTTTCAAAACAAGATCAATAATTACTTTGTGAATATGAGATTGATGAAATAGAAGCAAATATCAAATTGACGTTCACGGCGCCTCAATATACTATCAACAATAACAGATATAGTATTTTGAATGATCACGACGATTGGATTGAGATGCTGTTACCATATAAAAGAAAGATGGACGACGAGACTCAATTACTATAGTTTATTCAAAATCTGTCTGATGAGAATTATAAATATGAGATAGACAACGATTACTTTTTAAACAACAACAAACTCAAATTCAAAGCAACAGGTTTCAAAGCACTAAAATCAGATGACCATTACTTTTGTAAAACTTTTGGATTAGTTAAAGGAACTATATATGAACGTGATACTCAGAGATTTATAACAGCAACAAATATTTTGTATCCATACATCTATAAGTATATTTGTATGAATTGTTATGACATCTAAGATTATACACTAATTGATCAAGGTTAGAAACGATACTTACTTTTGAAACAATTTAGAACATGGAATGCAGGAACAATAACCTAAGTTACGTCAGATATCATAGTCACATTTCAAGTTAATCAACTTATTAAAGGATTTAGAGTTTAGTTTCAAGATGAAATGTATCAAGAGTTATAGCTGAATGGAGACGAATATACTTTAGAATTGTATATAAACAAGAGTAAGAAGGTATTGATGCGTATCTAATAACAAGAAGAAGCGCGTATACTTAGAGAATAAGAATTTGAGTATAAAAAATAATTAGAACAACAGCGTCAAGCATCTGTTTAACAACAATACATTGAACAAGAGCAGTAAGCATAATAAGAAGCTCAAAATATTTATATTCAGTAAGAAAACGATTTATAGAAACAAGAGGATTTATGGAGGACATCAAGCATACGTATTCCAAATGATAATGAATACAAGATGATCATCAACTAAAATTATGATATGCTATAATCAAAGAAAAGTTAGAAAGTTAAATTGACTAACATGTTTAAAAAGAAATAATTGAAAGCACAATAGTTTTTGTAAGGAGTCTAAATGTTAGATGAGGATATAGAAGAATTAGAAGAGTCAAGATTGAGAATGTTACTCAGCGCGAATAAAAACGATAATAAGATGTCTGTGTAAGACTTAAGCGATACAGAAGAAGGTCATTTTCCTAAAATAGTAAAACGTGATCCAGATGAATAAATGGCTCTAAGTGATAGACCGTCTGTGTAAGGTAACCTGAGTATTAACGAACTTAATGATAGCTAACATCCACCGATAGTTAAAAGAGACCCGAATGAAATTGTATCTCAACAATAATTATAACCTTAACAAGATTTATAAATATAGTTATAACCTCAGTAACAGACAGAGCATCCATAAATAGTTAAAAGAGACCCGAATGAAACATAGGATCAATCATGGTAATTTGATGTTAACAGAGTTAATATACCGATAATTAAAAACGAAAAATAAATCATTCCGTCAGAAGAATATTTATATCAATAACAATAAGCTGAAGAACATCAAAAAGAATTGGAACATCATTTACAAAATGTATGGACATATTTCTTAGGAAGATTAGAATATCAATTACGTTAAGTTCAAACAAGAGAATAATATGATGCTATTGATAAATATATGTTAGAGAATACGGATTATATGTAATAAAATTTAAATAAAGAAACACGTGATTAATTAGCGAATGAAATCTTTAATGCTGAAGTTAGATATCAAGCTAATGAGGAGTATTAATAATAAAATCCTAATCCTTAGAAAATAGAAGAACCAGAAGAACTTTAACAAATATAAGAGCTTTAACAAATAGAAGAACAACAAGAACCAGAAGAATTACAATAAATTAAATTAGAATATCCTGAAGATTAATAGAATTTAGACAGAGCATAAGTCAATCAATTTTATGATCAACCATTTGAACAATAGTTACCGTAAATGACAGTTTAATAATTGAAAGACGCTTATACCTAATAATAATATTCTAAACAAGTAAGAGACTTTATATTTGAAAATATGGATGACAATACAAAATTAGTAAAAAACAAGGAACAAGCTAAAGAAATGAAAGAAAAGTATGAAGAATTTAAAGAAATTTTGAAAGGTGATAAGAGTGAAGAGCATAAAAAATAACACGAGAAGATTAAGAATGCAGTAAACTATAGAATTAGATTATGGCGTAAATGAAAAATAATTTGAGAAATGATATCAATTTTTTTATTTCTAAGAAACAAAGAAACATGAATTACTTAAACCCAGAAAACGTTATTAAATATTGTGAATAAAATACAGACGTATAATTTGATGAAGCTGTTATATATTTAGATGCAAAAAACAAAAGAGTAAACAAAACTAATAAATTTGATCCAAATTCATTAAATATGAAAGTCTTATTGATAGCACTAATTCAAAACAATAAAGTTATAAAGAAGTTAGAAATAACTGATAACTATATTTATACAGTGAAGAAGATTCAAGAATAAATTATAAACGAGTCTATTATCAAAATTCATATAGACAACGAAGTATCTCAATTTACAAGCAAAGAAGGAAAACAATAGGATTTCTATAAAGCTAAATAATACAGAGTTAAATCAAATGAAGTAAAATATTTTGATTTGATTAGAATTTAGAAAGAGTTTAATATTATAGTTTTAGATAAAGAAATTGATTTTGGAGAAGAAGATACTAAACCAGAAGTTAAGTCAAAGAAGCCAATTAAGAAATAAGTTAAAAAAGAAGAAAGTGAAGAAGAGAGTTAGTGAATAAATTGTAATATATATTTTTTGACAATTTGATCAGATAATTAAAATAAGAAATGATACCTATATTTTTTATTTCTTTATAAAATGAATAACCAGATTGAACAACTAATAGAAAATTTAACTGAATATGATAAAGAATATGCAGAAGCATATATTAACAGACCAATATTTTAAGCATATTTATAAAAGAGACCAGATTTCAATCCTAATATGTTAGATGAATATTTTGGGACAATAGCAATGTTTAAATTATAATACAATTTAGAGATAGAAGAATCTATAAGACATGATCCAAATATTTAAAACAACGAAGGAAAAACAATTGAAATGTTATGTTATATAAAAAATATAGAACCTTAACGATGGATGTTATGTGATCATTTCATTAAAGATAATACATGTAATTCAGTGATCCGTTATAGAAATAAAACAGTAAGACCTTTAACAAAAAAATTAAGAAAGATAGACGAGTATCAAAACGATTTTGCAGAGAGTTATGTTAATAACATATATCTCAAACAAGGATTAACTTTCATGGAATTTTAAATGAAGTTACATGATTGTTATAGAGATGTTTTGAGAACATACGATAATATACCAAATTATTAACCTTATGAATATATCTTATGAAAAAATATATATCATTATATCTAAGATAAACTTTTTTCCCATAAGTCTCTTAATATATTCAAATCATTAACATTGAATTTTTAATCATTCATCAAATCTTAGTAATAACTATTTATGAAATTTATCTAATACTATCTTTTAGTTTCTTTATCTGAATTGATATATTCATCATATTATTACAACTAAGATATCATTGATATAAAAGGTTATTTATAATTAGCTTTTATTGTTTTCATTTACATCATATTAAAAAATTACTTTTGATATCATAATTTTTTATTCTTAATAAACATGTAAACAATCAGACCAGCTGACAAAGAAGAATTTGATATATTAATCAATCAATTAGATACAAACACTTTTACAGCAAAAAATGCTATAAACAGAAGTATCATACTATTTTTCTAAGATAAGACTCAATAATTACCTGATTTAGACTAAGACTAAATAGACACTATCTTAAAATATACTGAAGATTCACCAAGAAAAGTTATAAGAGAATTCAGAGAGACAGTAATCAAGTTTAACAACATTATCAAAAATTATAAAGATTCAAAGTATCAAATCAAACTAAATGACTAAATCATAACTTTATAACGAATGCAAAACAAATAATTTATAAACTTATACAACAACTTTACTAAAGACAAAACATATTCATAAAAGTTTTACAGCACATTAGATATATTCAACCCAATTGATATCTCTATTTATGAACTTAAGTTATTGATAGCAACATACGATAAAGAGACTCAAAATAAAAAGAGACTTATATAGTATTTGAAATTTATTGAGGATCATATGATTCAAGAGAAGAAGAAGTCAGATATAACTTTAGAATACTTTATCAAAAATATCAATAGTAAAGAACCAGAAGTTATAAACAAGTGTTTTGACTTTATCAAGAATAGTGATAGATTTGAGGTATAGACAAAATGTGAGAACGTAATAACTAAATTCATACAAATTTTATAGATGTGTTAATATTATCATTCTATAAGAGTATTGATAGACCCAGAGCTATATTCTGTATCACAAAAACTAATTCCTCTTTTGATAATGAAAAGTTTTCAAATATATCAATGTTATCCAGATTCACATAAGATAGTTTATAGTCAGATTTTCAATTTCAATATTCCAATATGTTATACATCAACGATAGACGCAGAACCAATATTTATAAATGATATCCAAAAACAAGATATACATCTGACTAAGAACGGTATATCATTACACAAATAAATTCTATAGTCTTAGAATAACAACATCATACATCACAAGAATTTTAACTAATTTGATAATAATATAGAAAATTTATTTGAAGTAAGACCTGATGATCTTAATTCAAGTCACTAAAAACATATGAAGTTACATGCTATTGGGTGTTAAGATTATAAAGAGAAATACTTTAGAAACTATATTGATATCATAGAGTATACAAAGAATAAGTCATTCTATAAACATTATATGGAAAAGACACCTGATGATAACAAACGTTTAGAATACTTATTCAACTCAACATTTTTAGAGTAACCAGTTTCATATACAATTGAAGAACTTATTCATGAGATAAAGTATTAGATAAGATTATAGAAATTTATAAAAGAATATAATGACATATAACCAGATATATCTCTATAAAATTATTTAGATTTAAAATTAAATATGTTTTGAATATGATAACTTAATTTATTATTTTTTTACCATTAATAAAATGACTTAGAACAAAACTGTAAATATTTCTAACATGACTTTAGATCAGTTACGTTAACTTTTGAATGATTATGACTTTGATGAAATGTATTATAACAGAATCATTAAACGTATCAATTAATTAGTTATCTTAGAAGAGATGTAACGTATATCACCTCAATTTGATGATGATACTGTATAACATGTTAATGAAAGAACCAAGTAATAGATTATAAATCAAGAACTATAGAACCTTATGCCTGATTTTGAAGCAATTAAATAATTAGAGTTTAAAGAAAAATAAAAATTAACAATGTAAATATTAAATTTGAAATATGATGTTTCTTAGTATGACGATATATAAGTTTTAGAAATTTTACAATAAAAATAGAAAGACAAAAATGGTGTTATCAAATTTGATGGACCTTAGAACTAAGCTTTGGTTTAATATCATTTAGCATCTATACTAAAGTATTACAAAGGTATGATTATAAGAGTTTATTTCAAGGATCAAGACAACAATATGTCAATATAAATTTATACGATTAAAGACAGACTTATTTAAAGTATATAACAAGCTGTATTCAAAGGTGTTTAAAACGAGATAAAACATACAGGAAGTGATATGTTATTAGAATATTAGATGTTACACGCTTATAAAATAGAGATATTGAGTTAGATAGATATAAAGAATAAAAATACTTTATAATAGAACGATGTTTAGATGGATGAATTAGATAAAAATATGAAAATGAAAAGAGATGATTACTAAAAGTTAAAATAGGGTGACTATAAATAATTAGTTTTAGACGGATAGATTGAACCTAAAAAGAAGACTAACAAAAAGAATAAAGGAGCTTACTTTAATTTTATAAACAAAATACCTCAAATTGATCTTTCAAGATATTAAATAGGAAATAATTTAGAATAGCATTTATAACTATCAAGACAATAACAATGTTTTATATACGCTTTATAAAAGTCTGAGAAATATAATGATCAAGAAATATAAGCAATACTTTCTTAGATACCTTAAAATTTATAACTATTTTCATTATCTCAAATTAAGAATATCAAGCATATAGGCCCTATCACAATACATTATTACGAGAAAGAAGATAGTGACTCAAGAAAGATGATAATCAAAGGAGACAAAGATGATGAGAGATAGTATAAGAAAGAACCTATTCATTTATGTTTATTTAAAGAACACTATTTCATCTATGACACAGATTTAGAGATAAGTAACTTTTGGTTAAATAATTATGAATAATACAAAAATAATGAAAAGTTTTTAGATAACACTAATGTTTGTTAAATTAGAGGTAACTGTTTTAGAAAAAGTAAGAATCTAAACGATAGCTTATCAGTTATTAAACTTATGTTTGAACTCAATATGTTTGAAGAGATAAAGGACTATAACGAGTTTAACTATAAATAAAATAGCAAATAAGTAATTAGCGCACCAGATAATGCAGAAGACTATTGTTTACTATCTAATTAATCAAGAATTCATTAAGAAGCTTTTGAATAATTATAAGAGGACCCATAAAATTAAGATGCTAAGAACAAATATAATGAAGGAATTAAGCATCATGATTTTAATAAAATATTATTTGCTGATACGGAAGCATTTACTATTGATGATGAAGGTAAGTTTATAAATCATGAATGCTATCTATGTGTTTGGGCTGATGGTGATATATATGAAAGCTCTAAAGATGTTAATGGTTTGATTAGATATATTTATAAACTTTATGAAAATGACGAATATGAAAAAACAAAATTTAATAAACCTTAATCAAGTGTTTTAGTATATTTCCATAATTTATCATATGATTGTTAGTTTATAATCAAGGAAAAGTATGAAATAAATGATGTTATTCAAAATAATGGTAAGATGTTATAATTTAGTATAACTTTAGCAAATAGATAAGGAGCAAAAGTAAAAATTGTATTTAGAGATTCATATATAATGATATCTGAGAAGTTATCTGAGTTACCTAAAATGTTTTTGAGTAAGTAAGAACAGGATGTTATATAGAAAGAAGTAATGTGTTATAATTATTATACAAAATCAAGATATTTAGACAATATAGGAGATATTGATGAAGCATTATAGTTTATAACGATGAAGGATGTAATAGATGTTAAATAAGAATTTATAGAAGCTTTAAAGAAAAGTAATTGTATGATAGGAGATAAGAATTTTGATATGTAAAAGTATGCTTTGTTTTATTGCGAATAAGACGTCAGAGTGTTATAGAAATGTGTATAGAAATTTGCTGAATTATTATTAGAAAACTTAGAAATGGATATGTATAGTTATATCTCTATATCATCTTTAGCATTAGCATATCAAGTAAAGAACCATTGTTTTGATAATTGTTATCAAGTAACAGGTTTACTCAGATAATTTTTGTAATAGTTTGTAATTGGAGGAAGATGTATGACATCTGAGAATAAGAAATAAGTCATGGGAAATTTGTATACTAATAAAGCAGTTAAAAGATTAAAACTTTAGGACTTTGATGCAGTGAGTTTATATCCAAGCGCAATGACAAGAACGTATTATCCAGCAGGAAAGTTATAAACTCTTACATCTTAAATGATTTAACATTATAACGTTAGAGAAAATCTGTTTTAAATTAAAGAAGAGAAAACATCAACTGACTATCACACTTTATTCTTAGAAGTAAAATTGTTTAAAGGAGACGACTTTATAAAGAGAGATTTTCCATTATTGAGTTAAAAGATTGACGGAGTTAGATAGTTTACAAACAAAATCAGTGAAGAGAATAGATATTTCTTAGATACAATTGGTTTATAGGAGTTAGTTTTGAGATAGAATTTTAAGTATGAAATTATAAGCGGTGTTTATACAGAGAAAAGAGATTATACCATATAGAAAATTATCAAATTTATGTTTGATGAACGAGTTAAATGTAAAGAGGCAGATAACCCTTTATAAGCTGTGTATAAACTTATGATGAATTCCTCATATGGAAAGACTATAGAAGGAGATAGAAATGAAACAATTGAAATTTATGAAGAATCATAAATAGAAAAACTTTATAATAAATATGATTAAATCAATAGTGTTTAACAATACGGAGATAAGTTTTGTGTAAAGTTAGAGAAAGAATGCTGTGAACAAACAGGTTATCATCATATTGGAATTTAGATATTATCTATGAGCAAACGTATTATGAATGAAGTTATGGCTTTAGCTGAAGACGAGAAAATAAAAATATATTATTAGGACACAGATTCTATGTAATTAAAAGGAAACGATTTAGTTAAATTGAATAAAAAATTTAAAGCTAAATATGATAGAGAACTAATAGGTAAAAAGATGGGTCAATTTCATTCTGATTTCAAATCTAAAAAGGGAAAAGTTTAATACGGAGCATATGGAGTATATATTTCTAAGAAAGTATATTGTGTGAAGTTACGTGTGTAAGATAAGAAAGAAAAGTTTTGTTATGATTACCACATCAGGATGAAAGGAGTAACATCAGAATGTATCACTTAGAAAGCTGATGAGTTATATGGAGGAGATGTGATAAAATTATATTAAGATTTAGCTAATGGAAAAGCAATTGAATTTGATTTGTGTAATGCAAAAGTATTTATGAAGAAGCAAGATGATTATAGTTATGTAAATCTGTCTGAGTTTAAGAGAACGTTATAGTTTTTAACTAAAGAGGAAAAGGAGTAAAAGAAAGAAGAAGAGAAAGAAGAAAAGAAGAAAAAGAGAGAAGAAGAAAAGAAGAACAAGAAATGATGATAATTTTTTATTTATAATCTAATTCATAGATGATACAACATATTTTTTTCTAAAATAATTAAAATGTATTTATACCAGATGTATTACGATTGGATTAATGAAACTAACGATAAGATATATTCTGTTTTTAACTTATAACTTAAACATATAAAGGAGTTTGGTTAGAAATCTTTAGATATAGACGATGCTCTATTCTATCTTTACGATCAGTTAAGTTATCTATCTAAGAAGGCTGATAAATTAGAATAGTTTGTATAACTGAGAATAGAGTGATTAATATTTTTTATTTCTAAGAAACATGATATTTTCATACGATGATGAATTAGAGAACTGTATGAATAAAATTTATGATTTAGAGAACGATTTAGAATTGAAAGAATATGAGATATCAAGATGTTACGAGCTAATTGATAGATAAATTTCAATGATTAAAACTCTAAAATAATAAATTCAAGATATTAATTTGGAACTAAAATCAAAATAATTATTTACAGACGTAATACTCACGCGTTTAGCTGATAAAGAATAATGAAAACTATGTATATTTTTTTATTTCTATATAACAAATGAATCAAGAACTCAGCTAATCAGATTATGAAGAATCAAACTATGAAGAATCATCTCAAGAAGAACTTATAGAAGAATATAGAGATATAGATGGATATCCTAATTATGAAGTATCAAATTTAGGCTAAGTAAGAAATAAGACAACAGGAAGAATTTTGAAACAACGTAATAGATGTAATGGTTATTTAGCAGTGAATCTCTGTTAAAATAAAATTAAGAAAACATATTATATTCATTAGTTAGTCTCAAAAGCTTTCATAGAAAATCCTGATAATTACTCAGAGATAGACCATTGCGACGGAGTTAAGTCTAATAATAACGTTTGGAATCTGAGATGGGTCTCACGCAGAGAGAACTTAAAAAATAAAAACGGTCATGGAGATAAATTTGTCTTTGTTAACGAATTACCTGATGATGTAAATGAGGTATAGTATTACTCAGGTTATTTCTTTGAAGGATATTATTGGAGTGAGACAATGAATAAATTATATTTCAACAATGGAGTTAGAATAAGAGAAGTTAGACCTGTTATTTAAAATGAGAATTATTATTGTAATTGTAAAAATAAATAAAATGATAGAGTTTTATTATCAATGTTAAAACTATAGAAAGGATTGTATAACAATTAATGAATAATTATTTTTTTGATTCAAAATAAAAATGTCAAAAATGGTTTACATTTCTCATTACGATGATTTCTATTTAGATTTGATATTCATAAAAGATTCAAAATATGTTTCTAAACAAATTCCTGATCTAATTATATCAACATATTATAACTCAGCGAATCACAGAATCTTTGTTTAAAGTATTCTAAACAAAACACCTCATCAATTACTTAACTCATTTATAAGTTTCTAAAATTATATTCTAAAATTTGAAGATCAATTTATAGATACTATCATTACTGATCAAGGAAACGAATACAAAGGATAGTTTCAATAAACATTATAGCGTTTAGACATATAACACAGAGTAATTATCAAAGATGCTAACGACCATAAATCTATGAGTCATATCAACGGTATGGCATCATTTGTTAGAAATAGCATTATCAATAATTTGTTAAAATAATAAGATTCAATAGACGTATAAAAAGCATGTGATGATTTTATGTAATTTCATAATTTTGAAAGATAGATACCTCTTTATAAGAAAACACCTGAAAAAATATCACGTGACGATTTAGAGGTTATGAATGAGCATAAATCAAATTTGAATAAAAAACATATTGACGCATCTGATAAATTCTAAATTGGAAACTATGTCTAAGTTATAAACAAAAGAGAAGATAAAGAAAAGAAGCGTTTGAAAAAATGGAGTGAGCAGATATTCTAAATATTTGATAAATAAGGTTAAACTTTTATGCTCACACCTATAAATTTTGATATGAAATAATATAAAGATGTTTTAGGCAAAACTAAAAACGATACGTATAGATACTCTGATGATTTACCGTATGCTCAACCTGTTTTTAGACGTAAATATTATGAAATGAAAATGACTCAAAAGAATGATAAATATTTTCCTTATGAAAGCGAGGATACACGTCTATACCAATTCAATAAAATAAATGATTGTGTTATAGATATCAAATAAGTATTTCATTCTTTAAAAAATTTATAAGAGTTATAAGATTATATTAGTAAAGGCTCTAAAAATATCTTTTATGAAATAGAAAATGATTATGGTAAATTCTTTGTGTCTTTATCAATGATTAGATATCAATCTAATTAAATGACAGATAGCGAATTAGAATTTTGGTTTGGATCAAATAACAAAAAATATATTTTATCAAAAGAATAGTTTAAGGTCTTTAAGTTTATACTATATATATGATACAAACATCTAAAGATATTTATAATTTTTTAAATCAGTATCCAAATACCATCCATGAATACATATTAGACTCATTACCTCCTGAATTTGCATAATCAGCTGTAATTATAACTTTGTCAATATAAAATTATATATATCCGACGTCATCACCATTTCCACCATTTGATGTCCCGATAACAGATGTAAATCCGCAATAGACAATATTTGTAAAATTATTAGTATAGTAAACAGTTCTTTAATTCAAAGCGCCTTATACATCAATAACACCCATTTTTACAGTTATAGGTCCAATAGTAAAAGAATATTATCCCATAGCATTAAAATCTTTAGGTGAAAACATGTTTTATATTTGAGTTATCAAATCAGATTGATTAGTATTTACAGATATAACAGATGTCATCTAAGTTTATAAAGTTGATATATAAGTATTTGATGTATTCATATCTGTGATATTTGCTTTTGTATTTATCTTATTATCTATATTTGTAAACATAGTTGTATTATCTGATATATTTTGATTGTATAACGAATAAAATGTATTTGAATTAAGTTTAAGCTTCAATAAGTTATCTGTTTCTAATTTGGTATAAACATTAGATAATAGAGGATAGTATTAGTTAATATAAGTTTTAGTATAGAATAAGTTATTGCATTCTGAAATAGAATAAAACATAGATACTATACCCGCATCTGCTTTGTAAGTTAACAAATTATCTATCTAAGTTTTTGTATAAACATCTGATGAGTTAGCTTTGTTTGATAATAAAGCATCTGTTTAAGTATTTGAATAATAGTTATTTGAAACATGATCTTTAACTAACTGTGATTTAGTTTCAATATCAATTGGAATCTATTCATTTACATGGCGTTTAAGTTATACAAAGTCATCTGAGAAATCTGTTTCTGGAAAGAATACTTCACTTCTCTTAGAATAACCTTTTATTTCTGTGCTATAAGTGCTATCATTTATTATTTTTTCTTTGATAAAACTATTTACTAAATACTATTACTGTTATAACGATCCTGTATTCATTCCATCAAAAGTGCTTTCACATAATGTTTAGAATATTAATTAATGACAATATATTATCTCATTGACTAAAGTTCCATCTGCAATTCTATACTCTTTTGATGTCTTTGTTTCATTAACACTAATATTAACATTACCATAAATTTTTATCCATTCAGATTCATTATAATATACTTTAGTTGAATTAGCCTTCCATCCATTGTTATCTGTTCCTTCTTAACTCTTCACGATATAAAATCCTTGTTTAATTTCCCATAACTTAAAATCTGATGTTAATATATTTTATCCTCCTAACTAAGAAAGAATATAGTCTATTTGTTATTGTTGAGAATAATTTTCATTTTTAAGAGTTAAAATAGTTTGTTATTATTTAGTTGTTAGATCATTAAGACTTTAAACTTAGTTCTAAAGTATTGAAATATTTTATACATTGATCTTGTTATTTAATATCATCTCATCTAATGTTTGTTCTAAATCAAAGTCTCCGTCTATTTGAGACGATATGATTATATCATTAGTTCTTAAATTTTTGATTGTAAAATTGTTAAGAGTTTTACCTTCTAATTAGTTGATATCAATTTGTATATTTGATTAGTTGTTCTTAGTATTGATATAAACACTATTCTCATTTAAGATATCATTAAATTAGATATGATTGTCAGTTGTGATATCAATACTTTGACCTCCGTATTTTATCTTTTTTGCTTTTAGAATTAGATTGTTGTCTTAAGATAAAGCTGACGGTATAGACGTAAACTTTGTTTGTGTCATTTTAAAAACGTAAAAAATAATTTTTTAATTTGAAATAAAAATAATGTCAGACGATCAAAAAATATAAATCATCTCAGCATAAGTAAGAAAATTTTAAACTCTTGGAAATACTATGTTAATTTCAGCTGGTAACGATGGAAATGGTGCTGTTATTAATAGACAAAGATCAGAAAACTAACCGTATTTCTCAGACGATAAACCAATGATCTATGCTCCAAATGCAAACTTCTAATTTACAATTGTGACTGGTAAAGGTCTATTATCTTCAAATCAATCTTATATAACTTATACTATTAAATATGCTCTAAAAGCGCATGTTGCTATAACTAAAGACGCTTCTAATATAACTAATGTTAATTCTGGAATGGGAAAATATTATGTATAAAATAAAGGATTTGGTCCTTGGTGGTATTTTGAGGAATATTAATACGATGATAAAACTACATCTTGGAAACCTGATTCATCAATAAGACCTATAGCTTTATGTGCTGCTCCTATGAATTCATGTGCTCTGTTCAATAAATCTTAGTTCATTTATAGAAATATAAATAATTAAGACGATAACTTATTCAGATAATCTGTACGTGCATAATAATAAATATCAAATGATTGTCAAAATTCTTAAAATCAAACATGGTTTAATGGCGATCTTCCTTCATTAGAATTCTTTGCTCTTCCTTATAAATACGATGGTGGTGTAAAAAAATATGTGAAATTAGACCCATCTGATATAACATTCTTAGATGGAGCGGGTATTGATGGTGAGTTTAAAATTAAGAAAGAGGCGCCTTAGGCATCAAAAACAATAAATTCCATTGTTACATATTACTTTAATAAGACTTATACTATACCTCTTAATGTTATCAATTAAGTTTTAGACTCAACTAATGCTTTCCCTCTTTGTGTATTAGGTTATGAACAAGTAAGATTGAATTTATTCATGTAATCTTATCACGTATCACGGATATTTGGAACAAATGATCTTTTAGAAGAATAAGAAACAGGTTTAATAGATTTAGAATTAATATAAGTTACAAAAGACAGTGATAAAGTTAGAGGTGAATTAAATTCAAAAGATGGTTTCTCTTATCATTATATGAAATTTGATTATGAATTATTACCATCTTTAAATATTAAACTTTCATGTCATAGATTATTAAACAGAGGTCATGATTCAACAGCCGATGTTATTTTAGGTCTTTAACTTTCTGATGAGAATTTTGAATATACAAACGGTTATGGTGTATTAGTTAAAGATTCTATGTATTTGAAACAGCGTTTTACTTTATTTAACGGTGAATAATAGTATAAAATCATCAATAACGTATATGATTAAAACGAGGAATTCAATTGGTTTACAGGATTTAATTTATGGAAAGGTAATAGATCAAATGCTTTATTCAGTTAAGATATAGAAAATCTTACTTAGTTTAAATGTGAAATGTTAAGAGGTTTAAATCTTTATAATTAATATGAAAAAGGTATGATTAGTTATGATTCAATGATGAAACTAATGTGTAATTATGCTTTGATTACTCTAAATTTGTAAGCATTTAGTATTGATACTAATGAGGATGTTATTGGTGATGGAATAGATTCTATAAGCCAAAAACTTTATATTGATACTAAAATGGGATTCTTTAAAAATGGAAAGAAATCAGTTTTATACGATGATTCATAATAAGCTAAGACTAAAATTGATGAAACTAAAACACCTATAAATATTGAGGTTATGTAAGTGTTTGATTGCGCATTAAAATTCAATGTTTCTAAATAGAGTATGACTATAGATGAAAACTTTATTCAAAACGGTAACTTTATTCAAAAAGACTGATTGATGTCTTAAAAATATTTTTTTGATTTGAAATAAAAATGATGGAAAGATAAGTGATACAAACTAAAGCTGTTATAGCTGATTAGACACAAACTCAGAATACTCTTACAATTGAGAGTGACTATAACTCAATTAAATCCTCTATGGTAAAATTTGAGGAATAATCTAATTTACAGAAATTTAATACTTACTCAGATATTGTTATCAAAAAGTATATCAATGATAAGATAAATAGTGATGAGATATAGAATATGATCACTTAGTTATGCTCTCTTGCTGAATATGTATGGTAAAATGAGACTTAGGCTGGTGAGCTTAGAAAATTCAATGTGAAACTTAGACTTAAAACTATTTTGATAACTGATACTTCTATAACTCAATAAATAGCCGATACTTTATTAGATAAGATGATAGATGATACTATTAAGAGCAATACAAAACTATAACTTTTACAGCTTGCTTAGAATATACTGAAAATTAGTGTTAAAGCTTCTGGATGTTTAGCTTCTTGTTTCAAATGACCTTCAGACTTAATTAATATTTTTTTGATTCAAAATAAAAATGTCCTAATAAGTTGTCATAGCTAAAACAAATGACTAAGGATATAGTCAGATATATTTACCGTCTTTTAGAAACGGTGATTATATGATACTTCATTCTATACGTTCAAATCTTACTTCTGAATGTTCTGGATCATTCACAATCTAAACCGATACAAAATATTATTATTATACAGATAAGTTATCATCATACTTTTCTTTATAAGAGTTATGTGACTAAATCAATAAAATATAAACAGAAATATTATTTACTTAAGTTGATGAAAAATACTTTAAAATGAAAGGTGTTGTTGCTTCTTGTTCTATAAATATGACTGGAAACTATAAAACTATATTTGGTTTTGATAAAGAATATACTATTGTTAAAGACTAAGAGATTACTTTATCTTAGTAAAACTTAGCGTGTATAAAATATTTGAAAGTATAATGTGACTTCATAAATACTTCTCAATTTGGTTCAGACACTATTGATGCTCTCATGATTTTAGACAGATCAAATAACTTTTAGTTTTAAGCATAGACTATAGATGTGCATCATAGACTTATTAAACCTTAAGAGTTCAAATTCTGGGTAACTGACTAAGACGATAACGCATTTACTTTACGTGATATATATATTAAGACTCAGTTTTTTAACTTTGAGTGCATTGATACTATACACTTAAAACAATAAGTATTCATTTAGCTCAAACCTAAAATAAATTTAGTTACATAGCTCTCATACTTATCAGTTCAATAAATATCAGGATAGTTGTCTCCGAATAATGTTTTGAATCCTTATAACGGAAAAGTAAGTTATAAAGATACTTCTAATGTTTAGTAAGAAATTGATTTATACGATTAATTTAGAGAATACAGAAATAAACTTATAGATCAAACTTTTATTGATAACTTTGTTGATGATTTTGATGTTGACCTGAAATCTATTACTGTTTCATAAGATAATATTTTGTATCACTATCTAAAATATGGAAAATTCTAAAATGATTTTGCTTATATGTTATATATGAATGATGCATTAGTTGATATATTAATATTTAAAGACATAAATTTAGAGGATATGAATTCATCAGTGTTCTTTTGGTAAAGATAGAATCTTAATTGTTATGTCACGTTTAGATTAGAGGATAATGATGGTTATTAAGTTGATAAGTTACCGAATTTAATTTTAAGACTCTTGGTTAAATGAGATATGCTTAGAAAATATTTTTTTGAAATTAGATAAAAATGCAATAGATTAGAGATTCTGTGAATACTGGATAACGTATATATCCTTAAATAGATAGAGGTTTAAAAATTAGTCCTGCTCCTTAAAAAGAGTTAGGTGATATCTTATAAAATTCAGCAAATGATATTTCTAAGAATTTAATAGATAATGCTTTACCTGAAAATTTGAGAGGTCCTATGAATGATGTTAGAGAATAAACTATGAATTCTATTAAAAATTTTAGAGAATAGAGATAACTTAATTAGAAAACTGCTGGTAAAGATGTGACATTGAATTAGGCTAAAAAGAAAACTGGTTGGTAAAAATTCAAATCAGGTTTAAGTAAATTCTGGTAATTTGCGCGTTAGCCAATTTAAGGTTTGATAGGAATGGTTCCTGGTGTTGGTGGTCTTGTTAACTAAGGTATAGATTATATATCAGGTGATAGAAAATTGAAATGAAACTTCAAAAAATAATACTTTTTTCAATCACTTAATTCTATCATAAAATCCTTTATAGATAGCTGGTGTTGGTTATATCACTATATATAAATAATTATATCTGTAAGCTGCTTTTTTATCAAAGTCCTGTTCATAGAATCCTGTTAACTGTTTATAAATCTCTGTGAATTGTTTCTCACCAAAATTATCACTTTAAACCTCTTGAATAGTATTGAAATATTCTTTCATTTGTTCCATCTTGAGACCGTTAAATAAAACTATAGCTGTTTAATTAACTCTGAATTAATAATATAAGTTTGTGATAGAGTGTGCTGATATCATACATGTGAATACGTGTAAGTGTCTTCTTTAGACTATAAATGAATAAAATTCATTTTCAACTGATGTTGTAAATAGAGAGCTTCCTGACATATCATCAAATATTGTCATAATCTTTGGTATACGTATAAACGATGTAATAGGTTTCAAATATAAAAGTTTATAGAATTCTTTCAAATTCTTTCTTATATCTTAGTTTGTTTCCTCAAATTCTAATAATGGATACTTTTGTTTTGTTTATTCAATTTGTTTCAAAATATTGATAAGTAACACTGCTGTTTATTGGTCTAATTTATTTAGATTACATTACTTAAAGAAATTTCTTATTTAAGTCTATAGTTATAAAAGTTCTTAGACATCATTGTTCATTTATCTGATATATTATATCAGGTCTAAAACTTATTATTTATCTCCTTCAATAGAAATCATATTTTGATCTTTGTTCTTTTCAGCTGTTTTGTCACTTTATATTGATGGTGAAATGAAATAAATATGTGTATAGTCTCCTCCTAAAACAGTTGGTTAGTCTAAATCATAAGCTTGTTTCTTACTATTCTTAATATACTCATCTTTCAATTTAAACATAGCTGTTGTCTTACCTGTATTTGTCTTCCCATAAAATCCAATCAAACCGAATGCCATAATATTTGGTAACTTTTCTAACTAAATAATTTCATCATTTTAGATCATTTTAAATAAAATCAAAAAAATATATCATAAATATTGATCACTGTTCTTTAGTATAACCTAATCTTTACAGTAATGGGCTAACACTTGTATCAATAACTCTTGTTTTTTATGGCTTTACTATCTCTTCAATTTTAATAGAATGTCTAACTTCTTCTTATTATTTTTATTTAGATAATTGTTCTTAAAGTTACTCCATTTACTTCTATAAATTCTAAATGATTTCATTATGATTTTAACTCTAATCTTGTTATAACGCTGCTTGAGCTTTCAATTGTTTAGTTTATTTAAGTTATAATCCTTTAGCTTGTTTCTCTTCTTCTGATATGATCTTAGTTTGACGCCATCCGTTTTTTCCAAACTTATACACATATCCTTCTTTTGCTTTTGGTTATATATCTTTGTTCATTCTATCAAATTCTTCTTGTTTGTATTATTTCTTCATAATTTCAATTACATTTGGATTCTTTTCTGTTACCTCAGTCTCAATAGTATTGTTTGGTTACTCTATTTCTGTCATCTTGTTTATAAATTGTTAAAAAAATTAAACTCATTTCTTAAAGTATTGATATAATGATAAAGCTATGAATGTGTAACTTGAGTATAAACCTATGTTCTTAAGATAAACTTTATATCTATAATTCTTAAATTCAGTATCATATATTTTTAGTAAATCTTCATCAGACTATTTTACCTAAGCCCATTTATAAATATTGTATTTGTCATTGATCAAATCATCAAATTTTATAACTCTTTACTTCCCAAAGATATCAGTTAGTATATATGTATCATTTGGTTATATATCTAATTCTTTATATACGTTTGGTGCTATAGCTTCAATGATAGTATATTAAATTTAATTAATTTTATACTTATTGAATAAGTATGTTTTATATTGTTAAAATTCCCAATAAGTATTCTGCATTTATCTCTCAGTAATTTCATATTTTATTTTCATTTTTATTTAAGTTTAAAAAATTATATCCAAAACTTATGAGCTCAAATGATGAATAGGTATTTGTATTTTTTATTATCATACCTTAGTCAAACGCATATCATAAATATCAAATTTTTAAATCATGTCAAAACATCAATATCAATATTTCAATATTTTTACGTATAGCTTATATCATTTTTTTTAAATGCATATGATGTATGGTTTGGTATTTGTATTTGGCTATTCATTATACTATCAGAGGAATTGGTTTGAATATGGTATATTAGTCACTATAATTTAGCGTTTGTTTTCAGTCATTGAAAATATGCGGGATTTGTGATTTTTGTTACCATATTTGCCGCCTCCGGTGGTATGGTAATAAAAAATACAAATACCTATTCATCATGTGTTTCAATGCAGTTTTACGCTTATATCATGCCTATAACGAACAATTAAATTTGTTGTGGGACTCCTTGTAGTTCCATACCGTTGATGATGGCTTCAGTTGTGAGGTTGTTATACGCTGAGGCCAGGTCGACGGAGAGGATTATATTTCTATTCGATAGAGTTTTCCCAGCTAATTTGCAGCTGAGCATCGCATCAGCATGCATGGTGTGGACTTCGTCGCAAAAGTTGTGTGGGAGCATATCTTTCCTTTTAAGCATTATCTTCTGGAGAACATTGATCAATGTCTCATTGATCGCGAGTGGTCTGCTTGAGCCATCGTCTTTTGGGATAAGAGTTACTCTAAATTCAAAAAGTGGGAGTATTTAGGACATTTGCTTCGGATCATTGATTAGAGTTTCGAATGCGCTTGCTAGTATCTGGATAAACCGACCATTGTTAACTAATTTTTTAATAATTTTGTTTGAGAGACCACTAGCCCCACAAGATTTTGATGCGTCAAGTTCTTTTATGGCGTCAACAACTTCTGAGTCTTTTATTTTAAAGTAAGCATGTTTAAATGGTCTGAAAACAGCTTTTAGTTCAACTTTTCGTGGTGTCGGAAACAGTTTTGCGAGTTGTTATTTCCTAATTTCTTCAATTTATTTAAAATCCGTTCTGGTCTGACCTTAGCTCTCTTTTTTGCGTGTTAATATTTAAACTAAGATTATACAACTAAATCCAATCGCTTTCGGATCACATATCGTTGTAATATTAGTGGTTTAGTGATGTAACTTTTAGCTAGTATTTCAACGCTGTAAAATTTAAACATTGTATTATCAACCAAAAATTATCAATCTTTTTTAATCATGTGTTCACTTACTAACCTTTGGAGGTACTTTTGGAATAGGCCTGCCCGGAATAACAGGTCTCGCTGGAATTTTGAGTCCAACTTTAGGTTTCTCTTCAACTTTTTCTTCAATAACCTCGACAGTACCTGCTTGTTCTAATGTTTCATTTTAAACTTCTTCTTGAATAACTTCTGGCTCTTCTGTTTCAGCTACTTCAGTTTCAACATTTTTGAGGGATGATGGTTGTAAATTCTGAGCTTCGTTCACCTCCTCAGCGATTACCTCCGGTTCTTCTTCAACCTGAGCTGCTTTGACCGGAACTTTTACTGGGAGAGTCTTATTTGGAAGTGTTGGGGTGCGGACAACAGGCCCTTTCGGCTGAACTGGAAGTGTTTTCTGAATTGGAGTAGCGGATTTTTGAATTGGGGTTTTAATAGCTGGTGACGCGACTGTTCTTTAAACTGGTGACGCGATAGTTTTCGCCTGTGCCATTGGCTGTTTTGGCGTAATTGGCGTCTTTTGAGCAACCACTGGGCCGCGCTGAGGAGTGATTGGTGTTTTAGCAGGCACAGCTGCTTTCTACGGGACTGAGCCGGTTCTAGGTGGGATTCCGGGTTTAATCCCGACCACTTTTGGCCCGAGTGCTGGTTTTCCGGCCATGAGTCTCGGCTTTGGTGCTTGTTCTGATACGAGATCTGCTGCTTCTTCGTTTATTTGCTCCAGTTGCTAGCTTTCGGATGCTTCGCCTAATTTTCCTTTTGGCAGTATTCCTTTCCCGATCACGCCCCTGGGTGGAATTTTAATTCCCTGGCTGGAGCTCTTTTCATTTTTGGCTTTCATTTGAACGGAGGAGCTTTGGTTCTCGCTTTCTTGGACTTCGTCTGTTGGTTCAATCACCGCTCCGTCTTGGAATTCTGAGTTCTCGGTGCTCCTAATAGGCGGTGAGCGGATTCTGCCCTGTATTTCCAATTTTAAAGAACTTTTAAAGAAGTGTTAATGAATTAATACTGAATTCATTATTACATAATATCATTCGTTGCATTTTCACTCTTCATTAAATGAATAAACAAAATGATAAAATTAATGAATAATATAAGTTGCAATAATTTTCCAATAATTTAAACAGTCTTTGTAAAAGTCCAAATGGTTTAAATTAGAATTATATTCAAAATCGATAAGAAACAGCTAATTTATCAGGAATTATCTAAGGAATACATGAATAACCTAATAAGTATTCTAATTCCGACATATAGTTAATAGATGATTTAACATCTTTACAATAATCAGATTCCGACAAAATAATTGACTTGGATATTGAATATAATTAGGAATACAATTAATTTTTAACTTCTGTATTTATACTTCTTAGATCACAGTAATATTTTCAAACTTTTTTTGGAATTTAGGAGTGAAATTTTATAGATGTAACGTATTATGTACCCTTCGAAATATTAAAGTAAAATAATTTCATTTTTTTATATTTCTTCATACTCCATTTTTACAAGCTGATTTTGACCTTATTTTGATATTCACTGCTACTAGGAATAATCAACAATAGGTTTAGCTTGTTTTTCATAGTGGTATTTCATGAGTAGTATATGACTATCTAAGTCATTCTGCATTTCTGTAAAATATCGAAATTTTCATATTTTTTAATGTGTACCCCTTACTGAATCTTAGTTAAAGTTGCAATAGTAGTCGACGACAATTTTCGGCACTCCAGACTTATTTTCAGGCACAATAAAAGCTGTAAAAGTTCTTGATATAAAGTATTTTGTACAACAGATCTTTTCAAGCAAGGAACTTTTTAGAAAATTAGGAAAATCCGATTTTCAGCAAATTTGTTGATTTATTTTCTAAATGTACTTTGAACTAGTTCCATTCAAATGGTATTGTTTTGACTTTCTCAAAGCGGTTGGAGTTGAAATGTCTAACACAGAGTAAATTTTTGTCCTTCATTAAATTAATCACAGAGCTCGACGCAGCCTAAAAACTAATACTATTTGTTAATATTAATACGTTGTGTTACTATTGATGTTGGAAGAAACATTATTTCTCAGCAATTTAATTTAGTTAAGAATATGTCTTGAAATTCAAGAAGCTGAATCTATGATCTATATAGCTAGATTGAATGTATTATTAATCATGATCAATTATATGTTATCACTATATATTGATATTGTTTTGGTTGTTTTTAATTTCGAGTTTTGTAAAAAAGCAAAACATTAAATTTGTTCATAAATGAGTAAATATATCTCAAAATAACATTTTTGAATATATTATTAAGTGAAGAGATAATATGTTTTGTACCGACTAAAATAGTTAGCTTATGATTTGTAAACGAATATTATATTTTAAAATTTATAATACATTATTTAATGCTGAATCTTAGTGAGCTGATAATAAATATTAGTTATTTTTACTTGAATATTTAAATTTAATCTTTCAGCAGTTCAGATTAAATACATAGAAGATATTTGAAGCTATACAATCTTTAACTATAAAGAGAAGTGGTATATAAACATCAAGTATAAATTTAACTATGGTTGAAACAAATGTTCGTATTTTATTATAATAGTCATTTAAATGTAAGTGAGGATCGAAATAAAAAGTTGAGACTCACAAGTTTTTCATATTTCTCTCAATCCTAACCGAATAAGATGATCCTGTTAATTATTGTTATTAATAAATCACTAAGTATTTCAACGAATTTATTTATTTATGCTAATTAGAAGTTACACCTATTACGTTAGTAATGATTATGATTAAATTTGAATTAAACTGTCAGAGGAAGAAACTTTTAAAATTAGCTCGAATAAATGTATTACTGCGCAATAACTTGGTTGCTAAATTATAAGCACCTAATTTAATTCAAGTAAAATATGATATTTGTTGCTTCTAAAATTTCAGAGATTCTTGAAAATTCAAATAAATTTTCAAATCTCAATACTATTTCTATCAACGATTGATCCATTTTCCACAATTTTTCCTGGAGTGCCGAGAATTGGCCTCGAAGTTTTTATATGAAACTTTAATATCTTTTCTTAAGTAAATTTCGGCAAAATTATGAAATATTCATAAGCTCTGGATGCGCTTCATTTATCGTACCCCACTTTCGACTAAGAAAATTTTATCGGGTTGATTTTTCTTGAAAAGCAGAAGCTTGCAAGTTAAAAGTTTATTTTGATGATGTACAATTAATAGATCGTTATTTTGGTGAAACTGGGTCAGATATGATTGAAATATTTAAGTTCATGGCGTAAAATTGCATGGGTTTTTATTATAGTAAATATTTCCCTAGTTTTCCCTATAATTATAACTCATATTTCGAGTGGAAACTGTGGAGTGTAAATTATATTTTAAATAAAATTTTACTAAAGTATTCGCAACCAAGACTAAACAAACTCATTCTAATAATTTCAGCACTCCTTTCGGTCTAGATCCCAAAGCAATTACTGTCTTAGATCGCATTAAATTTTATCTAGTGATTAAATGATAAAAATAAAGTAATTATTAACTGACAATAAATTAAGACATCAATGTTTTAATAAGTTTAATTTTTCAAGAAAACATCAATCTTTAAAATATTCATTAATGTATCGAATAAAGTAAAAGAAAGTATTTTTTAAAGAATCAAATACCTAATTTGATTATATAACATTTTAATTACTGAGCTCTTTTGTTATTTGGATATGTTAATTAAATGAACAAAATAATATTTCGGTACATTTTATTGAAATTCGAGAAGAGTTAGAGTAATTTGAGTATGAATGTATTATTGACGACATAAACACGTATAATAAGCTATTTCCAACCAATGATAAAAATTTAACTTTAGCTTTATCACTAGACTAGTTGTATAGATGGACAAGTATGACTGAATCATTTAGAATTAATATTCTGTCTTATATTAATAATTTAGATTAGCTTAAATAACAAACATAATTGTAAAATTTAGTTTAAGAATTTACTGAATATGTTACATGTTAATAAGATCCTGTTCTTCAAAGTTAATTATCACTCCATATCATAGAATATTAAAAGATACTTTAGTAGTGTATGGGTAGAACTGAACTAATCAATTTACCTAATACTTTAAATTTAAATGAAAGACTAAACTGCGTTGGCTACAACACATCTAATGATATTAAATTTTACGTGGGTGTCTTCTAAGTGTGGAGATGTTTACGTTAATATATTAAATAATATCTTGATAACAATATTCGTTAAATTAAAGGACCAATTTAAATTATTGGGGCAGCTTAAACTGGGAAAACGATTATTGTTTAAATAATCTTACCATAGTTTTTACAGTTGTTTACTGATATAATTATTCCAACAAATAGTTCTATTTAATTTTGCAACACATATTGCAATTGCTATTACTTTGATTGTAAAGTAGAATTAGTAAAAGAATAACTTGTTACTACTAAATTAGTTTCATTGATGAATTAAATATATAATCATT
Source organism: Hexamita inflata (assembly GCA_963988835.1). Taxonomy (NCBI): domain Eukaryota; phylum Fornicata; order Diplomonadida; family Hexamitidae; genus Hexamita; species Hexamita inflata. Next base: position 40,579 of record CAXDID010000812.1, on the reverse strand, counting down.
TGACAGGATAAGCAAAATGCGAAATATAGTTCATTCTTAATAATAACTACTAAGAAATTGAAAATTAGTTTACTAATTATTTAAAAACTTAAAATTGTCATTCAGTTATAGCTTTAGATGAATTTCAGGCATTATTTTATAATTTGACAAATGAAAGTGATAATTTGATTGTTGCAAACTTTTTAAAAAGAATAACACTAATAAATAACTACTGTATTTGCGGGGAGTTCAGCAGCTTTAAGCCTCCATTGTTTGTTGTACTCTTCTCAAAGCGGTGATACATTATTTTAACACGGTTGCAATATCAAAACTGATTTTAATAGTTCGCATTAGAGCTTAAGCGACACTCATAAATTGATTGACAAGTATATATTTAAGAACAACAATACCTCAAGTGGTCTTCTAGAGCTGAAATATAAATTGTGCGTCCTTAGTAATATGTGCTGCATCAGATAAAATTCAATTTTAAAATAAGTTAGATAAGTTATTTTATAAAATTATGAATACTTATCAAGAAGATTATGACTATATATTCAGATATTCACGTACGTGTAAATACGATATAGATTCATATGTCTTTGGTAAAACTTCAGAAAAGAATACAAATAGTATTTACATTCCATTTATGCAATACTAAAATAATAAATATCTCATAGCAGATGAAATGTTCAGATAATTTTATTTATAATAATTCTTTAGCTAAGCACTGGATTTCTCATAATTATCATTTAAATTAACATAAATATTAATTAACTATAGAGAATGTGATTTTTCAAATTAAGAAAACTAAACAAAAATCAATTAATGGTTTGATTAGTCCAAAACATCTAAAAATAGTGAGTTAGAATTGTTTTAGCTCTCGATAGTTTCGATTAAGAAATTATGTAACGTAAACTCATAAAATAAAATAGAAAATTATACATTATTGTAATAATGTCATAATAATACTTGTAGCATGTAGTTGTGTAAAGCATTTCAATCATATTTTGGCGCTTCAAATTTCAACATTCGTTTATTTGAGCTTTATTGTTATACTCTTAAATTTGATAAAATTACTAGAGATGATGAAGAGTAATAAGTAAAGTAGTAGAGTGTAATTTATAATGGTATTGCATCTCTAAAAACAATACTAATGAAACGTGATATTTAAATAAATGAGTCATAAATATTAGAGTTGAATCAACTAATGAAATTAAATAATAACTATTAAGAAAACGATTTAATATAATTCGAAGACAAAATTTAAAAATGGGTTCTGTAAAATTAATAAGAAGATTAAATACAGAAAAAGAACTAAGAACTGTTGTTACAAGCACATGATAAAATATCAAACTTTATACATTTTTACTCAAAATCGTTCAAAAACTATAAAGCACAAAATGAGTAAAGAATCTAACAGAAAATTAATAGCTCAATAAATACAAAAGTACGCGCATGCGCTATTTAAGAGTTTGTTGAAAAGTTTCAAGTTTAATTTGGTTAATTCGATTCATCCAATTTTAACGATGACGTTACAGATTTCATCATATTTGAATGAGTATAATTTTCGATTGTTAAACTTATATGTGAATAACCATTTTCATGAAATAATATAGATTATATCGCTATCAACAAAAATAAGTGTAAGTAAAGTAGTTTTCAATCGCTTTCGGATCACATATCGTTGTAATATTAGTGGTTTAGTGATGTAACTTTTAGCTAGTATTTCAACGCTGTAAAATTTAAACATTGTATTATCAACCAAAAATTATCAATCTTTTTTAATCATGTGTTCACTTACTAACCTTTGGAGGTACTTTTGGAATAGGCCTGCCCGGAATAACAGGTCTCGCTGGAATTTTGAGTCCAACTTTAGGTTTCTCTTCAACTTTTTCTTCAATAACCTCGACAGTACCTGCTTGTTCTAATGTTTCATTTTAAACTTCTTCTTGAATAACTTCTGGCTCTTCTGTTTCAGCTACTTCAGTTTCAACATTTTTGAGGGATGATGGTTGTAAATTCTGAGCTTCGTTCACCTCCTCAGCGATTACCTCCGGTTCTTCTTCAACCTGAGCTGCTTTGACCGGAACTTTTACTGGGAGAGTCTTATTTGGAAGTGTTGGGGTGCGGACAACAGGCCCTTTCGGCTGAACTGGAAGTGTTTTCTGAATTGGAGTAGCGGATTTTTGAATTGGGGTTTTAATAGCTGGTGACGCGACTGTTCTTTAAACTGGTGACGCGATAGTTTTCGCCTGTGCCATTGGCTGTTTTGGCGTAATTGGCGTCTTTTGAGCAACCACTGGGCCGCGCTGAGGAGTGATTGGTGTTTTAGCAGGCACAGCTGCTTTCTACGGGACTGAGCCGGTTCTAGGTGGGATTCCGGGTTTAATCCCGACCACTTTTGGCCCGAGTGCTGGTTTTCCGGCCATGAGTCTCGGCTTTGGTGCTTGTTCTGATACGAGATCTGCTGCTTCTTCGTTTATTTGCTCCAGTTGCTAGCTTTCGGATGCTTCGCCTAATTTTCCTTTTGGCAGTATTCCTTTCCAGATCACGCCCCTGGGTGGAATTTTAATTCCCTGGCTGGAGCTCTTTTCATTTTTGGCTTTCATCTGAACGGAGGAGCTTTGGTTCTCGCTTTCTTGGACTTCGTCTGTTGGTTCAATCACCGCTCCGTCTTGGAATTCTGAGTTCTCGGCACTTCTAATTGGAGGTGAGCGGATTCTGCCCTGAATTTGTCCAACTGACGATTCAAGTGGGTCCGTTTCCGTTTCTTCCGCTCCATTTTGCAGAGTTTTAACCGTTTTTGTCTTTTCGTGAACGCTCATGTTAACAGATTTGTTCACTTTCGTATTTGATTCGTGGGCTGAAACGTTCTTCGACTACATTGAGTTCTGGGCTTGAATTTGCTCGTCCGTTTATTTTGGTGGGCGGAGTGGTGGTTCCTCCTCCGTTTGAATTTGCATGTCAATTGTTTGAGTTGGTTTCCGCTTCATTCTGATTCTGTTTATTGTCCCGTCGGTGTTTTGCTCAAAACGGAAGGAAACGGGCTTTACGGGCTTGTTTTACTTTCTGAGGAGGAACTCGGCTGCCTACTGTAATTTTAGTTGCTTTTCAAGCTCAATTTGCTTTTCGAGGTCAAGTTGTTTTTGGCGCTCAAGTTGGCCTTGTTCTGCTAGTTTCTGCGCTTGGAATAGTTTACTCTTCTTGTAATCAAGAATCTCTGTTGACTCCTTCTTAAACTTGTTCTGGAGGTTAAAGAGCGCTTTCACAGAAGCCTCGATCTTTGCAGCTGGTTTAAGTGACTATGAAAGTAAATCGTCGTCCTCTTACTGAATTAACTACGTGAACTTCAATTTAGCTTGCGTTTAGGTTGGAGAAAATTATGTCAAGTTCAAACTTTGCGCAAGAGGATGCTTTTAACTGAACGGTGATAAAGAACGCGCTAAATCAGGTGAAGTACTGCTCAACTTCAAATTATTATCATTTTCATTGTCCAATAGTTTGGAATATTACGCAATAAACGTTTCTGGTTAGGTTCTTATAGCTAACTTTTAAAATGCTTTCGTTTGAATTTATATTTCTTAATTATTAAGACGAATATCAGTTTTTTCTCTAATTCTTTCAGTTAAGTTTTAATACGGTTTTTCTTGCTCAGGCTGATTTATAAAATCTTTAAGTGTTTTCTTATAACTTGGTGAATTACTAGTAATCATTGGTTTTTATGGAGAGTTAAAGTAGTCATATATATTTTAATTAGTGAACTATTCGCGATAACGACTCAAAGAACCTATATTTAAGTGTAAAGGAGATGCTGCTCGCTCTTCATTAAATTATTTCAATGTATTTCCAATTTTTTGGATATTGAGCGAAAGTTACATTTGGAAGCGGGAAAATAATATAGGACAATAATTGTTAAAATATTCAAAATTAATATAATATTTCCACTCAAATATGAAATCATCACTTTAATATCATTTAACTTACAACCTTCACTTATACTTTTGTTTATTTTGGTATATTTTAATTTTAATCAGTTGTTTTTACTGTCTGCTCTGATTTTTACATTTTTTCTAAAGTAGCAACATCGATTTTTAAATTACCTTGCAATTATTGGTTGTGTTATCTCATATTAGAATTTGGCTCTTTTGTAATAGCTTTTGATTCGGGTTTTTTTCTGTTTGAAAAAGTAATTAAATTAGAAATATTAATTTATTTACGTTATATTTAATTGGAGTTATCATTATTTGAGATTTTAACTTAATCACCTCTAATCTTTTGTGCTGTTGAAAATGTAATATCTTACTATAACTGTTAAAATCCCTTATTCATTTATGATTTTTCATATATTTAGTTTTTATTTCGTTGCATGTAATTTTCAATTTCTTTCAATACTGTTTATTCTTTATACTCTTTCTTTGACTCATTTCTTTAGTCTCCTCTATATAATGGTACATCCACAAACTATTTTAATATTTCGCTAATTTGGAGTGTACAATCACTAAATTCAAAGCAAATTGTATAACAAATATTATTCCACTTTAATGGAATCTCGAAAATTCGTCCAGATTCGTCCTGTTTCGCTTGGACCTGTAACGTAATCATCACCTAAACTTATTTAAATAAGAGAAGATTCTGAACCAGAAATTACTGAACTGGTAATCAAAAAAGAGAATAATAAACATGAAAAAATCGGCATAACCATTAATTCTGAACCTCCAGCAGAAAAGGGACAAATAGAAGCTGAAATATAAATACTACCTGTTGAAATAAATAAAGTAGATGAAAATTCATAGTAACCTGTTGTCATTAAAGTTAGACGTAGAACTATTGAAGAACAAAAAAACGAAGAACCTAAAATTAAAAATGTAGAGGCACGCGCACTAATTGAACAGTTCTAAAAGCAACTTCTCATTGAAAATGCATTGAATTAAAACAACATTTAAGAACAAAAAATTGAAAATATTATAATTGAACCAAAAATAATTGACCAAGTTGAAGTAAAAACTGAAATAAAAACCTAAGAGAAACCAAAAGAATAAACAAACGCTAAATAAGACAAAATAAACAAAAAAGAATTCGAAAAGAAACAAAAAGAAGATATGAAAAAGTAAAAGGAACTTGAAAAACAACAAAAAGAACTCGAGAAAAAGCAAAAAGAACAGGAGAAAAAAGACAAGAAAAACAAGAACTCGAAAGAAGCTCCAAAAATAGAAACATAAGAATTAAAACCAAAAGAAGAAGTAATATAGAACACAGGTTAACCAATAATACAAAGCTAAATAGAACCACCGAAAATCAATTAGTAAGAATAAGAAAATAATGACTAATAAGAACTATTAACGCTTGCAGAACAAATATCCAAATAAAATACTCTTAAATTCATAAAAATATAATTAACACACAAAAATAAGAATCTTTCATTAACACAAAGTTTGACTCTGTATACAAAGATGATATCGTTGACTGCCAGCTAACTTCATAGCTCGCATCATTTAGCATTGTTGAATATTCAAATTAATTGGAGAAAGATTATGTTATTGATATAATACCTAATATAACAGCTGAATTATAATTTTAAATATATCATCAGTTAACGAATAGTTATTTTGCTTCCGCTGCTAGTTTATAAGTTAATAAAACAGAATCAGGTTATAGTTTAACAATCAAATTTAACTAAATGGATTCTGGTAAACTTATTTGGTTACAAATCAGTAATGAAACTATTTATGATTTATTTTCCCAAATTTGTACTCAATAAACTCTACAAAAACAATTTAAAGCTAAATAACGCAAGAAGAAAGAAATAATTATTTTGAAACTGTTTTCAAATTTTGAGCAGGTTTTGAAATATACGGAATTACTATGTTTACAGAGATAATTTCAGGTTAACTGGAGCTATTTATGTAAGATAATTGGTTTACGGCTAGAATAATTACAATATTTTATATAGCTCCAAGAACAAGCCAGCAATAATTTTCGTTTTTCATACTAAAATATTTTATAGTTTCATTTGACAATTGTTACTCTTAGAAGAATAGATTAAGATTAAGAAGTAGATAAAGAAATATTTTTAAATTCCCGAAAAATTACTTACAATCACAATAAACGATTTTCGGCATATTTAATTAAATGTATTCCAAATTAGTTAGTTATAATATAATTATCGCGGGACACTTATATTCTTAGGAATCCGCGTTAAATTGAGCTTTAAACATTTATATTGTAAATAGAAATGAGGCAAAAAGCTAAATAGTAAATAAATAATATATTTTAGAATAATAAATAAGCGTTAAATTTACTAAACTACATTAATAACATATAATCAGTTGTTTATATGTTTTAGTATAATTTATAATTTTGAACATTTTTCATCAATTTTGCGAGGTGGAATGGTGTGTCAAAATGGCTTTAGAGGACTTGAAAATAATTAAAATACTATTTATGAAATAATATTACATGAAAAAATCGGTAATACCCCCCCAACCTTAAACATTTTATTATTAAAAAATATTCAAAATATTAAACGATCTAATTCATCTATTTGCTAAGTAATTACATTGTTATGAGCATTTTCGCGTTTCATTTTATAATTATTAGATGAAATAGTTGATAGAATGTATTGGTATTACAATAAACTATAATAACCACTAATTTAGTTCATATATTCTTCAAAATTAACATAATTATTTCAATATTGAATTGATTTTATTGTTATCACTTCATTTAACGCTTTTAATCTGCTTACATTTTGATTTACTTCACATTTAATAGTATAAATGACTATAAATTGAAGTAAAATACGTCAAAATGTTAATTATTCTCATGAATTTCATTTCTTAATAGCTGTTGTTATTAGATAAGTGATATATAATGATTCCGCTTTCATTATAATTGAAATTAAAAATATAGCATATATATCTCTTTATATCTAGGGGGTTCAAAGATGAGCTAAAGCACACATTTTAATACTTTAGAATATCGTTTTAAAACACTGTGGGTGTCACCATGGCGGAAATAGAGCGAGAGCACCACACCACAGATGGATGACGAGCTATTGAATTCACATAACTTCTTATGAACAGTATATCACTGAAAAACGGACCACGCGATTTGACGATTAAAATACTCAATTAGACATCGAAAGTTTAATTCTGAGCAATTTACATGTATGATTTCTTAACATTTAAGAGTTCCGGGCAAAATTAGGTAGCTGCAGAGTCGCTGACGAAATATGAAGTTAACAAGATAAAATTATATGTGGGTAATCAACAGTTTGTCATAAAAATGCAAACTGAATTTCTTGTAAAATTAGAATACTCAAATTCTGAAGGTTGAAGCGGATGCTTTGGAACTCAATCTCAATTGTTGGTGCACATCCAGAGATACTCTGGAAATCATAACAACTTTAGCATCTGGTAATTATTGGGAGATTTATAGTGATAGCACCAATTTTGTTATGCGATTCGGAGAAAGATAATAATTGAGAATAAGCGACTTGTTATAAACAGATTACTAGAGAAGATTTAGATAGCCAGCCTTTAGAAAAATGTAATTTTGATTACTGTAGGCGTCAGCTTGCAAGTTAGAATATGATACGCTAGAAGAATGATTATTTTGTCAATATATTAATATCGCTTGTTTGAAACACTCCCAGCTTTTAGTGGCTTTGAGAATCTTTGAAATTTCATGTTTTAATCTATAAATAGAAATTTTAAGAATTTATTTCTTTATATTATTTGAAAATTAACACATTTTATTCACTTCATAAATGAAAATTTAGTAATGCTAAATCTGAGTTAATAATAATTAATTTCAAATTGCACTTCACAGAATCGCAGCCATATTTAACTATATGATAGGCCGCTTATATAAACATAAATTCATCTGATAAATTCTTCATTCTTTAACATTTGCTCGATTCGAATTCAAATACTGAACAATTACAACCTGCCGATAAGTATTTGTTACTGAAACAGATAAAGGAAAATGAATAGTTGAAAATATTCTATTTACCTCAAACTATTAAATTGTCATTTACAAGAAGAGTAGTTTGGAGTGTTCTGATATTATTATTCAGATCTATATTATATAATAGTACAAAATAGTCATTCAAACAAATAGTGAAAATCTGAGATATTTTCTGATAATTGAGGAGTGACTATAAACTTTTACTTATTTCGTTCTCGGCTTAGACTATAAGCTCGCGTTTCCCTAATTTAAAACAATTTTTGAGATATGAGATTTTGCTGATAAATAACACTTCAAAATATAGAGATATAGGTAAATAATAAGGGAGGGAATAAAAGTTGAAAAATGTGGACTAAACTGCTTCCAAAATCAAATGTTTAAGGTTGGGGGGGGTATTACCAAAAAATCTAATATGGAAATATACTAAAAGAATGTTTCAGTTAAGTGACTATGAAAGTAAATCGTCGTCCTCTTACTGAATTAACTACGTGAACTTCAATTTAGCTTGCGTTTAGGTTGGAGAAAATTATGTCAAGTTCAAACTTTGCGCAAGAGGATGCTTTTAACTGAACGGTGATAAAGAACGCGCTAAATCAGGTGAAGTACTGCTCAACTTCAAATTATTATCATTTTCATTGTCCAATAGTTTGGAATATTACGCAATAAACGTTTCTGGTTAGGTTCTTATGGCTAACTTTTAAAATGCTTTCGTTTGAATTTATATTTCTTAATTATTAAGACGAATATCAGTTTTTTCTCTAATTCTTTCAGTTAAGTTTTAATACGGTTTTTCTTGCTCAGGCTGATTTATAAAATCTTTAAGTGTTTTCTTATAACTTGGTGAATTACTAGTAATCATTGGTTTTTATGGAGAGTTAAAGTAGTCATATATATTTTAATTAGTGAACTATTCGCGATAACGACTCAAAGAACCTATATTTAAGTGTAAAGGAGATGCTGCTCGCTCTTCATTAAATTATTTCAATGTATTTCCAATTTTTTGGATATTGAGCGAAAGTTACATTTGGAAGCGGGAAAATAATATAGGACAATAATTGTTAAAATATTCAAAATTAATATAATATTTCCACTCAAATATGAAATCATCACTTTAATATCATTTAACTTACAACCTTCACTTATACTTTTGTTTATTTTGGTATATTTTAATTTTAATCAGTTGTTTTTACTGTCTGCTCTGATTTTTACATTTTTTCTAAAGTAGCAACATCGATTTTTAAATTACCTTGCAATTATTGGTTGTGTTATCTCATATTAGAATTTGGCTCTTTTGTAATAGCTTTTGATTCGGGTTTTTTTCTGTTTGAAAAAGTAATTAAATTAGAAATATTAATTTATTTACGTTATATTTAATTGGAGTTATCATTATTTGAGATTTTAACTTAATCACCTCTAATCTTTTGTGCTGTTGAAAATGTAATATCTTACTATAACTGTTAAAATCCCTTATTCATTTATGATTTTTCATATATTTAGTTTTTATTTCGTTGCATGTAATTTTCAATTTCTTTCAATACTGTTTATTCTTTATACTCTTTCTTTGACTCATTTCTTTAGTCTCCTCTATATAATGGTACATCCACAAACTATTTTAATATTTCGCTAATTTGGAGTGTACAATCACTAAATTCAAAGCAAATTGTATAACAAATATTATTCCACTTTAATGGAATCTCGAAAATTCGTCCAGATTCGTCCTGTTTCGCTTGGACCTGTAACGTAATCATCACCTAAACTTATTTAAATAAGAGAAGATTCTGAACCAGAAATTACTGAACTGGTAATCAAAAAAGAGAATAATAAACATGAAAAAATCGGCATAACCATTAATTCTGAACCTCCAGCAGAAAAGGGACAAATAGAAGCTGAAATATAAATACTACCTGTTGAAATAAATAAAGTAGATGAAAATTCATAGTAACCTGTTGTCATTAAAGTTAGACGTAGAACTATTGAAGAACAAAAAAACGAAGAACCTAAAATTAAAAATGTAGAGGCACGCGCACTAATTGAACAGTTCTAAAAGCAACTTCTCATTGAAAATGCATTGAATTAAAACAACATTTAAGAACAAAAAATTGAAAATATTATAATTGAACCAAAAATAATTGACCAAGTTGAAGTAAAAACTGAAATAAAAACCTAAGAGAAACCAAAAGAATAAACAAACGCTAAATAAGACAAAATAAACAAAAAAGAATTCGAAAAGAAACAAAAAGAAGATATGAAAAAGTAAAAGGAACTTGAAAAACAACAAAAAGAACTCGAGAAAAAGCAAAAAGAACAGGAGAAAAAAGACAAGAAAAACAAGAACTCGAAAGAAGCTCCAAAAATAGAAACATAAGAATTAAAACCAAAAGAAGAAGTAATATAGAACACAGGTTAACCAATAATACAAAGCTAAATAGAACCACCGAAAATCAATTAGTAAGAATAAGAAAATAATGACTAATAAGAACTATTAACGCTTGCAGAACAAATATCCAAATAAAATACTCTTAAATTCATAAAAATATAATTAACACACAAAAATAAGAATCTTTCATTAACACAAAGTTTGACTCTGTATACAAAGATGATATCGTTGACTGCCAGCTAACTTCATAGCTCGCATCATTTAGCATTGTTGAATATTCAAATTAATTGGAGAAAGATTATGTTATTGATATAATACCTAATATAACAGCTGAATTATAATTTTAAATATATCATCAGTTAACGAATAGTTATTTTGCTTCCGCTGCTAGTTTATAAGTTAATAAAACAGAATCAGGTTATAGTTTAACAATCAAATTTAACTAAATGGATTCTGGTAAACTTATTTGGTTACAAATCAGTAGTGATTCCGTAAAATCTTAGTACATTTAGCTAACATATTAAGCAATACCATATCAAATGAGTTAATTACAATATGTTGCAAGGTGGATAAATCCTGATTAAGGCAGTTCAACGTAAGCTAATTTAATATTTAAAGGATAAAAATTATTGATTCGGGCTTAAAACTAGTAAATAGAGTTGGATTCAGTATCTTCATTTTGTTATTCTGAATTATAAGCTTTGTAAAATTCTTTGTAAGTTGATTAGTCTATCAATAACTCACTCGTATAAATCAATTTCGGCGATTAGCTTCCAAATGCGCCCAACATTGCTTATGTATCCTATTTTGGCTTCTGTTTCGCATTTTCATTCGATTCTGCTGAGCAAATGCAGAATTTCATTCTCTATTCCCAAAAACTCTCTGGTTCTCTATTTTTCAATTCTTACATTGACGAAACTCACAAGTAGTTTCTTCAAAATGTTTAAACAAACTCAAAATTAATTGATAACAAATTAAATAGATAACGAAAGATAACTCAAAACAAAAGCAACTTGTCTGAGAAATGCACCGTTTAATTCATATTTAATTAAAACTCGCTTACAACGAATTTGAAGAGCAAAAACCTTCCACTTCCTCCCGTTTTCCTCGTTTACTTTTAAAACGGAATCGTCCAAAAACTAATTTTGTAAAAATAAACGAGAAATCGGTGGGGAAACTGCGAATTTCAGGTCGTTTCCGGTTCATTTCTGAGCCAAAAGGAGCAAAATGCTTCTTTAGTGAAGAAGAAAGTGGTTGGAAAGTGGGCACAAATATATTGGCAGTTTAAATGGGTCAAAGGAGCAGTTGTAGTTTTTGACAATCAAATGGCTGTAATTTGGGACTAAACAGTTCATTTGGAGAACATAGAAATCATATTAGAAGATGTATATGTTATTGTAAGGGGAAAAAATGTAATTGGAGGTTAATAAAGAATTCTGGTCAAATTCATCAATGAGAGCGATGCTGAGATAGTTTCGCAATAAATACACATGTGAGCTAGTTTATATTTATGTACATGAAATTTTGATTTGATTTAAGCAAATACGGAAGTAGAAAAATAACTAATATAATCAAAACTAGAAATAATGATAAAATTTAGGAAAAACAAAAATAATTCTACGAACAAATCTACCGATTTGGATTTGAATTAATTTAGCTGTGTTTCCTTCTGGTACAGTGACAATTATCAATAAAAAGCTTAGATCAACTGATTAACAAACGGTTAACTCTAACACAATCTAATCAACATTATCAACTAATCTACACAAAAACTATCAACTAAAAATCATGAAAATGTATAATAACAATATTTTATAGATAAATACTAGATCAACATTTCACTTCAATTAAATGTTAGCAATTGTTATTACATATATCATTGGTGGTCTGACTAGAGGAACTGTTTTGTATGGTTTGACAACAGTTATTATTTAAATGAATAATAAAACCGCTCTGATCAAGTACAATCTTACTAAAGGTGTCACATCATTATTATCGGTGGCATGTTTACTGGGTTCTATAGTAAGCACGTTATTAGCTCCTAAGCTCATAGGTAAAATTGGTAAAACAAATACACTCAGATTTGTTTCGTTTTTATCATTAGTTGCAAATATTTTAATATTTCCAGCTATTCATTGGGCATATTTATTTGTATTTAAGAGTATTGCAGGATTTGCAACAGTTTTATTAATAACTGTTGTTCCTTTAATTGGAGTTGAATAACTTGATCCTAAAATTAGAGGCGTTGTTGGTTCTTTGACTAATGTAACATTATAAGGAGGAATGTTTATAAGCTACATTATATAATATTTCATTAGTTCTTAAGATAGATTTTATCCACTTTCGGTTGTACTACCCACAATTTTATCTATTGCTATGATTGGTATGAGCTTTATAATTAAAGAACGAAAACAAGAAGTTAGTGAAACCACTAATACTGTTGTTGTATAACCAAATATTACTAAGATAAATATTTGGTAGAAAAAATATACAAAAAGTTTTATAGTTGCTATTTCTCTTGGCATGTCTATAGGTGCAACGGGTTCAAGTCCAATATTACAATATTCTACTCTCATATTTAAAAACAGTTTCAATTCACCTAAATCAGGAACTATAGGAGCTATAATAATGTCTGGAATATCGTTTATTGCAGCATTAGCTGCGCTACCAGTTGTTCGTAGATATAAAAGAAAGACCATTTTTACCATAGGTCTAAACATAATATTATGTTGTTATATAATTATGATAACAGTTATGTATGTTAAACCAGCTAAAAAAGTTAGTGATGCTATCATATTAGCCACCACTATAGTATTTATTATAAGTTATGCTTTTTCGAGTGGTTCACTGTTTTTTGTAATTATGGGCGAGGTATTTCCTCCACAAATTAAATCAATATTTGTGAACATGTCAATGGCTATTAATTAGTTGACTCTGTTAATCACCACTTTTATATTCCCACTTTTAAAGCAATAAGAGAACTATATTATATATTTTTGTTGGGTGGTACTCGTAGAAGCGTTAATAATTAAGTTTGTTCCAGAAACACATAATAAGTTATTAAGTCAAATAGAATTTGAAATGATACCAAACAATGAGACAAACATTATTGCGTCTAGCGATTCTACAGCATAATTCGTTCTTGAAATATTACCTAGTATATTAACTAGTCGGCTCGAAAGATGTAGAATATAAACAGCAGCTTATATTTAACAGTGAGATCTTATTAAATTTATCGTACTTGATATAAATTAGAAGAAATATACTACATAACCTTACTTGTAAAGTAGCATATTTGCTTATAAGGGAGTTTTGAATGATGGAACTCCCTTATAAGTGAGTTGACACCCTTATAAGCGAAATAGCACCTCCCTTACAAGCAAGGTAATGTAGTAATACGGTATTAGTATATATATAGTAGAATTTATAAATAATTTGTATATTTATGTCAAACAATGTTTAGAATATTATGTTTAGTATAATAGTATAATATAAATTCATTGCAGATGGATACATTATTCATATTAATATTAAATCGAATTAGTCGACATGATCTCTAATAATTCAGTAATTGCATTGATATACTTCTATTATTATCTACATTTCAATAGTACAGATAATGAAATCAAGTGGGACACGTAAACACAAGAAAATATGTTTTGACTCAACACTAATACAATACTAATAAGTTTCACGGTTATACCTTGTTCAATTTTATAAAATTATTATTAAATGGAAAAGTATATTACAAAATAAAATTAACCAATCTTTAAATATAGTTAGAAAACATGATAAATTGCATTTTATTATTATTGTATTCACTCCAATTACAATATATGATATACATTATTAATATAATATCAGTCTGCACAAAAGATAATATTTATATTGATAATACTTGTACTTAGCTTTAAAAAGATAATTTTGGTACATTTTATATATCATCTGGTATTAATTAATACATAATGTGTAACATTCATTATGTTTTGTAACATAAATTGTGTCATTCAATTTAAAGTAAGGATCCATTGATCATATCAACAATAAGTAGTTACTCGTCATCAAAACAACCAGCTCAATTGTGTTCTTACTGTAAATCAGGCTATGTTGTTGATATGACTTCACATTAATGTGTAATATAAAAAACACTTTAGTTTACAGGAATTATTTGTCAAGGTTCAATTAAAGTTTCAGCTGATGTAAATGGCTGGAATTAGGATACTGTAGCTCTTTGTGCCTTCACAACTGATTCGTCTCTTGCTCAAAACTCATTACTTGAGTTCGAGACCTCTGTGTCCGTTACAGATTCAACTGCGGTTGGATTATTTGCTCAAGTCACAACTTTTTCAAATGTTGTTATAAGAGGTAGTTTAACTGTCATAATGTCTAAATCAAACTAGCAAGCATTCGTTGGTTCATTTATTGGTCTTCAGAATGCAAATATTTTGATAAACAACTGCTCAGTGACAATGATCATACAAATGGGCCTTAGCTCTTAAAAAACTGTTTTAAAGTCTGGTGGACTCGTAGGGATGATTTAAGGTTCCGTTCAACTTACAGTTACTAACTGTACTTGTGTTCTTATTGTTCCGAAAACAACTCAATAAGACTATAATGGTGGATTACTCTCAAGCAAAAAATGGTATTGTGTGAGTGGTGGGATTGTTGGTCACCTTCACTTACTTCCAACAATTTAAATAGATAACAGCACTACCACTGTTAATTTAGATACAACTAGAAGTGCTGGCGGGTTTGTTGGATTATTATAAGGTGGATATGTCATTATCTCCAATTCAATCAGTCATGGAATTGAAAATGCATTCTCATGTGGTGGAATGATAGGAGAGGCTAATGCGCCGGGATTACTAACCACATAAACTATTTAAGCTACTATAGACACGGTAACAACAGATATTTAAATGAGTGGAACATATAAAGGAGGAATAGTTGGATACTTCTCAGTTAAAGGAACAATAAACACAAAAGGAACGAATAATTTCAATGGTTTGTGTTAAACAGCAGGTGATTGTTGAACAATGACCGTCGTTTATTCATTTTATTATATTTATAAAATCGAAATATATTATAGTAGATATTATACTCGAGCAAATAGATATCACTTCCTTAATTTAAACCATAATCTTTAAAACACACAATAAATTATAATCAAAATAAATGAATGACAAAAAGAAAATATATAATACTGAAATATGAATTAAAATGAATTTGCTATTAAAAAGAGCAATAATTTTATCCAAAAACAAAAGTCTCAAAATATTTTAAAGTAATATCAAAATATTAAAAATACAATAAGATAAAAAAAATCTGATTTAAATGTACAATTAATGTAAAAACATACTTTCTATAAAAAAGATCTTAAATGTCTTTTAAAACCATAGTAAAAAATAATTAAACCGCTACACACATACGTAATATTATTAATATTATGTATATATGTTTACATTTCATACCATAAAATAAAGTAAAATAGTTACTTGATATTAAAAAAGATGTTAAATCACACATAGTAAATACATTAAAGCTGTTACATAAATGAGGAAGCAGAATCACTTAGATTGGAAAAAGATGAAAACCATTTTAATTAACTGGAAACTCACTAACCACAAGAATTATTAAAATATATAATATTTTTACTTGGATATGGTAAAATAACTAGTATATATTTATATATCACGTTTAGATGTATTGTTGGATTGTTGCTGTTGAGTGAGTCATGTTATTAATCTTTAAGTATCTTTAACAACTATGTACACACACTTTTTTTATAATTATTTTTTACATTTTGTTAAAATTTATATATAATTTTCAATCCACCACATCTAATGTCAAAAACCATACATTAGGGTAATCAAAATCCTGCTGTTCCGGTATTGTTGTACACTAATAATAGCGTCTATTTTGACAAATTTATAGAACCCGCTTTTAAAGCGGAATATTAAATGAAAATAAAAGCTATTTAGTATAACAATTACTAATCGCCTACCGATTTTTAATTTGCTTTCTTAGATCCTTTATTCTTTCCAGTAAATTCGATGGAAATAAATAGTCCGGTTTGTTGTCTTGCGTTATTAACAGTAGACGAAACTGATAAATCGATTATTAGTGTTATATAAAGCATGATTTAAAATTTATAGTCTATGTCTTTTCAAACTAAATGTATTATAGTGCCATTTTCTAATGGGTAACCAACAAAAGCATCTAAATTTCATAAGAAAATAATATCAGCTGACACAAAAGCGTTTTCTTATTCTATATTAGAACCTATAAAAGGTCCGCCGTATGATGTTCTAGAAGATTGTGTTTAATTTATTTCTCAGTAAACTAAAGATAAACTAACATAACTAGACTAATAGTTAAGTTTCAACGCATTAAACTCTCCACAATACATAATAAATAGACTTTCTTGGTTGCGTTTAGCTTATATCGTATTTGGCACACAAATAGTTTCTGTTGAAATAGAAAATATAATTCTTAACTACTTATAATAGAAAATAGAATACAAAATCGTATTCCCAATTAATTTAGATGCTCAATAGCTATTGGGTATGTTTTATTTACAAAAATAAGGTAAATTCTATTTTGAAGTCAAGCAGAAATAAATGATTAATCCTTCTGATTTTTTATTTGAAGTTAAAAATCCTTTATCAGTTATTCATTTAGAAAGCGAATGTAGTGATAATGAAATGCAATAAAAGGTTGAGCTGGAAATACTTTATGGTAAGCTAGTTTAAAGATAAGCTTCTGACTGTGAAATATTGATGTTTATGTTACAATTACTAGGAGGATTACACGATAATACGAAATTAAATTTCATAATATAATGCTTAAATAAGATTTTAGATAGATATACTGACAAAGAATTATAAGTAATGACTGCTATATGGTCTGATTATTTCATTATTTAAAATCAAAACAATATTAAAATATAAACAGTTTTTGGCTAACGAAAGTTAAATGCTATAATCTAGCTATATCGTGTTCAATCCGTTGATAATTTTGTTCTCAACTTTAAAAAATTGCAGAATTCGGTAAATGAAATACTAGAATAAACTTTTAAAAAGGAATACAAAGAAATTTAGTAATTTACCTCTAATAATTATTCGTCATTCAAATAAAAAATTCAGCCGCTATTATAATCGCCATTAGATAACATTTTCATGTATGAGCCGCTTTAAAAACTATTTATTAATAAGAGTGACTTTTCATAGTCGCTGCATCAATTAGTTAAAGTATAATTGTAATTGATGGAAAACTATCCGGATTTCATGTTTATTTATAAATTACTTGAATTTGCCAACGAATTCATAGAAGATTTTAAAGAAATATGTGAAGAACTAGTGCTCACTGCTTTACAATTAGTCAGACACTAAAATTACAATTAACTATAGCTAAAAGCTATAAATATTATTGTCAAATAGTTATATGCCTTATTAAAATATAATCTAAACGAATAGACTAAAACTAATATAAAACTTTTATATTTTTCACTGACAGCAGACTAATCAGTTGATCTAAATATTCAAAGCGAACAAGAGTAAAGATACGAGATGTTATGCTAAGAATTTCTTTTTCAGAAAGTTGAGTTAATGGATTGCGAATAATATTTCGTAGATAATAGTTTAGTTTGGTTTTCCAACTCATCTTAAGCTCAGCGCCTTCGTTTCGATTTTGATTTGCAAAAGTTTTCACAGTTTAAAAATATTAGAATAACATTATCAGATATCAGTAATGATCCAAAAAAGCAAATTAAAATTTACAAGTTTTTGAATTCAGGAGAGATTAATTATGATCTTAAAGCACTAATTATGTAATCTCCAAACAATCAGTACTTCTATCTATCTTAATTAGAAGTTTCAACTAATAAACAAATTTGGTTCAATGTATATAAGAAACATGTTAACTTTGAAAGAGCGTAAAGCTACGTAGACGATATAAACAACTAAACTCATTCTGGCTAAAAGAGGGAGATTCTGAAAATAGATAAAGAACTTATTGTTCACTTTGTGCCATGTGAACACAAGTGTACGTTCAAACTTATGAACTAGTATGTCTACAAGAATTGCAAGTAGAATCTAGTATTTTAGGCAAAGGTAGATCACGCGATGATTCTAAATTTAAGAATAAGTACAAATGACTTGCAGGTTACAAATGAAATCGAGCTATCGGAGTAGCAGTAAGTTCAAGGCGCGAAAGAATCTCACTTAACTTCTACTTCGTTCGATTCTCAGAGGCATTCAACGAAGACAATAACCAAGACCACGAAGTAGCTGGATGAGATAACATTCTCGTGCCACAAGGGCATGTAAATTGTGATTCCATGTTACGTTTTGAGTCAGGATGCGCTCAAGATAGAGTTCAGGGTTGATATTTACGGTGTAGCAACCAACACAGAGGTTGAAATTAAACCAGTAACGCTTTTTGATTGCAAGTTCTACTCTGTGTGGAACATGCTCAACATTTAGATGAGCAACACGACACAAAAGTGCTTATCCTCTGTTTAAATTACGATTTCCCTGAATGACGCCGAGGAAACACTATCCCTGGATGAGGTGCAGGACGCTTAGATTATAAACAAGCTTTTGCAGCTATAGTCTTCTTCCTCCAAAATATCGGGCAGAATTCGCATCAACTTCGACGCGCCAGAGATCCCGATTCCTCAACCACAAACACCCACCAACAGGCGCGAATCCTTCAGAATGAGCAGCGCCTCGTTCGTCCTCGAGCAACTTAATACAGAATTGTACGATGTTGAGCAGTTCTTCTCCCTCCAGCTAACCGATTTCTCCTTCATCCAACTCTTGAATCCGGTTGGAAAACAGAAACTAAACTCATTTTTCAAGGTGAATTTCAGGGTGCAGACTCCGACCGACAAAACGGGTTTCTTCACTTTCTGCCTGAAAAACGATGTAAACTTCGTCGTCCAGGGCGAAACCGAGTTCAAAATGGGCGAACACGAGGACAAAATCGTTGAGTTCGACTGCGCGGGCGTTAAATCTGGTGTCTACGAAGGGTTCGTCCTTGAGCAGGGAGTGGTGGTGAGCCAGGGAATCGAGGCGCTTAACGGGGCTGAAATCAGGATCGTGGAGTGAAACTACGGCTTATAAAACTTGATTTAATTTTTAGTTGATTTAACTATTAAGTAATACAACGAAAAGTATATGAATGAATGAATAAATTATTCTGTAACATAAAAAATGTTTGATTATGATAATAGGTACCACTCAAAAATTATTTCTATGTGAACGACAGTATTATATTATAAGAAACCATGATATTTGATATATACATTTTCAATTTTAACTTAACCAATAATAGACGAACTACACTCATTGAGTGTGAAACAAGGCTTCATATATCGCCATATTACCAGGTTTGGTCTCACCGAATTACTGTTTAAATTATTTCCACCCCAGAACGGAAAATGTTTAAATAAACAACAAGTTAACATGATGACGGTAAACTATTCCTGTCTCTCTAAATGATGTTTAAAATACATGTAATTTACTATTAGCTACTCATTTGATCCAGTAAAATTAGTTAGAAAATAATTCAAATAATTCTAAACATTTAGATAACTCGGTGTGAAGTTCAACTCAAATAATTTGTTACAAAATGTTGGTATACCAATATTCCGCAAAGAAAAAGATATAGAGAGGCAATTAGCTACTAAGAAATATAAACATTATAAATTTGATGAATACTTGCACTTAGCTTGAGATATAGACTATATCCTGACTTTGGGAACGATTTTATGAGCTAGTTTTAAGTTATATTCCAGTAGAAAGCTGTTGATATTAGAATATAGATTAATTCCAGAATGAAATCAGGAATTAGTAGGTACATAAGGAGACAAATGATGGACGCGAGGAGTAAAACGAACAACTAGCGAAATTTAGAAGTAATATTACATAAAATTCCACAATACCGTACAAAATTGCCAACAATTGCAAATTATCTTGGCTGAACACGATTTATCGTACTGAGTTTGCTTAAACTTCCATCAACAGCTTTTAGACGAGTTGTTTTAATCCTATTTACCATAAATAACTCTGTCTCACGCTAACTCCCGCTTTATGGAATTTTTAGAGTTAAGCACGAGTAAAAGAGGCTATTTAAAATATTGTAAGTAAATATAATTGTAGCTTTAGACTAATTACATGTGCTAACGCTATTAAATATTCAGAAAGACAAAATAAGCTCATAATAACTGCTAAAATTAAGATGTTTGTAAATTTCTTGAACAATGGAGCTTAGACTTTGTAATGACCTTCAGAAAGATTCGTACCAGGGCTGAAGTTTAGAAAATTGTGGAGATCTTTGAAACCAATGAATTCTCAAAATCCGAATTTCCACTTTTTACGGTTTAAAAAATCTTAGCTAAGAAGGACGAGCTTGCACAAATCGATTATTCTCATGGTAAGCAAAAACTAGCGAAGTTGAAAGAAATTACAAAAAGCTTGTTATCCCTCAACATATTGTCCTTGGTTATGTCAAGCAATATTTCATAATAAAAAACTTGAAATACTTTCATACTATTGTCGCTTTTCATATCAACGCAACAACTGGACTAATTTTGCATTGACTAAAACTGTATGTCGATAAATTTTATGCAGTCACTCTTTACTCCAACTACAAGCCAATAAACACAACTTGATGGTCGATTTTGTCTTTCTTTTGATCTTTGCGATTCAACCAAATTTTCATAATCAAATAAAACAGTATATAGCAACACTTGAAATTTGAAAAATTCATATTTAAGCGCGTTTTCAATGCAATAAGCAAGTTTTAACCTGATAAAACACGTCCAAATATGTTGTGTTTAAATGGAATTGAGAATAAATAGAATCTGTAGAAGAACGGAGCATATTTATGTCAAAAGTGCCAAACAAGATATTTGTTGATAATTCAAGAACAAGCCCTTACTGACGGCGAATGAAATATTGTTGAGATAGGTGAGTACTTATATACATATAGTTATATTGAATAGATCTGCGGAGCGCTGCTAAGAGAGTCGGAAAAGCTCACCGTCTAATAAGGGTTAAATCATCCACTGTGTTTTGACTGTAATGCAAATGGAGCACTTATCTATTTTACTTCATACATATTTTATTAAAGAAGCTATATGTCAATTTTGAACATAAATCACATTATAAATAAACCAAAATATTGTTAAATATAAAGTTGATTTGCTTTGAGTACCATTTGATTAAGGAAGTGGTTAATTAACAAAATAGTCATAACTATTGAATTAAAGAATTAAATATTCAACTTTATTATTGGTATAAATGAAGAAAAATAACTCTTTCAATCCACGATGAATCTTTGCATAACTTTAGGCAAATGTTGATTGTATAGTAGTATTGATTTTGTTGAACTATAGTAAAATTTATATAAATCAAACATCATAATTATTTTGAAAATAAAAGAAAACATATAATAATATTATTTGGTTTAAACCTGATAAATCGTATAGATATATACTATAATACTTGGATTAAACACGAACATCATTTCATTAACTTCGTTCACCTTAAATTAAAATATAGTTTTGCGACTTATTATACCATATAACTATTCACAAAACATTTTTCTTAAGTAATGACATCAACCATACATATCTATATATGTACGTTATAATATACCAAATTTAAATCAAAATTAATCCACCACAATTTTTGACTTTTGGCCACATTTTACATTTAAAGGATGGACTTTAACGCGTATGCGAATAGTTAAAGCAGCTAATTAAATCATATATTGTACATCAGTAAGTACGCAACAAGAATAGATGTTATGATCCAAATATGTTTCCATTCCAAATTGTGATGACTCAAATTATCTTACTATAAAATTTACTATTCTGTAGAACTATCCAAAGTTTCATGGGAATTTATTAATAGCTACAAAACTTAGTTATAGTGATTTGCCCACGCGCCGCTGCCCGATTAAAATGATATTCAAAACTTGAAATAGTGATATTTTACAATTTTCCGATTTAGCTTGAACTAGACAAAAACCAGCGAATCTAAATAATTTGTATATCAATATCAATGAAAGTAATAACTGCATGGAGCAACAATCATCAATCTACTTTGTGTATTATTGTCTAGCAAAATATAGTAAAATTCCTATTGTAGCACAATAAGAATAGTTATAACATTTTAAATGTCATTAATTGTATAATTATAAATATATTGAAATATTAAATTGAAAAATATATTCCGCTCCAATTCATGAGTGACACCTATTATTGATTATGGATATATGGTTGAAGAATACAGTGGTGGGGGCTCGAACTAACCTTATAATATTAGGAACGAAGTTAAATATTTAATATATACTTATATCACATCATGGCTCAATAATGAGTGTTCCCTCCTTTCTTCTCTATTCACTCCAGTATCATATTTTGTATATAATCTAAAAGTGAGTCAATTGAAACTTAACTTATATAAGTCTTATTATAATTCTAATTAAGCAATGTACCCAGACTTCATCTTGAGCTCCCAGTTGAGATTGAAAGAAAAAGTCCTCCATTGTTTTTCATGATTAAGAAATACCAAAAATCGTTTAGATTAACCCCGTTGAAGATGAACACCGAGGTCCTCTGCAGGTCCAGTGCTTATGCTACTAGTTATAAATTACATATCGCGTCCGTACACCAATTGTTGGTTTATTTACCACTGAACTAACTGTAATTTAGAAATTACACAGGGACATCTTAAATGAGTGATATAACTAGTTCAGATAAGTACAATATTTTATGAATTCAATCAGTTAGACCCAGAAATGAAGAGAATGCAAACACTTCAGTTCATGAATAATCTCCAACTTGAGATTGTTTATTGGAATTTGTCATCCGCATTAGAAGTGGCAAAATATTTTACTATAAAATT
The DNA here is from genome assembly GCA_963988835.1 of Hexamita inflata. NCBI lineage: Eukaryota > Fornicata > Diplomonadida > Hexamitidae > Hexamita > Hexamita inflata. The sequence continues at coordinate 17,338 of CAXDID010000812.1, read as the reverse complement.
ACTCACATAGTAAATAGCCAATGTTACTTTGACCCCACACCACTGTATAACTATCTAAATATCTATCTGTTGAAGAATAATATATAATTCACTGGCAGTCGTTATAGTTGAGCTACTAAAATATACTAAAATAGTGATGTGATTTGTTCTGAAAACGAAATTTTGTGGTGATTCAGTAACATCAATATTGAATTAAACTATTGTCTTTAGGACTTTAGCTTCACAATTCGTTATAATACCCAGTGTGATTACTGCTCGATATAATCGATATAATCAGCTGCGTTATCCATATACTATAACTGATTGACTTAATTAAGCTACGATTGTGTTGGTTCCTATTATCCGCCAATGTGATAATAATTGTAGTTTTCATGATTTCTTAGCTCCGAAAAATCAACGATATAATTACCATAGAAATTAACGTATTTCAGTTCGTACAGGTATTGCAAAGGTTTTATGTACGTTACTAAGTTGAATCCGATGTAACCTTTATAATTTTTGTAAATGTTACAACGACCTTATATCTGTAATCTCACAGTAACATACATTTAATTCAACCAGATCAACCAGAGATTTAAGCGGCGATATATCAATTCCCACATTTTATGAAAGATTTAGATATCTCAATCTCTTAAATGTGCAAATATGTTTGATTGAATCATCGCTTAAATAGTTTTAAGATACGTTTAGACTCGACTTAGGTTTATGAGTTTAAATTTAGGTTAAATTTTAAAGTCTACAGTGTTCCTAGTGCAACTCCGTTATTGTGTTATTGTTTATTATTGGAATTATACTGTAGAACTTGTATATTTTGAGTTAACTTATGTCATAGTCTTGCATAAAGGCCAACCATTTTAACTTATCGTATCTGTAGAATTCAATTATCCCATCTTATAACTGATTGTTGAACAGTTCTGAAGCTGCCATCCCTACAGTTTAGAGTTCAACCACGTAGAATTAATTGATCACTATTTAATGGACATAGTATATTTGATAATTGTGATTTTATGTTTAATTTTGAGGGAAATTCCCGACATAGCAATACAAATAATATTTATGAACTCACACAGTTGAGAAATCATATTATATATAATAGTATTATATAATAATATTATATATAATAATATTATTATATAAAGTGCCGAAAACACCAAAAAGTGAACATTTAAATCCATTTTAGGTTTCTTTGTAATTTAAATTCTTATTTATTCATTTTCAGTATATTAATTATAAATTAATGACTTTACAATTAAAATTAGATTAGATTAAAAATTTATTCGGTTATGTAATGTCTTAAAAGTGTATATTTTAACATTAAAGTAATAATATCATATTAATGATTATAATTTCTAATTTATTCTGTGTTATAATTTATAAGTGACTTTTGTAACCACTATTGAAGTAAGCAATCATATAGATCACTATAATATCAGTAATTATAAAATATTTCACTTCAATGTTGTTCATGTTCCTCAGTTGCGTCTAGCTAGACGTTTCATCTCATACATGTTAGTAAGGTTTTGAGCAGTACAAGAAACAGTTCAACTTAACATACAAAAACGAGGAACGCCATCACTTTGATGTGTTTTGCCAGAACTATATGAAGCTGGTAGAACGACACTCATAAGATCCAGATTTCCACCTTGACTTCACTCCTGAAATGGATCAATTGAACGCTAGCTCATCTACTCCAACTAGATTAGAAACAAAGGAAGAAATAAAATATAACTCGGTAAGATACCCACTCTTTGTTATGCCCACTGTGTATGCCTCAGTCGATTTGAGGGAGATGAAACTGATTACCCCACCAAAGTAACAAGGCTTTTGTGGGAGTGGGTACGCCTTTCAAACAATCGCGATGATGGAAAACGCAGTTTTGCGAGACAAATCTAATTTGAACACGTTTTGGTAATCTTACGCAGACGCAAGCACGTTGAGTTTGTCAGAGCAGTTCTTGATGTCAAATTCAATATGTGATGGGTGCAGATACTGCGAAGGTGGGAGCTTTGTCGTAGAATAAATGCTGTCTGTTCCTGGAAATTCGTTTTCACAATATATGATTCCAACGCCGGCTGTCATATCTACTGTTGAACTAACTGAACATTTTCCTAATGATTTTGTAGTTAAAGAAGCAGCGTGGAAGGCAAATACGCAAGTGACAAGCATACTTGCGACCGAAAACAAGCTTCTTCCAGTAAAGTTCTTTCCAGTGAACAAAGCGTTCCCGTGGTTATGGTAACAGACACCAGTAGTGCAGCTGTTCGACGACGACAAAACGAGATTCGATGCCGAAAATATTAGAGTAATCAAGTCGCATTTATCAAGAGGACTTGCAGTAGCCGTGCAGATGGACATCGGAACAGGAGTGTAGGCCATTTTGTTCAAATAATTTATTGGCGGCGAGATTTTGCACAGAAACTGCAATACTTTTAATTCCAACCACGCCGTTACTCTGGTTGGTTATGGAATGAAGTACGGTAAAGAGGTATGGGTGATCAAAAACTCATTTGGAGAGCAGTGGGGAGACAAAGGGTATTTCTTCTTAGAAATAGGAAAAGACAGCTTTTGTTTGGAGCACTCCGCTTACGCAATTATTCCGAAGTTCTTCAACCTTACTGAAAACATTCCATATCCAAAAGGAGATTCGCAAAGAGGGAAGTCGTTTACTCTAGACTGTGACTAGTATTTTACCAGCGTAAATGAAGTAACAGTTTGCTATGATGCATGTCCACCGGAACACCCAGTCTTCTATACAATGAACAACTAGTGTATATCAACGTAATGTCCACAAAGTAGTATATTCAAAGAAAACGGGTAATGCGTTTCAAGATGTTCAAGTGGTGCATACTAATTCACTGGTATCGACTTGCTTTGCGTTTCTTCGTGTGCGGATATGTATTTGTTGAACAAACTCAACCAAAACTCAAAGCAGTGCATCACCAGCTGCCCACCACACGCACCGTATTATTAACATGGAAGGTGTGTTTAGAGGTGCGAGTCTGGAGCCTACTTTGTAATTCATGGGAAAACTCAGATGACCTGCCAGGATTATTGTGTATTTTATGTTCTGAACGCATCTAATGATAATTCAAAACGGTGCTTCTCTTAGTGTCCGTCCGATCTTCCATACTCGGAATCCGGCATGTGTTCCGCAAGGTGTTCTTCTGGAAGTTACTCCAACACGAAGGATACAAAAATCTGTTAAAATTAGTGCATATATTACCATTTTACGAACACTACAAATGAAAATTCTCAATTTTGTTTGGACTCCTGTATTGATCCATATAATTTCGTAGATGGCATCGAATGCAAGAAATGGTGTCCATTTTATAAATAAATAACGACCGCCGGCTAATTTTAGTGTGTTGGGTCTTGCGACCTCTACGAGTTGGTTGATAAAGCGCAGAAATGCGTTGATGTATGTAAACATAACCAAATAATTAATAATAAATAATGTGTAAATTAATCTACAAACAAGAATGCTAATATTATAATAATATCTATCATAGCAATTGGAACTGTATTTATAGTTATGCTAATTGTAGTTTTGATTATTATATATGGTTAGTCTAACTACCTCTAAGCTCACGACAAAATTTGATGTGTGTGATTTGAACTTTTTCTAAAAGATTTTAACTATGTATTCATAAGTACGTATTCGTGCATTTTAAGCTGTTACGCCCATTTCCACCACTAAAAACCACCGAAACTGGCGCAATTTTCCTCACCTCCATAAATCAAAATTATTTTATATCTTTTCTCCTGGCCTAGCTAGAAGCACGCAAATTTAACTGGCATATTTTCTAATTGCCCAATAGAATGCGAAGGACTACTGCAGCTCTACGTATGGTTCTAAATATGATGATGTTGATTATAACACGAGAAAGGTGTTCAATTAGATATCCTGATTAAAGAGAGGAATGTATTTACAATATATTAAATACTATTATACAGGCAAAGATGAACTCTATACAGTTATTAAATGAATTTCTGTAAAAATCATATCTTTTGAAATAGAAAGAGGTGACGAATTCCATTACATAATTTAAATTATTACTATAAAATTAATATATTTATTTCAATCATGTAATATCTAATTTAGTGTAAAATAATGTAAAATATGATTGATTATTAATATTTCGTATTCATATGGTAAATAAAGACGTTTATGTTTCCACTTTAACAAATGAAATATATTTGAATATAAATAAAGCGATATATGATAAATATAATATATAAACATAAATAACTCGGAAATATATTTATTTTCACTTATCTCTTTCCACAACTCTTTCCACAATACAGATATTAGATATTCTTTCTATTATTGTTTTTAATCCTTTGTTCTTCCATCTTATGTTATTATTGTCTTCATATTTGTCGATAAGCACAGACACACTGTTTGCAATTTAAGCCAGCATGTATTTTAAAGTATATTTTGTCATTATTACAAAACATGTAATATATTTTCATTTTTACAGAGTTTTATTTCGTATACGATATTTTGTGACTTCTTTTAAAGCGAAATTCCCAGAAATCTAATAGAAATTTAAAAATTTAACGTTGTGTCAATGTTTAATTATATGTAATTATATTTGTAATTATAGCTTTGATTTATGTACTCAAATTCGGTTAATAGTAACTTACCTATGATATGTTCAATTTAATGTTCCAGTTCTTCTGTGACACACTAATAAATATGTTAACATGCGGGGGTGGAAATACAAATTAGCGCACAATATTGATTATATAATATTAAATTTTGATGTTTAAAAGTAAAATGACTATATCGGAAACACAACTTCTACATGTGAAAATTTATTAAAAATTGATAAGTTCTTACTTAATATTCAGATACTAGATATATACTTTCAAAAGTATCAATTCCAAGTGTTTTTGGCACATTTTAGCGATATACAATATGTTTGAATTCTATAAATAGAGCACCTATTTTTAACACGATATATCAGCTATTTACTCAATTTTAATATGCCTATTTTTGATTAAATATATTAAAAAATTTAAGTGTTTAACATACCTCTAAAAATTTTCTGTATTACTGTTATAACATATATAGATGTATAAAATACAGTCATTCCTTTCGGCTCTGTGCATCAAAAAATAACAAAAACTGAGCTTAGAGGTAGTCTAACTAATAAGACAAGAAAATATTAAAATTACCAATAAATATAGTTAATAAATATAATATTGAACAGAGAAGTAAAATAATATAAGAACAAGCATAGTAAAATATGTGGCAAAATTACTCTAACCCCCCAAATAAATTATAAAAATTGAATCAAAGAGATCAAAAAGTACAAAAAATTAAAAGCATAGAAGAAAAAAATGTACTGTTCTCAAATACCTTATTAACATTATTATTTAATAATATTATGTTTACGAATTACCGTAATTCAGGATATTGACGCTGTTTAAATTCTAGTTGTGAGAGTGTAATATTTATTTATGTATATATTCATAAAAAGTTTGTTTGTTTCATAATTCGTATTTGTTTCGTAATTCGTAAACATGGTAGGTAATTCGGAATTACAGACAAGCCCGAAATAGATGATTTGTGATCAATTTATATATAGGCTCTATTTTAAATCTCAAAAACAGTGTTCAGGTATAATTATAACTTGTTAATTATATTAGTAATATTAATATAGTGTAATCTAAAAAATAATTTAAAAATTCAAATTCTTTAATATTTGAATTATTAAACACTAATTATTTGAATTATAAAAATATATCAATATACTGATAATATTTATATACTGATAATTAACATATTATAATTTTGTATTAATAAGTTTCTATTACTGGGAAGCTGAATGTTATATAATCTTAAAATGTTGTGATCTTAAAAACGTATATTTTACAAATACTTCTAATAATAGAATATTTATATATTAATTATGTATAAATATCAGTAATTATAAAATATTTCACTTCAATGTTGTTCATGTTCCTCAGTTGCGTCTAGCTAGACGTTTCATCTCATACATGTTAGTAAGGTTTTGAGCAGTACAAGAAACAGTTCAACTTAAAATACAAAAACGAGGAACGCCATCACTTTGATGTGTTTTGCCAGAACTATATGAAGCTGGTAGAACGACACTCATAAGATCCAGATTTCCACCTTGACTTCACTCCTGAAATGGATCAATTGAACGCTAGCTCATCTACTCCAACTAGATTAGAAACAAAGGAAGAAATAAAATATAACTCGGTAAGATACCCACTCTTTGTTATGCCCACTGTGTATGCCTCAGTCGATTTGAGGGAGATGAAACTGATTACCCCACCAAAGTAACAAGGCTTTTGTGGGAGTGGGTACGCCTTTCAAACAATCGCGATGATGGAAAACGCAGTTTTGCGAGACAAATCTAATTTGAACACGTTTTGGTAATCTTACGCAGACGCAAGCACGTTGAGTTTGTCAGAGCAGTTCTTGATGTCAAATTCAATATGTGATGGGTGCAGATACTGCGAAGGTGGGAGCTTTGTCGTAGAATAAATGCTGTCTGTTCCTGGAAATTCGTTTTCACAATATATGATTCCAACGCCGGCTGTCATATCTACTGTTGAACTAACTGAACATTTTCCTAATGATTTTGTAGTTAAAGAAGCAGCGTGGAAGGCAAATACGCAAGTGACAAGCATACTTGCGACCGAAAACAAGCTTCTTCCAGTAAAGTTCTTTCCAGTGAACAAAGCGTTCCCGTGGTTATGGTAACAGACACCAGTAGTGCAGCTGTTCGACGACGACAAAACGAGATTCGATGCCGAAAATATTAGAGTAATCAAGTCGCATTTATCAAGAGGACTTGCAGTAGCCGTGCAGATGGACATCGGAACAGGAGTGTAGGCCATTTTGTTCAAATAATTTATTGGCGGCGAGATTTTGCACAGAAACTGCAATACTTTTAATTCCAACCACGCCGTTACTCTGGTTGGTTATGGAATGAAGTACGGTAAAGAGGTATGGGTGATCAAAAACTCATTTGGAGAGCAGTGGGGAGACAAAGGGTATTTCTTCTTAGAAATAGGAAAAGACAGCTTTTGTTTGGAGCACTCCGCTTACGCAATTATTCCGAAGTTCTTCAACCTTACTGAAAACATTCCATATCCAAAAGGAGATTCGCAAAGAGGGAAGTCGTTTACTCTAGACTGTGACTAGTATTTTACCAGCGTAAATGAAGTAACAGTTTGCTATGATGCATGTCCACCGGAACACCCAGTCTTCTATACAATGAACAACTAGTGTATATCAACGTAATGTCCACAAAGTAGTATATTCAAAGAAAACGGGTAATGCGTTTCAAGATGTTCAAGTGGTGCATACTAATTCACTGGTATCGACTTGCTTTGCGTTTCTTCGTGTGCGGATATGTATTTGTTGAACAAACTCAACCAAAACTCAAAGCAGTGCATCACCAGCTGCCCACCACACGCACCGTATTATTAACATGGAAGGTGTGTTTAGAGGTGCGAGTCTGGAGCCTACTTTGTAATTCATGGGAAAACTCAGATGACCTGCCAGGATTATTGTGTATTTTATGTTCTGAACGCATCTAATGATAATTCAAAACGGTGCTTCTCTTAGTGTCCGTCCGATCTTCCATACTCGGAATCCGGCATGTGTTCCGCAAGGTGTTCTTCTGGAAGTTACTCCAACACGAAGGATACAAAAATCTGTTAAAATTAGTGCATATATTACCATTTTACGAACACTACAAATGAAAATTCTCAATTTTGTTTGGACTCCTGTATTGATCCATATAATTTCGTAGATGGCATCGAATGCAAGAAATGGTGTCCATTTTATAAATAAATAACGACCGCCGGCTAATTTTAGTGTGTTGGGTCTTGCGACCTCTACGAGTTGGTTGATAAAGCGCAGAAATGCGTAGAATATTGCGATTCGAATTATTCCAACATTGATGGATAATGTGTTGAAAAGAAAAGTTACTCAATTTAGTCTTCAACATTAATATTATTTACTGTTGAAGTAGTCATTGTAATAATTATGATTATAATTATTGTTTCCATTTGTTAATGTAACAATAAACGTAAACAACAGATAGTTCAGAATTTAGCAGCTATAAATTAACATAATTACACAAATATGAATGAAGTTAAAATTGCTAGTTACCACATCAAGAAAAACTTATAAGTGGCGAGTCCTCTTATATAACAACTCAGTCCTATGATAATTGATAACAGTTAATTGATTGAGTGATTAATTACAAATAATTATTTTTTACAATGTATTTGCAATTTCATTCGTTAAATGCGCATCCGTTATTGAACTTGAAGAATTGAACTATTTTAGGGATTTCTTTCGAATCAACTTGCGCGATGATGTTTCCCTGATCGTTTGCTAGTGTTATGTATTCTCCTTCTGCGTGTATCAAGGTGAGTTTTGCGCTCCCTTCAATTTATCTTGGCGATTTCATACTGATCATGTTATTTTTAACGTTGATTGTTGTTGCTTGCCACTGCCCGTCAATTAGTTATTTGCATTTGAAACTGTCAATATTTTCATTTTTAGCCGGAACCACTTCATTTGAAACTATTTTGCAGTTGCATTCGCTGACCGCGTAAAATTTTACTCCAACATCAATTGCGTTCACAGTGAACGTAGTTCCCTTTGAGCATTTAATTATACCCGCCTTATCTACTCCAATAACAAATACGATTGTCTGATTCGTTTTAATTGCGTTTTGTCCGACGTTAAAGTTTATCTTAATGTTGTCAAATGTTATTTCCTGTTACTTTAAGAATATTTCAGATGGAATTTTTTAAAACTCCTCCGTTTTCTGCTTCAATTTCGCGTTCTCGTCGATGAAATTCGGCTTAAAGAGATTGCTTAACTGAAAATGAGTTAAATTTACAAAATTAGCCGCCTCCTTAGCAGATTTAAAGTGGAGGAGGAAAGCAAATTATTACTTGTAAACTAAAGCAATGTAATTGAGTGGATCACGAGATAAAGCATTTTCGGTGTCCAGCTCTGAAATGTACGCATCAGGATCAGATTGGAAGATGTTCTCGGTGCTAGATTTTAAATTAATGATTTCCCTGAAGTTTCTGGTTAAAATAGAGTTGTAAAACTGGGACTGAATAGAATATTGCTTAAAAGGAGCATTTAGGAGATTAAAACACTCATGCGGATACAAAACAGACTTGGTTAACTAAAACACACTCAAATCTGGCTTATCCAACTTGAAGGAGATTTTACCAGATTACATAACTAATTGCTTATCAGTAGCTGATATTTTTACTTCAAGAATTCTAGATTAGGCAACATCTATATACGAAGCTTGTGCAGTTAGCGTCTGCGAAAATGAATGCTTTATAGGTGAATACGTTAACTAAATCAATTATTCCAGATTCTTATCAAATTTTACAAGAATCCAGATTAACTTGCCACCATCAGATTCATCGAAATTAATTGAAACCTTAAAGGTTTCATCTGCATTTTTAGTAATATTAGCCTTAGAATTAGACAAAATAAGACCTGGAGAATTAGCTGTATTTAGTTACGCAAATACAGTATAATGCATAATTTATTAGACTCGATCTTCAGAAAGTGATATATGGGAAGTTATTACACAATATTAATACTATGTGTACCAATCGATAACATTTTATTTTAATTGACATTTTTCACTTCAAAATTTTGAAATGTAAGGAAACTTACATCGATGACAAAATATCAAAATTCTGGTCGATAATAGAGTTTCATCCATAAATACAACCAATAGCGTTACAACTTCAATTATTTATGATTATGTGAAACTTATAGTGACAAATACGAGATTTCGTTTTCCAAACTTTGTAGTATGGATAGGTAACATGATTCTGTTCAAAAATCTAAAATTGATTAAAGAACCAAGAACTTATTTCATGTTAAAGTTGACACGCGAAGTTTCAGAAACTTCAAATGCTACAAAAAGTGAACTTTAGACTGACCAGTGAATCCTCAACCTTAGTTTGAATATTAATCTATTTAGAATATTTAGGTACGATATTATAAAAAGGAGACAATTCGTACGATAAAAATATCCAAAGTTATTATGGTCATGAAATTGAACTACACCATGATATAGAAAACAAAGCAGAAGCTTGTGTTCGGTCCAAAGCTAATTTATAAAGTTCTAGATTGAAAGTAGTAATTATATAGAAAAGGAAGAATCTAGCTTAAAATGAAGAACTCATCCAAGAGAGGAATCTAAAAGTAAAATATAGTTTTCAAATTGGATTATTTTTCTCAGAGGAATCTTATCGTACTATAAAATTAAGTTGCAATATGAGTCAATGTAACAACATTGAAACAAGACCATGTTTGGCTAGAACATATAATATATTCCACACCAGCTTTTTGCACATTTTGTTAACTCAAGTTTAAACTTCATTGGAATACCAGACTCAGTAATGATGGTGTTGACATATCATAATGTGGAGAATAATATTATGTAACATTATCTTAATAGAGCAACTTTCTATAAGTGCTTAAGATCTGATGGTAATCCATAGAAACATTTGTGGATCCATCCACAGATGATGAATTGTCTACGCTACCAACAAACAGTTTAGAAAGTTTAGACTTAAAGTATATCTGGTTTGTTCACAATGTAGAGTAAAATATTCTCGTGATGTGGTAATAAAATAAGGGTACATATTGAGTAAGTGAAATATATTATAGTACGGTCATTATATATGCATTATGTATTTATAATATTGGATTCACTACTTCGATATATTTTTGCAGTCTAATGAATTATGCATTATACTGTACTTGAACAGTTGGAGTAGAAACAGATACATTAGATTTTAATGTTAATTCAAATTATTTGCTGATCTCGTCACTGTACTAAGAAATTGTGTAGGAAACTAAAGGTGTTATGGGATAAACGATTGGTGCTGCTGGGACAACTGGCTAAGTAGGTTATTTTTCTATGTTTTCAGCTTTTTAAACTATTGGTTCTGTTTTCTCTTAAGTTTTTGAGTCTTCTTTAGATTATCCTCTGTTTTTTCTACTTTCTTGCTCTTATTTTTTGGCTTCATCGTATTTTTCTTAAATTTAATCGGTTTGTTCTTTGCACTTATCATACGTGTGCGAGCTTGAAATAACAACAGCATTCGGGTTATGTTTAGTTAAATTTTGCTGATAGTGAACTTTTACCGCTATACTTTTATTACTGATGAATTTTGCGTTGTCTGGATAGTAATTATACTGGGGTGACTGATGTGGTGACGAGTATATTTGATTGTGGAAGCATCCGTCGCCGATTGTTATGTATGGCTGGAATGTTTCGTGTTGAACTTCAGCGTCTTTCATTATTATGAGATTCTACTGCATTATTTGGGTTGGAGTCGCTATTTAGCACATTATTGGTTCCGCGTTATTATTTTACGTTTATTAGTTTTATATCTCTTCTCTTTGTATTTCTGGATTCTCAATTGGAACATTTTACTCTTATTTAGCACTTTTAGCTTTTTCAAGTACTTACACCGTTTCTTTATTAGCTTATTATTCTTTATTTTCTTGAACGGGCGTTTATTTTTGTTCAATTTATTAAATATTTGGTTCTTGTTTTATTTCGGGTTCAATTTAAATTTATTCTGAATTAAGGGGTTAGTTTATCGGAGCTTTTAGCGTTTCTGGCCTCAAATCTTCGATGTTCACATTTTTCACTTGAATTGGAACCGCTTTCTGAACGTTTTCGCACACTTGGACCTCCAAATCGTCGCTGTCCTCGAATCTGTTCTTCTTCTTTTCGCGCATGGCTCTCCTCATCCCTTTCACGTCTTTGTAGTCAGCTAGAGGAACGTTGAGGATCTCTTCGTGAGGATCGAAATACTAAGGCGAAAGTGGAGTCTGATGCGGGTAATTATTCACCTAAATTGGTTACCGCTGCTTGTTAAAGCGTTCCCTGGACGCGCGAATTTCAGTTTTGTTCAATAGCTTTTGCGTATTCTGCTGTAGCGTGGCAGATCTGCTTGAATTTTTTGAAACCACATTCGTTCGCACTTACGGCTAATATTCTGCAGTTATGACATTGCTTTTTAAAAACGGGGATGATTTAGCCTGCAAAAACTGCGATTAATCGTTAATCTACGCTGTTTACACTTTGACTTAAATATCAGGCTCTTTTAATAACTAACTAGTCTTCAGTACGTTTTTTATTGACTTAAATTATCTAGATTTAGTTAATAACTCTTCTTCTGGCGGCTCCTCTTTCACAACAGTTTTTCGGTTTCTGGAAATTGTTAAAACTGGAACTGACATTTTGGAGTGTAAATTGAATTTTGTATTAAAAATAGTGCTAAAATTGAAATGAAAGAAAATAGTTCATAATACTCTCATAATTAATCATAATTAATCATAATTACTTTGAAATTCAAGTTACTTGTAATATGGTTAATATTAAAACTTAAGATCTCTTATCCATGTATCATTAAGATACACAAGTCCATCCTTAAGATATCATTCGATCAAGAGAATTTATACTTATATACTTACTGATATTTATCTTGTTACTGAATATGTGAGGTGATGGGATAGAATATCAATATGGGACGTAGAATATAATTAACTTGAATATAAAATCGAATATGAATTGAATCCTTATTTATTGAGAATTAATTACATCAAATTATAAAATTTAATCAATTTAAGTAATTCCAACGATCAACTTTATATACAATAATACGTTGAGGCATTATACACTAATTACCACTATTTTCACCTCTTAGAAATACAGATGAAGAGAAGTTAAAAATATGCCCTTTCTTCGTTCAAGAAGATATCATCAATAAATACAGTATCCAGAACTAGCAGAATGATAGAGGAAGAACTGGTTCCGATCTCGCAGCGCATTAAACAGAAAGTTTTCAGTAAAGCAAGCGGTTCAAAAACGTTCGAACTGAGTCTCGGCTCCCAAGACAATCTCAAATATTTATAGGAAATTAACTTGTTCCTGCAGTGAATTTTTAACAATTATATTAAATAAACGAAGCTGTGGTAAAGATATAATATTATTGAAGACTGAATTTAGCAGATAACAATTTTGCATGTCTTAAGACAAGTAGTACATAGAATTACATTAGCACACATTATCGTCAAGTATAGTGTGCAGTCCACAGATGTCTATTACATTTAGTTCTTACGGAATTGTGCACGAGCCGTCCAATTTCATTATTTCTGGAAAAGTGCATTGTAGTACCATTTATAATATCATTTTGGATGGATTGGTATCTTGAATAGTCCTTATATGAGACATGTCATTATTTTGGGTTGGAATGAAGTATAGTTAAATAATATTTTTACTTAATATGTTAACCGATGAAATCTACGCTCCAAAATGTTTGAAAATGATAATTAGATGAATTATTCGTGATACCGTGTAGTTACTTTCTAGACTAAATATTGGTGTACAAACCATAAACTTTTCAACTAGAACAATTCGCGCAACTTTTATTCATCGCCTACATAACGGAAAATCGTTGATAACACAATGTTATTAAATGTTCGCTGAGGAGCGCTATATATTCGCGATCTATGATTTTTTGATACTAGGTCCTTATATTATGGAGCGTATTCAATATATATGTTCTTCAAGTGACATTTACATAAATTTAGAAGTACAACCTACTCTATTGTTTAATTACAAACTGATAGTCGTTTTATCGTGCTAACGGCAAGTGTGTTATCTTATATTTACAACCAAACAGAATCACTCTTTCTATCTCACGATCGCGATGGCTGAAACGACAATACTCGGCTTTTTAATAGATTGACGAGTTTACACGAGAACATCATCAGTTTTGCAATGGTTTACTGGATAAATGATGGAAATCAGTAGGAAAACAATGGCAAATATGACTAGAAGCACATAAATTTGGTTGGACTTGTGACATAAATTTTCATTGTTTATGTCCACGTTGGATTCAAAGCAGTGATTTACACATTCATTCTTTTAGCCGACCACTTAATAGTACGGGCAGTCTACGTCTCCCATGAATGCGCAAACAGTTTAATCTGCAGTGCTCAGGTAGTAGTCGCACTTTTCCACGCATTCAAACGAAGAATAATCATAGTATGTTCCTGGTATACATACGCAAGCTGACCCGTTGTGATTTGTCATTTAATCCGGCGGACAGCTATTTAGGCATTCATTTCCACCGGCAGAGATGATTTACCCTTCATTGCAAAAATCATTTAGCAGATAACAATTTTGCATGTCTTAAGACAAGTAGTACATAGAATTACATTAGCACACATTATCGTCAAGTATAGTGTGCAGTCCACAGATGTCTATTACATTTAGTTCTTACGGAATTGTGCACGAGCCGTCCAATTTCATTATTTCTGGAAAAGTGCATTGTAGTACCATTTATAATATCATTTTGGAAGGATTGGTATCTTGAATAGTCCTTATATGGGACAGGTCATTATTTTGGGTTGGAATGAAGTATAGTTAAATAATATTTTTACTTAATATGTTAACCGATGAAATCTACGCTCCAAAATGTTTGAAAATGAATATTAGATGAATTATTCGTGATACCGGGTAGTTGTTTTCTAGACTAAATATTGGTGCACAAACCATAAACTTTTCAACTAGAACAATTCGTGCAACTTTTATTCATCGCCTGCATAACGGAAAATCGTTGATAACACAATGTTATTAAATGTAAGCTAAGGAGCGCTATATATTTGCGATCTATGATGTTATGATACTAGGTCCTTATATTATGGAGCGTATTCAATATGTATGCTCTTCAAGTGACATTTACATAAATTTAGAAGTACAACCTACTCTATTGTTTAATTACAAACTGATAGTCGTTTTATCGTGCTACCGGCAAGTGTTTTATCTTATACTTACAACCAAACAGAATCACTCTTTCTATCCCACGGTCGCGATGGCTGAAACGACAATACTCGGCTATTTAATGGATTGACGCGTTTACACGAGAACATCATCAGTTTTGCAATGGTTCACCGGACAAATGATGGAAATCAGCAGGAAAACAATGACAAATATGACTAGAAGCACATAAATTTGGTTGGACTTGTGACATAAATATTCATTATTTATGTCCACGTTAGATTCAAAGCAGTGATTTACGCATTCATTCTTTTAGCCGACTACTTAATAATATGGGCAGTCTACGTCTCCCATGAATGCGCAAACAGTTTAATCTGCAGTGCTTAGGTAGTAGTCGCACTTTTCCACGCATTCAAACGAAGAATAATCATAGTATGTTCCTGGTATACATACGCAAGCTGACCCGTTGTGATTTGTCATTTAATCCGGCGGACAGCTATTTAGGCATTCATTTCCACCGGCAGAGATAATTTACCCTTCATTGCAAATATCATTTAGCAGATAACAGTTTTGCATGTCTTAAGACAAGTAGTACATAGAATCACATTAGCACACATTATCGTCAAGTATTGTGTGTTGTCCACAGATGTCTATTACATTTAGTTCTTACGGAATTGTGCACGAGCCGTCCAATTTCATTATTTCTGGAAAAGTGCATTGTAGTACCATTTATAATATCATTTTGGAAGGATTGGTATCTTGAATAGTCCTTATATGGGACAGGTCATTATTTTGGGTTGGAATGAAGTATAGTTAAATAATATTTTTACTTAATATGTTAACCGATGAAATCTACGCTCCAAAATGTTTGAAAATGAATATTAGATGAATTATTCGTGATACCGGGTAGTTGTTTTCTAGACTAAATATTGGTGCACAAACCATAAACTTTTCAACTAGAACAATTCGTGCAACTTTTATTCATCGCCTGCATAACGGAAAATCGTTGATAACACAATGTTATTAAATGTAAGCTAAGGAGCGCTATATATTTGCGATCTATGATGTTATGATACTAGGTCCTTATATTATGGAGCGTATTCAATATGTATGCTCTTCAAGTGACATTTACATAAATTTAGAAGTACAACCTACTCTATTGTTTAATTACAAACTGATAGTCGTTTTATCGTGCTACCGGCAAGTGTTTTATCTTATACTTACAACCAAACAGAATCACTCTTTCTATCCCACGGTCGCGATGGCTGAAACGACAATACTCGGCTATTTAATGGATTGACGCGTTTACACGAGAACATCATCAGTTTTGCAATGGTTCACCGGACAAATGATGGAAATCAGCAGGAAAACAATGACAAATATGACTAGAAGCACATAAATTTGGTTGGACTTGTGACATAAATATTCATTATTTATGTCCACGTTGGATTCAAAGCAGTGATTTACGCATTCATTCTTTTAGCCGACCACTTAATAATATGGGCAGTCTACGTCTCCCATGAATGCGCAAACAGTTTAATCTGCAGTGCTTAGGTAGTAGTCGCACTTTTCCACGCATTCAAACGAAGAATAATCATAGTATGTTCCTGGTATACATACGCAAGCTGACCCGTTGTGATTTGTCATTTAATCCGGCGGACAGCTATTTAGGCATTCATTTCCACCGGCAGAGATAATTTACCCTTCATTGCAAAAATCATTTAGCAGATAACAGTTTTGCATGTCTTAAGACAAGTAGTACATAGAATCACATTAGCACACATTATCGTCAAGTATTGTGTGTTGTCCACAGATGTCTATTACATTTAGTTCTTACGGAATTGTGCACGAGCCGTCCAATTTCATTATTTCTGGAAAAGTGCATTGTAGTACCATTTATAATATCATTTTGGAAGGATTGGTATCTTGAATAGTCCTTATATGGGACAGGTCATTATTTTGGGTTGGAATGAAGTATAGTTAAATAATATTTTTACTTAATATGTTAACCGATGAAATCTACGCTCCAAAATGTTTGAAAATGAATATTAGATGAATTATTCGTGATACCGGGTAGTTGTTTTCTAGACTAAATATTGGTGCACAAACCATAAACTTTTCAACTAGAACAATTCGTGCAACTTTTATTCATCGCCTGCATAACGGAAAATCGTTGATAACACAATGTTATTAAATGTTCGCGAGGAGCGCTTTATATATTCGCGATCTATGATTTTTTGATACTAGGTCCTTATATTGCGGAGCGTATTCAATATATATGCCTTCATGACATTTACATAAATTTAGAAGTACAACCTACTCTATTGTTTAATTATTAAACTGATAGTCGTTTTATCGTGCTAACGGCAAGTGTGTTATCTTATATTTACAACCAAACAGAATCACTCTTTCATCTCACGATCGCGATGGCTGAAACGACAATACTCGGCTTTTTAATAGATTGACGAGTTTACACGAGAACATCATCAGTTTTG
>CAXDID010000811.1:0-38861 GCA_963988835.1 Hexamita inflata | reverse complement strand
CTGTGGTCGCCAAGCCAACTTTGATTTCAAAAAATACTAACTATTTCAAAACTATTTTTTGTATTAATTTTAACGATATATTAACTCAATGTTTAGTAGCGTCTCCTTTCTATTTTATTACTTCTTCTAACCTTTTGGGCATAGAGTCAATCAAATGATTGATGATATCTAACGAGATTTACTCCAACGCCCTCTTTACTTCTTCATTTAATAAGTCATATGTGGTACATTCTTCAGGGGAAATGTTTGACTTCAGTGGATTCCAGCAGTGAAAAAGTGGATTTAAGTCTGGACTCATTACTGGAAAGCGATAGAGCTCAATGTTGTTAGCAGTATAAAAGTTTTTCATATACTTACTAAATGTGTCGGGGCGTTATCTTGTTGCAACTTCAAGTTATGCTATTAAGTGATGGAAGTGTAACTTGTCTGAGAACTTAAGAATTGACAATTGAATTCATGGTCGTACCGCACGGCATAAACCATAATGGACCCTTATATCTATAGCTAATCGTACTATAGATCATGCACGAAAACAGTCCATATTTTACACTTCGAGAAAATACTTCGGATTCCACTCGTCTTTAGGTGTTCTGAGCACTCTACTCGCTCGATTTGCATAGCATTTTGAGCGATACTCACCGGTATACTAAAAAGTTCTCCAATATTCAATTGGTTGTTTCAGGTTCATTCGAGCAAAGTTCAAACTTTCCAATTTATGCTTTTCGGTAAGTTTTGGCTTTATCTTAGCAACATAGAAGCTTAAACTGAATTTGGCCAGGAGACGAGATACCGTTGTTAGAGACATGGAAATTCCACGAAGGGCTTAGTATTTTTCAGCTATGATTCGTCGAGTTTCGAATCTATGGCTCTGGCGATATTTAACAACGCGAAAATCTCAGCTTAGTCAAATTTTCTGACACTATTATCGGCATGAGAAGTTTCTAGCTTGCCTGTAACTTCAAAGTGCTTAAAAATGGAATAAACAGTTTGGAGACTACATTGAAGGCAACAAGCAATGTATTTCTTGGTTGCAACAGTTTGTGATTCTGTTTCTCACATTCTCATCATTATGCGACGCTCTTGTATTGTGATCCGTCGGCTTTGTGTGTGCTTCGTCATTTGAAGGATGAAGTGAAAAAGAAATGAACCGCAGAATTAATTGAATATGTTATAATTAGCATAAATACAGTGATTTAATTTTCAAGCGCAATTATTACATAAACATTTGTTAAAATCAAAGTTGGCTCGGACACCACAGTATATTTAGTAAAAACGTTATTAAATCACTTCGCAGTATATTATCTGAATGACGCTTTGAATTGTAGAATTATTGCATTATTTGTAAGTAATGGTGTTAAATATATTATATAGCTCAATGTTGAACCGATTGATAAAAATTGAGATTATATCTGTCTCATCTACTTCATATATATTAACGATTTCAAAGCAGTTCGTGGCCGGCGGAAAGTGAGCCAATTATAATTCATATTCTTTACATTACTACCAGTCTTTATCAAACGCGTTCTTCAGTAAAAAGGACGCTTTGCGGTTGTTTCATAAATGCAGTAAGTGCAGCTATTTAAGAATAGAGTATGTAAAGTAGTGTGACACTCCAAAGTTTAAACCCAAGAACTAATACTGGCTATATATCTAACACAAAATATCTTGAAATAGTTTATTCTTCCACTTCATTAATATGCCAATACAATTACAAAACCAACTTAATATCATAATTTTAGGTGACTAACAGCCTACATCATATCTCACAAAAAGATTATAGTAGTATAGCAACTACGCGTGCAACTACGATACCTTGGAGCAACAACAGATCAAAGTGAAGCTTAACGGAGATAAATACCAGCTCAACTTCAAAAAGTGCAACAACCCACTACAAATATCATCTTATAGTAACTCAAACGTTATAGTTTTGTGCTATTCTACCACTGACGAGAATTACCAAAAGAAACTCGTCGACAACTGGTATTCAGATATTTACCACTAAATGGAGGGTATTCCAATAGTATTGGTCGGAGTCAACCAAGAACAGCAGTGCATCGATTTAAATGCTTAGAAATAGTTGTAGAAAGAAATTTATGCTAAATACTTCGTCCCATTTTTCTAGTAGTTAGATAATACTCATGTCATAATGGAAAATATAGTGCAATGCACACTTAAAAAGCAAAGATTTGGAAAATATTTTAAACTGTGTTGATCTTATATTATATTCTTCATTATATTATTATTTGACATATTATATTTAGTAAAAACGTTATTAAATCACTTCGCAGTATATTATCTGAATGACGCTTTGAATTGTAGAATTATTGCATTATTTGTAAGTAATTGTGTTAAATATATTATATAGCTCAATGTTGAACTGATTGATAAAAATTGAGATTATATCTGTCTCATCTTCTTCATATATATTAACGATTTCAAAGCAGTTCGTGGCCGGCGTAAAGTGAGCTAATTCTAATTCATTTTCTTTACATTACTACCAGTCTTTATCAAACGCATTCTTCAGTAAAAAGGACGCTTTGCGGTTGTTTCATAAATGCAGTAAGTGCAGCTATTTAAGAATAAGTAGATATACGTTTTAGCATTGTTATTATTTAAGAAGATTAGTTTAAGGTAACGTTATTGATCTTTATTGTGTAACTTAGTTTAAATTTGTGGATTGACACGATTTACGAGATGAAGATGGAATGATTAAATTGAGCTTTAGTACTGATATGGTTACAATTAAGTGAGTCATTTTATTATACTCCAATTATAAGAAGTAAGAAAATGAATGAAACAAGATAAATTTCTTTATAATTATTTACAATCGAAAATATATTGTTTAATAGCTAAATGTTATATTTTCACACCACAGTTATGGAAGAATTGGAATACCGCCAAAGAACATCACTTGAAGATTTCTAGCATAAGTTCATAAATGTTATATTATGTGGATTGATGAAGTTTGATGACGAATTTGGCAATACGATGATAGATTTCGTGAACAATGTTTAGTCCATAGTTGAGAATCATCCGTTGTATGTAATGATGGAAACTGCGCTTAATTGCAATGCGATGACGGATCATTTGGAGCCGAAGAACGTGTATCCGCTGTATTAGACTGAGATTCGCCAGACTTTGCAGAAGTTGATGGACAAGAACTCGGTTTTCGTGCAGTAACAGAGGGATATAATAATTGGCATTATGAAGCACTTCATTTCCGAGGTGTTCGAGAACATTCAAGTCGTGACGTCCCATTTGCAGAAGTACGAGGCCTTCATCGCTTCAATGGAGCGTCTTCACAAAGATTTAAACGCTGAAGCTCTAAATTAACTAAAACAACTTAGAAGAGAGATCTTAGCTGTGCACAGCCAGTTAACTCAGAAGTCAAGATTCGGGATCATTTACAAACCCGACGGGAGCGCGAAGGATCCGTGGGGCGTTTTAACGATAACAAACGCCCCCGACGTTAAAATGTTCAAAAACGACAAAGAAGAACCCGAATTTCTGATGCAATAAAACGCTCAATTGAAATTAATGCTCAAAAACATAAATAACGAGCACTACAGCGAACGGGAAGTGATGGGCTAACGCATTGAAGACCTCGAATTACACGTGAAAAATCTCTCCTACAGACCACAAATGGACAACCTGGAGGTGCAAACGGACCCAATCAAGATCAAACCGATTTTTAAAGCGGATAAATAAGTGGAGTGCATTCCAGAGGAAATAGTCACGCACAATATGCCAATATAAACTGATGAGTGGTTCCCACCTGTGAAAATAGTTGAAGTGGAGAAAATAGTAGAAAAAACAGTAGTTGTCGAAAAAATAATCGAAGTCATCAAAGAAGTGATCAAAGAAGTGCCTAAATCAACCGTTGACCAAGCGGAACTAAACAAACTAGCTTTACAACGCGAAATTGACGAAATGAACAAAAACAAACTCAAGAAATAACAACAAAGTAAAAAGGAAGAAAACCTATTCAAACCACTAGTTGTAGACCAAAAGCCAGAAATGGCTGTCGTTGACATGAACACAAACCAAACAACTGAAGTTGAAATTTAAACTGATGAAGACATTATTATATAAGCAATTAAATTGTAGGAAGAACGTGTTCAAATGCAATTAGAAATGCAATAAATGCAATACGAACTTGAAAAAATGGAAAAGGAAACACTTAAACGAATGGATGTAAGAGATGTTGGTATCTAATATTATTAGTTATGGGTTCCAGGAGCAGAAAAATAAGAACCAGAATAAGAAATTGAAGTTATAGACTATAAAGAATTGAAAGAGTTCATTTAAATGGAAAAAGAAAATCACTTTAACAATATTCCAATCAATGAAAATATTACAAATAAAATAAACTTTTCAGAAAAATTTGAGTAACAAAACTAACTTGACGAATTAAATTATATTGATACATTTAAATATGCAGATGTTCACTCTATGGGATTAAATAGTACTTAAAAGGTTCATTTCGGAGTATAAGCTGTTATTGAAGATATTTAGAAAGATGTTAATAAGTAACAAACAAATTAAAATTCATCACTAAAAAATAATAGTAGTTCAACAAAGATCACATCGAATCTAAATAATAACAGCTAAAGTAAATAGAATAATAAAACTAAAGACAGTAAATAAGATAATACTAAAGAAGATATTTCGAAAGTAAAGAAGTTATCAGAGCAAGGTAAAAGAGAGCCAAACAAACAATCTGCCATAGAATCATAAAAATCAGATACAACTGTTTCAACTAAACTCAAATCCGCTTCCAATAATTTACCTTAAACTAACAATCAATCTAAACAAGAAAATACTATTCAGAGCAACGAAATATAATAAACACAATAAGCAGTAATTTTAGTTTAAACTATAGACAACTCAACATAAACTTTAGATTTCACAAAGTAGTTGAGTATTGACGAATTAGTGGCTAAATATGAGAAAACTGATAAATTAGGTGAAAGTATAAACACAAACCCGATAAGTTATATTGACGAGTAGATCCAAGTTATAATTGAAACAGAATAAGCAGAGCAGTAAACAGATTAATATGAACCTAAAGTAGTTGAAAATATAATCATAAATTCAATTGTACCTGAAAAAGTAACTCAATACGACTTTTGTGAACAATCACAGCCAGCCTGCAAAGAGGCTAAAGTGCAAACTGAAACTATTTACAGCGATGAAAGCTCAGAAATTGTTGAAATAGAACCTGAACCCATTAAAAACCCTTAGAACTCGGCTTAAATATATTAGCTGTAAACACAAGAAACAGCTGTTTAATATATTTTAGAACCAACTTTGACAGAAGAACAGCAAACAGAATCAAATAATTTGGTTCTCGCTTAAAAATTCTACATTCAACTCAATAGTTACCCCATTTTATGTAATAAATGTTAAAAGTGTATCGCACTTGTTGAAAACGAAAAAGAACTCATAAATGATAAACTCTCACATTAAGTCGTAAGTTATCAATAGTTCTTGAATTTAAGAACGTAATAACTACGCAGCGCAAAAGTACAAACTGGAGAAAATGATTTTAAACACTCACATGCATAATTAGAATAAATATAATAAACAGAAACGTAGCAGTAAAATTATAATATTGATTAAGAGTAAACTTATACAGAAAGCCAATTAGAACCGAAAACAACTGATGTTGTACAATAAAATCAAATGTAATAGACAAACAAATAACCTCACTCATCTCAATCATTACAACAAATATCATCTCAATAAAGCACAATATAGATGCAAAATGATGACTTGAAAACAAACGAAACAAAGGATTCGAAAAACTAAGATTCTCCTGAAAAACCAAAGCCGAAAAATATAATGTAACAAAAAGAATAATTTAGCCTTACATCAAGTATTATGTCATAAATGTAAAATACTAAACCAAAACAAATTGTAACAAACTAAGAAACAAAACAAACTGTAACAAACTAAGAATAAGTATCTAAAAAAGTTATGAACATTCCAGTTTTAACATAAAATTCTCCTGTTCAGTAATTATCATAAGACTAAAACATAAACAAAATATAATAACAAAGCGAAATTTCAAAAACAGAACATTCTGATTAAGTTGTGAAATCAGAGATCACCAGTTAAATTAATTAACTTGAAGAATTGTAAAACTCCAGTCAACCTCAAAATTAACAAATTGAAAAACTAGTTAACAAAAGTGAAGAAGAATCATTAAAACAATAATAAGAATTAAATATGTCTTATAATTCATCTTAGGATAAATTTTAATCCATTGAAAGTTTTGCCGCTTCCTCAACCTAATACAATGGATAATAAAACGCAAAAGTCAAAGAAGGCAATTAAAAGTAAATACCCACAAATCCTAAATAACTATAAAAATCTCCATAAAATATTCAGGGGTCAAATAAGTATATAGAAAAGCTAGAAAATAGGTAATAGTTAACTAATTCAGTTAAATAATAAGCACAATAAGTAAATAAAAGCATAAATGCGTTCTTAAAATAAGATAACAACATGTCTGTCAATAGTAATTTAGAAGAGTCTAGAAATATGTTAAATAGCTCAAGCAAAGATAATAATACTAATATTAATATTAGTTAAAATAAACCAAGGTTATAACAAGGATCGTTGTCTATTTCACCAAGAAAGGTTGAAAGCCGATAGATCTAGCACGATGCTTTGTTTTCTCCAGATATTTAAGTGTAAAACAAATCTGTTGATGATAAGCAGTAGAGTTTCTTTATGTCTTCTTCTCGAATTCCATAAGTGTCAAATGTATCTGAAAGTTAAATGAAGAAAGTTTTGCAGTCAGTTACAAAAGCGCCACTTCCATCAAGAGGAGTACCATAACTGCTATAAAATTCCAGTAACAGAAGTTAACTTCCGGATAAGCAGTATTAGCAAATATTATTCAGTAATACAAGTTTGGCGAGCAATACAGTTTCATTCGATAATGTATTGAATAACTTGCAAACTTCTTCAGTGGAGGATGATTAATTGTACAAAAAGTTGCAAACACGCGAGGTTAGTAAAATCAAGGCAACTAATCTGAGTAATGGAACAGCTGAATTGTTGGATTTGACTTCTGGCTAGAGAATGCTTATTAATCAGCACATCGCCGACAATCAGCTAATTATCTGTGGCCACGCTATAAATCTGCAAACGCTCAAAATATCTGATAATCACAAGCTCGTTGACCAGGTTGGCAACGTAATCGACTAAACGGGTCAGGTGTACGACAAAAACGGGTAAGAAGTCCTAGATTACAAGCGCTCGTTAATAATCACGTACAAATCAAAACTACAGTTGACCAAGAACGCATTCGACCAGCGCCTTGGTCAGTCAACCGGCACCTACTTCAACAACCTCTACTCCAGAATGAATTAGCTAAGCTACAATCAGCAGTTGTACATGTCCAGCTACCAAAAGAAGGAGCAGGAGCTCGTTATGAAGATGCGGAGGGCCAGAATCGGTTCGAACATCGTTAATCAGTTCAGTGAGTTCACTTTCATGGTCACCCCTCTGTCAAAACAAGCCGAGGAAAACTTTGAGCAGTAAACGATGAAGCAAAACCTCCCGAACATCTCTAGCAGGTTCGGGTTCAGGCACGGATTCTAACGGAAATAAATGCCCATGAAAACGACCCGGGCGGGTGTTGGACTGTTCGTCAAAGGGACTTAGAAGTGAATGTTTGTTTTAGTTCAAAGGACGTTTCATAATAGTCGCATTTTCGCTTATAAGAGGGTTGAATTTGGTAATTCACTTATAAGTGAAAAGGAAATGCATGTTATATTCAAAATTATGAAGATTGGTATAAATAAAATAACTCACTTAGTTAAAACAAATTAAAGTTAATTACAGGTGATTTTATGTGATTATATAAATTAAAATTAGAAATAAAATGACTCACTTAACTGTAACCTTATCATCAGTACTAAGGCTCAATTAAATCATTCCATCTTCATCTTGTAAATCGTGACAATCCACAAATCCAAACTTAGTTACACAAAAACTCTAAATAGCCTCCTCAGACAACCTAAGTTAGTTCGGCACTTGAACTAACATTATTGACCTCGGAAGTTATCTTTGTAACTATTGTTTGGATGACTGGTATGAATCTTGGGATTAGCACACGTGATGGTATATAGAATTTGAACCAAATTGGAAACTACTTCGTTGAAATAAATAAATAGTACAATAATATTTTGATGAAATAACAATTGAATACTTTCATGTCATTAAAGCACAGATATGTTATTTAACTATCTTTTGTGTGCTTTATAATTCATATCAAGTCAATATATCTATCAATTATAATATTCAATTTGATATACTCAATCAAGTATTACATTAAATTATCATAACAAATGTTGTGAATAAGTTTATACGTAAATTTACGGTGTGTGATACATTTATCTTCATGAATTAACAAATCAAAAGTTTGTTAATGTATTACACTAACAAGAAATCAATACTATGTATCATCATTTTTAACGCTTATCGAATATAATAATATATAACACACCACAAATAATGAACCACACAATAATTACCAATTTAATTACCTTCAGAATATAATATTTTCTTATATTCTACGCACTACTTTGCATTATATAAATATAATACACTTACTAATAGCAAATAGCTTAATACAATGCCAGAATTATTAATTTAGCTGTAAAATCTATACGTTCATATTGTGCTTTTTGGACTTTATTCAAAATGACACAACGCAAATATAAATCAAATAGAACGTACTACATAAGGTAACTAAGAAATATAATGATCAATGTTGAATTACTTTTTTAGTTGTTATTTAATGTTCCTAATAAATATTAAAGAGTATATGGAACTATTTTTGATCAACATTTTACATGTATTTTTGGATACTTTGGAGCCTATACATCAAGTTCTATATAAGAATTAATTATATTTGTTTCTAAATGTAATATATTTTATGTACTTTTAGTATATCAGTATCATTAGTCACTAAAATTTGCTTTCATAGGCGCGTTAACATCTGTATTTATGATAGTACATTATTATCATACCAATGACTAAAAACAACCTTAAATTCAAGCTTAATAAATATAATAATTGTAAATAGGACTTGAAACTATGTTTTAAAAACATTTCTAACAATAGATATGTTAAGTAAATACATTGGAAAGTTATGAAAGTGTTGTTGGTTCTATAAGAATTAATATACAAAATATAATTTAAAATTAGGTAATATTTTCACGTATGTTTGAGCAATTATGTTTATCATATAATTTTTAGATCTTCGAAGTATCTTCTAATTTGATTATATTTGGAGCAAATGTGACTAAATCCAAATAGCAATAATTAGATGAATGTATACAAGTGTGCTACATTGCGGAGCTTATAGCTAAATAACTTAATATTATTATAAGCGCTGGAATATCAACAGGAATTATACAATAAACAAAATATATTTTTGGTAACAACTAGTTAATAATATAGCAAGGCGATGCGCTTCAAAAATCAGATTTGTTGTCTAAACATTCATTTGATGAGGTAATGATAGATATTCACGAATTTTATTAACATAATACTAAAGTCATTAAACCGATAAAACTTAATATGTATGAACCAGGTTATATATATATTCTTAACGAAAAATCAATTTAGTATAACGGTTCATAACTTAAGGCTACTATAATATAAATTAATACGTAAATGTGTAAATAAATTGATAAATATCTTGGGAATTCTTTAAATTATTCAGAAAATTTAATCGAAAATGTTTAAGAAATCTCTGAAAGTGATTTAGATGTTCATATGATAAGTAATGACTTGTTGTCTTAACCAACTAGTCCAACTAAACATAGCAGTGTATTATAAGGAATTAATGAAACTTATTAATCCAATTAAACAATTCATAACACAACAATTTAAGATTATATAGTTGACTATAAAACGTGTAAAAATTAAAATACAATTTAAATCGTCGCTAGGTATATAAGAAGAATGTTAAACATTTCGAAAAAATTAAATAATCTAATTAGATCGAAATAACAATTTTAATCATATTATTAACATCTATCAATGTATAAAAACTACATTATATCTTTTATACACAGTATTAGTATATTTTTCGCTTACTGTGGAAACGTAGAAATGACATTCGAACGCATTTAGAATCAGTTCATATTTAATTATTTTCCAAATTATTATCTATTAAGAAATTGATTTAAATAATTAAAATTCTATTCGCTGTAGACTTTTGCTTCAAAGCCTTAAGTACTATAATTGTATTTTTAATGCTTTTCAATAACAAAACCAAACATAAATTAAAAAGATATTATATTTTAATTGATTCAATAATCGAAAATACAACATTTATAGTTAGCTTACTAAGTTATATTATTAATTAATTAAACCTGGAGTCAATATTATAACAACTAAATACTTATTAGGAAGCAAAATTTTAATAGAATCATATTGTTACACGGTACGCTATTGCTCATGCTACGTTAATAGTTATGTTTTCTTCTGTTAATCTTACAACGATGTTAGATGTTACTTTATAAAGTCCATTTACTTTATCAAGAAATATTAAAATAATTTTAGTTCTGGAAATAATAAACTTTATAAAATTATACCAAATAAATAAGTGGTATTCGTTTATGTTCACTTTCTCTTAATTATCATAAGTTCCTTGGTTGATGCATTAATTTTCGATTTCAATTGATAATATAGGATAATAAATAAATATCGCTGAATATGTGAAAAAATAGAAAATAATATTATAAAGGCGAAGAAGTACTTTAGATGTTGAATGCGAACTACTAATGTTATCTGAAAATTAGCCAATACTAATTAGTGAGATAGTAGGAGATTAAACGGTTTCATATTGTTAAATTGATTTTAAGTCTGCAATAGTTGATAAATATGTAAAGCAATTATATTATTTGAAATAAAAATAGGATTCAAATCAAAGATTTCCCATTATATAAATGAAAGACAGTTATATCTTCAGAGTAAATTGGGTTTTTGAGTCAGTTGATGATATAAATAATATTTTACAGAATATTAATTAATAATTCGAGGAAATTTAGGGTTTAAATTTATCATTGATTAATATTAAATAATACTCTTCTAAATGGGTGTGCTATAGCACTCAATCAATAAACATAAACCTCGTTTTAACCAAACTCCTTTCACTACTTTAAAAAGACATTGGAGTTGTTCTATCAAACGGCGACTTGAAGGCGATTCCACTCTGCTTCAATAACGTTCACTGCGATGTGATCGGAGAGGCGGCTGATGAACTTGAGGAACTGGAATCCATTCAGAGCAAAATTTTGGTTTCAAAGAAATTCTGGGAGAAAGTTCTTCAAGAAAAAGAAATTATTCAATGCTAAAAACAGTATTCGAGGCTCGGAACTTTGGTTGAGCTGTGGTGAAGTCACTTTAAATAATTTTATCTGTTTTACTCATAACATTTTGTTCAAAGATTTAATAAACATCGATAAAACTGTTTTGTTTATGTTCTATGATAGAGCATTAATAGAGCTAATACGAACATCCATACCTTGTAGGGTATACCTGCGTATAACATAATCGAAATTTTAGAATGAAAATCAAATAAATGACTCATTTGTGATGTGTAGTTAAATAAATAATATTATAGTTATTTCTAGATTTTAGAGAATCATGTAGGCATTTTGAATAAAGAGCTATTAAAATAGAATTTTCCACTCATAAAGAAATCAAAACTCTTCAGTTATTGTTATTGATTGTCGATATGTGTTAATGCAAATATATCTATAAACATAGACTTTAAACTTCTGATAAACGTGGATTGTCGTTAAACAGCGCATTGTCTAAATTAAACAAACTACTTAGAATAATCTACACTTTTTATTGTTTTCAAAGATATCTGCTCTCCTAACATTATATGTTGTTATTTCGATTACTTTAAACTAATATAATATACAAATTTTCACAAAAACCCATCATATTATTTTTTCATTCTTAAATTCAAACAAATCCTTAAAAAAGTTTCGATAATACTATTACATTAAAATGAAATATTTATATTACTATCCAACAGCTCTTTTTCTGAGGAAGTGAAGTACATTATAATTATAAAAACATATTAAATTATCTCATTAGTAATCGCATTAGTTTTCAACTAACTAATTGAATAATACATCTACATATTTCTAAAATATTTCTATATTATTTTGTGCTTTTGCAAATAATTTATTAATTTCAATTATTTTGGGGTTAAAACTTATTTTTCTTGTTTTCACTTTTTGTTATAAATCATAGGATTAACTAACAGCTTTTAATCTAAAATATAATTATTAATTTTTTGTTAAGTTATCAATTCTTTAACTATTAATTATTTCATCAAGTTTTGACTATTCAACTTACAACCATTATTCACAATGTTAAAACTCTTAAATGGGAATATTATTATGCATAATAGAGATGCTAAGGTTTACAATTTTAATGTTTTATATTAGCATTATTTCGTTTTCATTTGCATTTATTGTTTTTAGTTATTTGCAATAATTTACAATTGAAATATCATAAATTCTGTTTTAACTAATATCTAGAGTTTATAATTTAGTTAAGTATTTAATAACAAAAATATCATTTATGATATTGTTACTTAAGTTAAGTATTTAAAGCGCTGTAAGAAACTGTAATATTTTAATATCTTACAACTATATACTACTTATGTTTAAATTCGTAAGACTAATCAAAGGTTTCAAAAAATCGATGTTGCTCCTTAAAAAGTAACGTTGTTAATTATTTTCTAATGATAAATATTGTAATTGTGTAAGATTTTGAAGTACAAGAGGTTATTCAGAACATAGAGCTGAACATAGCTGTAATTTATTGTTGGATAAATCTAGATATATTAGTTATGCGTTATGGTTAAGTTCATTTATATCAGTTAAGGCATTGAAACTCAAATTTAATTTTTGTAGATTTACAAAATCTTTAAGTTGTTTTACATTTACTGCTTATATTGAAGTAATGCTATAATTTCTACTTAAATTAAGTTCAATTATTGTATTCACGTTATTGAGAAACGAAATTTCGTTAAAATATTCAACTTTGATATTCTTTGAATCTTCGTGCTTTTATTGTTCTTCAAAATCATCTTCATCATCATCATCATCATCATCATCATCATCATAATCATCTTCTTAATCATCGCCATCTTCATCATCATCGTCGTCTTCATAAATATTATGATTATTAAATATATCTTGATACGGGTTATTATCATTATTATTTGACTCATTCAACTAATCTAGATTACAAATTTTTGTGTAATTATTTTCTAAAGTTAATTATCTTAAATTTGAAAAACCTTTTTGATTGGGTAATAATATTTAATGGTTATTTCTCAACATTAATGTGTGTAAATTATGATTACAAAAGTATTATAAATCAACAGAGTTTGAACCACATATTTCCAAACATTGTAACGAAGTAAAATAATTTAATTAGTTAAAAATCAAATCTCCTTTAATTTTCAAGGTTTATAAATAAGCATTATGTATCTAACTGATGTTAATTTAACAAGATGTTATCTCAAAAATTTCCAAATCTTTCATTATATTCAAATTATATACTTAAATTTTCCCATTTAACACAAGTTTTCTAAGATGAGTTAGTTCTGATCCGTCGAATTTGTAAATTTATTTAGAATTTATTTCTAATTCTTAAATATATTTTGGAATATTATTAGTTGTAATATTTTTACAATTTGTAAAATTTAGTTTTGAAATAGCTTAAAAGTTTTCCATGAAATCGAAACTAGAAATATTGGTATCATCTTTAATTTTAAGTTCGTTTCTATTTATCATTTAAGTGAACATTTGAATTTGTTATTATTTATGATATTACGGGTAAGAAATAAAAGCTTCATATAATTCTGAGGTTTCTTATTTATTTAAAGTATCAATAAAGACTTTATTTTTACCAAGAAGATCATGAAGTTATTCGTCGCTTTATGGATTAGATATATCTAATAATTATTCAATAATTTAAATATAATTTTTTTATTACTCCCCAATCCAATCCTAATCATAATTTTAATGTTTTTTTAACTTTTCAAAGCATTAAATAGTATTATTATTTACATTTAATATCTATAAAGAATCTGGTAATTAGTTTAGTTCAAAAATTTAATTATTTTCAATATACAGTGTATTTAACTTTGTGCATTTCATGAAGACATCCTATTAAATATTTACAATTTAGTTGGATGATAAATTCAAACATAATAATTATATTAAATGTGGCACAAATGATATATCGCTTATTTTGTTATCACTGACATCAAGATGCTGTAGTTCAGGTAAATATAGCGAAATTAAATCTATATTATTGTGTTTAAGAATTAAGTTGATAATACTTGAATTATTTATTATTACAGCTTAAATTTTGTTCTACTATAAGTTTAAAGACTTTAAATTATTTAGTTAGTTATCACTGATATTAATATGTGTAATTATATTATTACTTAAATTCAACTTTTCGACTGAAATATGTAAAAGAGAGCTGATATCTTCAATCTAATTATTACTTAAATCAACCTCAATTAAATTAGCGAAGTATTTAAAATAACTAAAATCGATTTCGGGCAATTTTTGATTATATCTGTTGTGACATTTAATATTAATAAAATTTAATTATTTTAGTTTTAAAAAACGTTTATAAGGTGGAATTATATGCATATTTTGCATAATCAATGTTTCAATGTTAGATTTATTTAATTAATTTATATTATATGGTATATTTTAATTTTCTAAATTACAAATTTCTAAAAATTTAACATTTTCTATATATTATTCAAAATTTGAGAGGCCACACGATTCTATTCGCAGTTTTGAAATGTTGCTATGTTCAATTCCTTCTAATGAAGTAAAGATTCCTAACAGTTAAAGTTCTTAAATTTGTTTTGGAATCGTATTAAAGTTTATGTTTTGCATTTAGGATTCTGCTTGCACCTTGTCTTTATATGTGGGATATTTAATGACTAGTTTTGATACTTGTTCGAAGTGCTCAATGAATTTTAGACTATCTACATAAAGTTTGTTATCTAATAACAATTCATTATCTTAAACTTGGGAAGAATAACATTATATCATATCTTCACGATATTTTAATGGGTTATAATGTTAAGGGTTTATCTTCAACATTAATTCGTGATAAATAGAAGTTCCTTCAGCGAGTAATATTTCTTTCTTTTACTCAAGTAAATCAATTAATTTATCATAGGATACGTGCCATAAAGCCGAGTGTTTAAAATATTCAACGGATACCACATTTTAGTGTCCAATATATTTCTTTCTTTTACTCAAGTAAATCAATTAATTTATCATAGGATACGTGCCATAAAGCCGAGTGTTTAAAATATTCAACGGATACCACATTTTAGTGTCCAATCCATATTATATTATAATATGGTAAAGTTTATATGTTTCCAAAATCAAAAATGAAGTTATTGTGGAAATTCGCAGATATTAAACAAGTAGAAAACTCAATTAATTTAAAAACACGATTATCTGATAAATTAATATGTTTTATCTTTTTGCATTATAAAAGACCGCTGATGTCTACAATATAATTAGAATGTGCGTGTAAATGTTCTAAATAAGTAAAATTCTTAATAACAGATATATCAAATATCTAATTGTCGCTAATATCAAAATCAGTTAAGTAAGAACAGTTGTCGAGAAGTGAGATATCGCACAAATAACATTGACTTATATTAAGCTTTTTAATACTAGAATAATGTTTATTAAATAAAATTAAATCTAAATTTTAATTATTGTTAAAGTTAACGTCAATTAAATTACTGCATGAAAACAAAAGTGAATAGTCGTGTTTGTTATAATTTTCATAATCATCTAAACTTTCGTCAACTCTATCATTAATGCGACCTATTATGTTATTTGAAATGTTCAAGTGCGTTAAACTAGATAGGATGCCAAGATATTATAAATCTTCTGGTTCATTACACTTATATTTTTATTATAATGAAGAATACGATAAGAGTATTTGCAAATTATTGATTTTCAAAGTTTTTAAATATTAAAAATCGCATAAGCATGAAATATCAAATGAATTTTAGTGTTCTTTGTTATTTATTTCTAAATATTCTATGTTATTTATTTGCTGAAAATCAACAGAATTGCTGATTCCGTTTTAAATTATTATATTTTACAACTTATTATTTTGCAGTCCAGTAAAATTACCCAAATAGTCTTAAAATATTAAGAAGTTAATGTTCTTTGGAAATTCTATGAACATAAAATAAGAGCCACAAACAGTAAGTTTTGATACATCCAAATATTCTATAAACTTAAGGGTTTGTTGTGATGATGGCTCAAATTATATTTTGAGTTAACTTTTGTTCCAATATATATGAAGTCCATTAATACTGACGGTTTTTATCTTTGAAAAATTTAAGTTATGTAAATCAAATGTTGAAACATTTATAATAGTGATATCTTCTAGCTTATCCATATTATTCAACTAAAATGCATTTACTTAACAATTATCTATAGTTAATTTTGATATATTTGAATTTTCAATTCCATTTATTGAAAAGGTGCGCTCATTGGTAATTGAGCGTGAACATATTTTTAATGTTGTTATTAAATTCATTTATTCAATAAAATGTATGTTAGTAGGTTTATTTAAGCATATATTAAGTTCAGTTTTGTCAAATGAGTTTTAATACTGTTCTAATATTTTTTGCTCGAAAATATAATCAATTTGCGAATAATCTTCGCTTTAATTTTCATATTTTTCATATTCTATTTGAAAGTTGTTCTCAATCTCTTTTTTCTTCTGTAGGCATGGGTTTTACATTTGATTGAGAAGTGGTACATAATATTATTTTGCTAATATGTATGTAAATATTATGCAAATATTCAAAATAACAAAATCGGAGTTATTTTATTACTGAAATGTAAGCTCACTCAACAGCAACAATCCAACAATACATCTAAACGCAATAAATAAATATATACTAGCTCACTTACATTTATATTAAATATGATAATTATTAAATATAAATAATATTAAATATGCTGTTTGTATATAATGGAGTTAAATCGGTTATATATAATGAATATACACTGTAATTTTGGATTCTGATTTGGATAATAGCAATAGCAGGCCGGACATAGTGACAGAACTAGACTCCAAGCACTTTGATGTTACCATTGCTATTGACACTCAGAAAGCATATAATCAATAAATAAATACAAAAAACTATCGACTCTTTTGGTACATCTCAAAAGCATCTACTCAATTATCAGCAAATTCCATCACAGAAAACACTTTCAAATGATATTTTCGTATGTTCCTTACTTCTGTTATTTGTATATATAGAATGTTGTCTAGTTTGATAACTTAAACGATAAGCAGCTACAACACGTACTTAGAGAAACTGCGAATGTAGAACAGCGAAATATTCATAACCCTGATTGTGTTCAACACACAGAGCAAAATAATTTACGAGCACGTAAATATATAAAGTGTTTAAAACATCACCAGTTAAATAATAATAACAGAAGGAGAATCTGCTTTAAACGATGCGATTGGAACCGCGATCACAAGAACTCAACAGTTTATTCGCTCACTGAAGAGAAAAAACGCTCCTTAGTAAGTTCAATTCTTCATTCTTACCAGCGGCTACGACAACGCATCCAAATAATATTCAACCCAATAAATAAAGGAAATGGTCACATAAAATGAATGGGAGTTCACATTCGTCACATCGAATACAGACGCTATAGCAGCCGGAGAAAGACTTGGGTTCAAGAAAGAAAACATTACAAACATAAATAACGGGGGAAAGGGCAGCTGCACCAGTTAATACGATGCCTCTGATGTAATTTTTGACGCGTCTACAATGCAAATCGAAAACCAGAAAATCATCTGATAAATTCAAATATATATTATTATATAGATTAAATAAATATTTTATAAATACATTATTCTTTAGGCATTATCCAAATTAATTTCACTTAAAAGACAGAACAAGCTTGTTAAATCAGCATTGATCAGTCAAAGTCTTTCAAAGAAACGATGT
This sequence comes from Hexamita inflata, assembly GCA_963988835.1. Classification (NCBI taxonomy): domain Eukaryota; phylum Fornicata; order Diplomonadida; family Hexamitidae; genus Hexamita; species Hexamita inflata. Next base: position 20,764 of record CAXDID010000811.1, on the reverse strand, counting down.
GGCCCATTAATTTGGACTGCAGGTTTTCCAGAGACGCCTGCTGGCTGCTGGCCAATATCAGTAGATCGGTTAGTCTTTAGTTTTTGTGGACCAAGCCGCTAATGTTCTGTTTGAGCATATTAGACATATTGAACCAGTCCACGTTGTAATTAAGCTGGTTGAAGCTGGCGAACACCTGGGTCATGTTCGTGTCTTGCACATCGAATTTGGATTCTTCCGAAACCAGCTCGCTCCACTTTTCTTGGCTCGCTTGCACCGAGCACAACTGCGAATCGTTGCATTCTAGCTTCAGCACGCTTGACGAAGACGTTTTGGCTGTTGAAACGCATTGTCTCAGTTTGGGCTGTTGTTTAAAATTGATTTCCAAATACGCATGACGAGTTTTAAGACTAGGTTAAGTTTAAGTCTTTGTGGTACAACATTTGTTGTATTTAGACAGCATACACAATAGAGTGGGGAAATGAAAGTTTTCTTATCTAAAATACATATTATGTAAATTAAATTGACACTATTATTAAACACTTATTTTGTAGTATTGAATTTAGTAATTTAATCCAGTCTCTGAAATATTAATATAAATCATAATATTATATGTGTGAATATAATATTATATTGTAATATTTTTATAACATTGTAAATTTATAAATTATAATGAATCGATCAATTATTTATGTTAAATGATTATGATTATCTATACAAATAATAATTGTAATATAACTTGCAGAAAACACTTATTGAATCTATATTCATAAAATTCACTTAAAAAATTAAAGTTGAACATCAAAACAAGTAAGGGTTAACTTCAGAGTCATTAGTGTTAGTTAAATGCTACTATTCTTAGTTAGATTCTAACTCAACAACTAGAAAGATAGAAGAACGTTACATTCTAACCTTTGAACGGCGTAGAAGAAGTATTAGTTATTAAAACACATTGTCTAAGTGTAGGTTATTGACAAATGTTTATTATTGAAAGTATTTGTTTCTTAAAATATTAACAAATATAAAATAAATTAATATTTAACAAAAATACCTCTACTTCAAAAAAGATAAAACGCTATTTTCAAAAGAGCTTTAACTGTTCGGGCGCTTGTGAACATAAAGAAACGAGAAAATAATGCTCATAATTATTATTTTAAAAGTAAAAAGATTTAAATTAGTTATAAACGTTCAGGAAATTAAAAAATAAACAAAGACTTCAAACAAAAATAGAAAATTCAAACTAAATATTAACAACTCAGCTCACTGAATAGCAGGCATGATGGGCATTTGTGTATACTGAATATTTTATTGAACTGGGTATGTTGGAACGGTTAAAGAATTTTGAGGAAATACAACTTTCTGCTGTTAAATAATCGGTTGCGGTTGATAAAACAGAGGGGCTGATATTTGAACCTGTTAGGATTGATGAACTGCAGATAATTGCGCCTGTGTAAGAGGTCTAAACATTCCAACTTATCCATCAGATAAAGTTATAAGTTAACCTTGAACTCCTGTTAGATTTGTATTCATTGGGGGTTGACCTTATTTTTGTCCACGAGCTTATTATTGAGTAAGTTTCTTCTTGTTATAACAATGAAGTACCAGTAATAGCACAAGTAACACTGCTGGTATTATACACAAATACCAATAATAAGAAAAATGAGTGTTGTTTTTACATTCATAATAATTGTTGTCTGTCAATTCACAATATCCTTTATTGCAATCGAAGTTACACATATTATAGTCTGAATATAGCATCTAGTGGATTGGAATAATATTAGGAAACCGTACTTATTCAGAAATTAAATTATATATTATTATATTCTGCGTGATATAGAACTGAGGTTAATAGGTTAATATTTCGAGATTTCTCTCGATCTTTTCACATTATTTTATTGTTTTCAACTTTTATATTATATTTTGTAAATTCTACACTTTACGTATTTTTGTTTTTCGAGTACTCATAATTACGAAGTTGATTATTTCAAATTTTAAATACAAAAATTTATGACAAATAAATTGTATTTCACTTCAAATGAAATTAATGTGTACACACAATAATTACAAGTCAATAATTTCACTAACTGTGATAGTTATGAAACAAATTTTTAAATTATTAATTTGAGATCTGAGTTATCTATAATAAATGAAAAATTAATGCATCAATACATCATCGTTAATTACGTCTATTAAGATTATAGATAATAAAAGAAATATATATAAAAATACAATAAGATGTACAATAAGATAAAAGAAAATCTGACAGTAACGTAAAATAGTTACTTGATATTAAAAAAGACGTTAAATCACACATAGTAAATACATTAAAGCTGTTACATAAATGAGGAAGCGGTCCGCTTCATTTATGATTAAATATCGAGCTTATGAGGAATATGAGTAACTAATAAAATTATAAGAACAATTTGATCAAGCTGATAAAAATTAAGAAGGTCCATATAAAATAATGAATAAATATTCAAAGTGAGAACAAAAGTTATTATTTAAATAATTTCTTAATATTTAGCATTTAATATTACAAATGATCCACTTCATCCAAATGAAAGAATAAGGCAATGTGTAAATACAGGCTCACAGTAAATACCAGCTAAAACCTTCATTTAGAACCATATATTCCCAACATGGGGGTAATATAATGTTATATTAAATATATAATTAAATAATTCATATTGTTTTAATTATGTTAGAAGAATTATGTAAATAATGAAATCATACACTTGATAAAAGCTCCATGCTTGTTATTATTATCTTAATGTCATAATAATGCGTCGTCACAATTTATATTGCCATATACGCTTCCTACAATTGAGAAATGCTATCATTTAGAAAAAAATTAAAAAATCTTAAGACGCTTCGCGTCGAAATAACTTATAGTAAAAATATATTATCACTCCAAAACGTCTTTTGGTTTTTGTTGAACGTAAAATCACAAAAAAGATGCTTTTTAAACGTATATTTCTAGGCGAACGTCAATTTATACAAGTATAGGAAACGGAATCACTTAGATTGGAAACAAAGATGAAAACCATTTTAATAAACTGGAAAATTACTAACCACAAGAATTATTAAAACATATATTATTTTTACTTGGCTATAGTAAAGTAACTAGTATATATTTATTTATTGCGTTTAGATGTATTGTTGGATTGTTGCTGTTGAGTGAGTCATGTTTTATTGTCATGTTATTATTTAAACACGGATTTGAATACGTTCAAATGTTTTTCGGAAGATCGCGTCATTCATATAAATATTTGTATCTAGTTATTATAATTCAGTAATATATACTTCCCACTTCTAATTCAAATGCTTATAGAGGTTATATCCATTCTTGACATGAGCACGTCCATGTCTAGTTTGATATCTTAAACGATAAGCAGCTACAACACGTTCTTAGAGAAACTGCGAATGTAGAACAGCGAAATATTCCTAACCCTGATTGTGTTCAACACACAGAGCAAAATAATTTACGAGCACGTAAATATAAAAAGTGTTTAAAACATCACCAGTTAAATAATAATAACAGAAGGAGAATCTGCTTTAAACGATGCGATTGGAACCGCGATCACAAGAACTCAACAGTTTATTCGCTCACTGAAGAGAAAAAACGCTCCTTAGTAAGTTCAATTCTTCATTCTTACCAGCGGCTACGACAACGCATCCAAAAAATATTCAACCCAATAAATAAAGGAAATGGTCACATAAAATGAATGGGAGTTCACATTCGTCACATCGAATACAGACGCTATAGCAGCCGGAGAAAGACTTGGGTTCAAGAAAGAAAACATTACAAACATAAATAACGGGGGAAAGGGCAGCTGCACCAGTTAATACGATGCCTCTGATGTAATTTTTGACGCGTCTACAATGCAAATCGAAGAAAACCAGAAAATCATCTGATAAATTCAAATATATATTATTATAAAGATTAAATAAATATATTATAAATACATTATTCTTTAGGCATTATCCAAATTAATTTCACTTAAAAGACAGAACAAGCTTGTTAAATCAGCATTGATCAGTCAAAGTCTTTCAAAGAAACGATGTGGCCCATTAATTTGGACTGCAGGTTTTCCAGAGACGCCTGCTGGCTGCTGGCCAATATCAGTAGATCGGTTAGTCTTTAGTTTTTGTGGACCAGCCCATTAATGTTCTGTTTGAGCATATTGGATAAGTTGAACCAGTCCACGTTGTAATTAAGCTGGTTGAAGCTGGCGAACACCTGGGTCATGTTCGTGTCTTACACGTCGAATTTGGATTCTTCCGAAACCAGCTCGTTCCACTTTTCTTGGCTCGCTTGCACCGAGCACAACTGCGAATCGTTGCATTCCAGCTTCAGCACGCTTGACGAAGAGGTTTTGATTGTTGAAACACATTGTTTCAGTTTGGGCTATTGTTTAAAATTAATTTCCAACAGCTTTGGATGAATGGTTAGGTTAATCTTCGTAGATGATTTGGAAATACTATATCTGTTGTATTTAGACAGCATATAATGGAGTGGGAAAAAAATTTATTAATGCTCAACAGTTGATACTATTTTCGTCACTTATATTGAAGTATTGAAAGAATTTGTTTGATAGAAAAAATTCAATTCACTTAGATCTATAATAGGTCATCTACTTATGTAACTGATATTTATTATTAATTTCATACAAAAAACTGCATTTGATTTTATAACTTAAATAATTCTCAATACAATGACAATACATGTATTGCGATTAAATTATTATATATTATGTTATGTTATACTTTGATGGATACTTTATAAAATTGGCTTCTAGATTCGATTAGATTTAATACAGTACATAATCAAAAATGCTTATTTGTACGCAATTTAGAACGTACAAGTTTTCAAGGTCCGAGCTACAGCTGGAAATTCACACTTACGAGGCGAAAACATTGACAGTCGTTTAGTAACTCACTTCATTGGAATTCCTTAAAATACACTCAAAAATATCTCATGATATTTCTCTAATAACCTTCGTGCTGGAAATTAATTCGTCAAATCTATGATGACAAGTGAAGCCTGGTATGAAATCTATCGCAATCTGTAGTTCGATGTTGACTAAGAAGATTCTGTTGTTGACACAATACCTCAGTCATTTAAAATGAAATCAAAAAGTTTTTGAAGTAGTTTGTTTTTCTAAATAATAAGTTATAACAGTGAATATGTGAATCTCAAATATTAATATTTTACGGTATCTTTTATATCGTATAACAAATATCTATATTTATTATTTCCACTTTAAATGATCGAAAGAGGGATTTAAGAGTAAATAGAAATCACAAACACGTTGATTTTGAAGTATTTGTAAAATATTCAATACAGAAAATAACAATAATTGAATGTAATAATTTAAAACGTGCATTACTATGCGAGTTATGTCTATGATTAAGCATTGACTTATGATTATCATTTTAAGAAAGATTTTGCAAATTAGTAAAGCAATATATCATATAAACAAAATAAAGCTGTGTAAGCCTAGCTTCATGAGTCAAAAATATAACTTCAATACATAACTGACAGTATTGTATAGCTTAAATAGTAAATATTGGATAAATAAGCATTTTTCGCGCAAAATTCTATCAAATTAGACAACAGAGCTACTTAAATAGATGAGTTTTACAATGTGGACGTGTATTCAGGAATCGAATAACAACTTAAGGCAAAAACAACAGAAAAAGATGAGTTTTCTGTTGAAAAATTGCAAAAATAGCTTTAATAGGTTGAAAGTGAATTTAAAACGATTAAGAGAGCTTTTTAGATGCACTATGATAAAGGTCAGAAGCATATTTAAGATCTTGATAGGCAGAAAACGCATTAATAGTAAGTACTACTAGAACAGAAGTAAATTTAATTGTAGAAGGTGTTACAGTAGGAGGTTAATAGCTAGTCGGTCCATTTAACCAATTTGCGCTTGCAGTAGCAGTACAATCAGGAAAAACAGATTTTGATTTCAATTCAGCAGAAATTCGTTGAGTTCAAGAAGTGGCAGTACGACGAGCAGTAAAAACGTGAAAAGTAATCCAAAATCTCGCAATAGAAGGAGGAGCAAACGCATCAAATGGTTTCTTCATAATTAAAGCAGCGTGAGTCGCAGGAAGAGGAAAAATTGAACATGCACGCCCTCAGCGTCTACCAAATGGAGAAACAACTTCTCGTTTTGAACGAAAACCTTAAATTAGCATCAAATCGAAAGCAGATATTCGCTAACAACATCGCAATAAAGTAAAAACAGCTGATAACTGAATAAAATGAAATAAACGAACTGAACAACAAAATAGATTTCAACTACGAACAACAAATAAAACAAGCGCAGAATGTAATCCTGAACCAGGAAATGAAATACTCGGGACTCAAAAAAGAAAGATTCAGCACAAAACGGGTGGAAATTTAATGAAATGTTTTCTTTTAACACTTTTAACCACAAAATATGACAATCTACAAAAATCTACTAAAATGCTATATAGATATTTTAACTATAAGTTATTATCATTGAGTGTGATCCATATTTTATAATTTATTGACAATATGTATTGGTTATATATTATACATGTATAGTTTAGTCGAATAATACTCGTTGACTGAACTTTAGTTGTACAGAATTTATTTAAGTGGTGCATTCGTGTAGCAGTAACAAAAGGCTACCGATGCTATAAAATCGTAAACTACACGAATCATTCATAATTAAGATACTTTATGATATATTTTTTGTTTTTCAGATTATTTTTATCATGCCATATAATCATAATAGTATATCCTGAAAATACTTATAGACGAAAATTTAACTTTTTAAATCTAATAATTTGAGGTTTGTCAGTCTAGGTATTTAATCCAGTCTCTGAAATATTTGAATATGAACGATTAGGCTCGGCGTCCGACGTTAGAGCTGAAGAGGCATTGCTGAAATACCAGCTTTGTTTAGTGTGATCGATGATGGGTTCATTTGATCGCGCTTCTCGTTCCTCGCCGCATCCCACTTCCTGAGATGCGGCTCGGCCAAATCGGTTGCGGAAGGTAAAATCCCCCGGTTCAAAGTGCTGAGCTGGCATCATCAAGGATCGGTATGGCTAAGGGCATGCCATCAACGAGCCTTCAGGATTGGAAAGCGGCAACCGCTCCATTGCTTCCTTAGAAACGCAGATGGTACGACGCAGGTGGATTCCCGTATAGATCGGTTTGCACGAAGCAGCCGCGTTACGCCCCTGGATGCTTGTACTCGAGTCGTTGGTTGCCTTGGCTGCGGAGGTGCGCCTAACGTACATAGGTGTATCTAAAACTAATGATCATTCGCGTGAACTTACAGTTCCTGTACAGAAGACCGAACTAGTATAAACGAAAGTTAAGTGAGTGGGATATATAAATATAAATCATAATATTATATGTGTGAATGTAATATTATATTGTAATATTTTTATAACATTGTAAATTTATAAATTATAATGAATCGATCAATTATTTACGTTAAATGATTATGATTATCTATACAAATAATAATTGTAATATAACTTGCAGAAAACACTTATTGAATCTATATTCATAAAATTCACTTAAAAAATTAAAGTTGAACATCAAAACAAGTAAGGGTTAACTTCAGAGTCATTAGTGTTAGTTAAATGCTACTATTCTTCGTTAGATTCTAACTCAACACTAGAAAGATAGAAGAATGTTACATTCTAACCTTTGAACGGCGTGGAAGAAGTATTAGTTATTAAAACACATTGTCTTAGTGTAGGTTATTGACAAATGTTTATTTTGTTTATTTTGTTTTCTTAAAATATTAACAAATATAAAATAAATTAATATTTAACAAAAATACCTCTACTTCAAAAAAATAAAACGCTATTTTCAAAAGAGCTTTAACTGTTCGGGCGCTCATGAACATAAAGAAACGAGAAAATAATGCTCATAATTATTATTTTAAAAGTAAAAAGATTTAAATTAGTTATTGTTAGTTTATTATTGAAAGTATTTGTTTCTTAAATTATTAACAAATATAAAATATGCTTTAGATGTACATGTGAATAGTATATAATAATATATGATAATATATAATATAAATCGTATTTTACAGAATATTAATTAATTATTCGAGGGAATTTAGGGTTTAAATTTATCATTGATTAATATTAAATAATACTCTTCCAAATGGGTGTGCTACAGCACTCAAAAAATAAATATAAACTTAATTATAATAAACATTATAATAAACATCGATAAAACTGTTTAGTATATGTTCTAAAATAATGACTAATGGGAATATACCTTCGTATAATTTAATATAGAGGACATAACAACTGGATCAGAATACGGATTTAAGAAAGAGAGAGGCTAATATTAATAATGGTGGCTTATGATATGGCTCATATAATTTTGATGGGCAACGAAGATAAGAATTACGAAGTTTCATATAAGAATGGCGGAAACATACCAGAGTCGATGAGCTATTACATGAGATTTTTTGCCCAAATATGTTCGCAGTTGACTATTCAGTTTACAGTAATCTTAAATTGCGTTCTGGGCTTTTCAAACAAATAGACACGCTTCACTTTGTGTTTTAACAACACCAACTAGTTATGTGATGCCGTCTTGGAATTACACTATGAATGGATACGTGATCAAAAGTTCGCTGAGCAGAGCAGACTATTTCTGCGTGTTATTGCATGCTTACACGCATATTCACCTTCAATCACTAAATATTAACCCGGGTCATGCGGTTTGTAAACGTACACACGACGCTGTAGATTAGCGGTTCCGAGAAATGTTTTCAGAATTACATACAAATAGATAATTCTAGATTTAAACGAGATTTGAAAGTTTAAATATTGTCATTGCACGTGCGTCTATTAAAACATTAACCTGGTTTAAAGTATGTGAGATTCAAAATGTGTGTGAATGAATCAAAATAGTTTGCTTTCTACTTTATGTTTTTGGTGCAGCGGGCAGATAATTTAGCGTCTATATGTTATATTATAATACGTTATCATATAATTTTTAAATTTAAAATAGAGGAGTCAGGAAGATATGCTACTGCGGTTACAAAGACGGCACAAATTGATTATCTTGAGATCCGGAGATTCAATGAAACTCCAAAGTTTATTTGCAAATCGAGTGAATATATGGGCACGCATATTCGCATTGTGTCGACTTTCGTTCCGGTTTCCACTTCTCTGTAATCATGGTAAGAACAATAACCCGCTGGACTGAAGAAGAAACCGCCCTGCTGCTCAAGTTGGTGGACCAGTACCGCAATAACTTCAAGCTGGTAGCAAGCATCTTTCCATCTAGATCCTACAACCAGGTGAAGGGACACTATTTTAATGCTTTGCGTAAAATTAAAACTCTAGAAGAAATAATATAAGTTTAGTAAAGGGTTGACTCAGAAGTAACAGCTGAGAAAAGTAAAGATAATTAAAATACATAGTTTAATGCATTTTAAGAGTGATTTCAATATATCAAGTAATATTTATATTAATATTAGTAATATTAATATTAGTAGTTATATTAGTATTATATAGGATAGTTAATATAATTGCTTCAAGAACAGATCTGCGAGAAATATCAGGAGCTGATGAGCCAAATAGCTCATGTAAGGTATAAGCACAATAGAAATTTGTTGAAATAATGTTGATTATTATAGAATTTTTAGATTTTTTGTTTCATTCACAACAGCTTTTTTCTTTCAGCAAATAGTTAGAATATTTGTATTAAAAATATTAATATTATATACAAACATGTAAATTCTACAAATCAGTCAAATTCTTTCAAAGAAACGATGTGCCCCATTAATTTGGACTGCAGGTTTTCCAGCGACGCCTGCTGGCTGCTGGCCAATATCAGTAGATCGGTAAGTCTTTAGTTTTTGTGGACCAGCCCATTAATGTTCTGTTTGAGCATATTGGATAAGTTGAACCAGTCCACGTTGTAATTAAGCTGGTTGAAGCTGGCGAACACCTGGGTCATGTTCGTGTCTTACACGTCGAATTTGGATTCTTCCGAAACCAGCTCGTTCCACTTTTCTTGGCTCGCTTGCACCGAGCACAACTGCGAATCGTTGCATTCCAGCTTCAGCACGCTTGACGAAGAGGTTTTGATTGTTGAAACACATTGTTTCAGTTTGGGCTATTGTTTAAAATTAATTTCCAACAGCTTTGGATGAATGGTTAGGTTAATCTTCGTAGATGATTTGGAAATACTATATCTGTTGTATTTAGACAGCATATAATGGAGTGGGAAAAAAATTTATTAATGCTCAACAGTTGATACTATTTTCGTCACTTATATTGAAGTATTGAAAGAATTTGTTTGATAGAAAAAATTCAATTCACTTAGATCTATAATAGGTCATCTACTTATGTAACTGATATTTATTATTAATTTCATACAAAAAACTGCATTTGATTTTATAACTTAAATAATTCTCAATACAATGACAATACATGTATTGCGATTAAATTATTATATATTATGTTATGTTATACTTTGATGGATACTTTATAAAATTGGCTTCTAGATTCGATTAGATTTAATACAGTACATAATCAAAAATGCTTATTTGTACGCAATTTAGAACGTACAAGTTTTCAAGGTCCGAGCTACAGCTGGAAATTCACACTTACGAGGCGAAAACATTGACAGTCGTTTAGTAACTCACTTCATTGGAATTCCTTAAAATACACTCAAAAATATCTCATGATATTTCTCTAATAACCTTCGTGCTGGAAATTAATTCGTCAAATCTATGATGACAAGTGAAGCCTGGTATGAAATCTATCGCAATCTGTAGTTCGATGTTGACTAAGAAGATTCTGTTGTTGACACAATACCTCAGTCATTTAAAATGAAATCAAAAAGTTTTTGAAGTAGTTTGTTTTTCTAAATAATAAGTTATAACAGTGAATATGTGAATCTCAAATATTAATATTTTACGGTATCTTTTATATCGTATAACAAATATCTATATTTATTATTTCCACTTTAAATGATCGAAAGAGGGATTTAAGAGTAAATAGAAATCACAAACACGTTGATTTTGAAGTATTTGTAAAATATTCAATACAGAAAATAACAATAATTGAATGTAATAATTTAAAACGTGCATTACTATGCGAGTTATGTCTATGATTAAGCATTGACTTATGATTATCATTTTAAGAAAGATTTTGCAAATTAGTAAAGCAATATATCATATAAACAAAATAAAGCTGTGTAAGCCTAGCTTCATGAGTCAAAAATATAACTTCAATACATAACTGACAGTATTGTATAGCTTAAATAGTAAATATTGGATAAATAAGCATTTTTCGCGCAAAATTCTATCAAATTAGACAACAGAGCTACTTAAATAGATGAGTTTTACAATGTGGACGTGTATTCAGGAATCGAATAACAACTTAAGGCAAAAACAACAGAAAAAGATGAGTTTTCTGTTGAAAAATTGCAAAAATAGCTTTAATAGGTTGAAAGTGAATTTAAAACGATTAAGAGAGCTTTTTAGATGCACTATGATAAAGGTCAGAAGCATATTTAAGATCTTGATAGGCAGAAAACGCATTAATAGTAAGTACTACTAGAACAGAAGTAAATTTAATTGTAGAAGGTGTTACAGTAGGAGGTTAATAGCTAGTCGGTCCATTTAACCAATTTGCGCTTGCAGTAGCAGTACAATCAGGAAAAACAGATTTTGATTTCAATTCAGCAGAAATTCGTTGAGTTCAAGAAGTGGCAGTACGACGAGCAGTAAAAACGTGAAAAGTAATCCAAAATCTCGCAATAGAAGGAGGAGCAAACGCATCAAATGGTTTCTTCATAATTAAAGCAGCGTGAGTCGCAGGAAGAGGAAAAATTGAACATGCACGCCCTCAGCGTCTACCAAATGGAGAAACAACTTCTCGTTTTGAACGAAAACCTTAAATTAGCATCAAATCGAAAGCAGATATTCGCTAACAACATCGCAATAAAGTAAAAACAGCTGATAACTGAATAAAATGAAATAAACGAACTGAACAACAAAATAGATTTCAACTACGAACAACAAATAAAACAAGCGCAGAATGTAATCCTGAACCAGGAAATGAAATACTCGGGACTCAAAAAAGAAAGATTCAGCACAAAACGGGTGGAAATTTAATGAAATGTTTTCTTTTAACACTTTTAACCACAAAATATGACAATCTACAAAAATCTACTAAAATGCTATATAGTCCTCACCGCATATAAGAGGGGTCCTTTTTCATTTATAAGGTTCATTTATAATGATGAATATAGATGTAATTTACAGTGTGATGTCTTATTTTTTTTAAATGAAACACTGATATAGAAAATACTACAGAAATCCGCATATAAGAGGGGTCCGGCCCCATTTATAAGAGGGTTGACCAATGATTTTCGGACTCCTTATATTCCATTATAAATTTATCCGAAATTTTGATTTATCCGAAGTCCCCATTTCCACACGCGAGAGCTATCTTAGCTTATAACATGTGCCTCTACACACACGCAAAAAACATCGTTAGATGGCAAAAAATGCTATATTATTTTGATATAATAATCAGAGGATAATGAGAAGGACTTCTTTCATATGATGATATATAGGAACATAAGTGTGCGATGTAAAAATCTTATAGTTTTCATCTCTAATACAAAAGGGTGTTAAAATATAATTATCATACAATAAAATTAAAAATTTAATACTATATTCACTGAATAGAATTAAATAAGTGAAACAACAATACTTTAAAATTATAGTAAGGTAAAATTGAGGCATTATTTAAACATAAACTGGTTACTAATGGATGTTATGAATAAATTACATACTTCATGAAATAATATTAAGAATGTATTTGTCGGTTGTCTTATAAAACATTTTCTAATCAATTATAACCCAATTATTTTAAATTTTACTGTATTTAATATTTTTAGGAACTTTTTAATCTAATTTATAGCTAAATGCTATTATTTTAAATTCTGACTATGCATGAATTTTAATCGTTAATAATTCAAACCTAAGCGTTTAAAAAAGAATCGTATTTTGAAGAATATTTTAAGTCATTATTAACAAGTGGAGTATTATAGTATTATGTTTTAATGATAATATTGAGAAAATGTAACATTTCCACTCACTTTTATAAAAAATAGTGTAATATATACGGGAAAAATCGCTATTCCGTATATAGCATCCGTACGTATGATTTTTTTGCCGTATCTTTCCGTATAAATAAAAACCAAAATTAAATATGCAAAGAACACATTTTAAATGACTCAAGGATCGTGAGCAACAACAAATGAAACTATTTCAACTATTTCAACTATTACAAATGAAACTATTATGTTCTATAATAATCTATAAAACTATTAATACAAAAATAAACAATATATGTGGCCAAAAATTAGTAGTAGATAAAATAAATTATAATTATTGTCAAAAAACACATAATTTGAATAATTTGCATATCAATAACAATGTAATTCTCTCACAGTCATCAGGAAATATCTTTATTTTAAATGAAAAAGTTTAGGAAACGAATATAATTTTGTAAGTTAACGATATGACGTACTTTGCAATATTTGGCTTGAATAATAATTAGTAACATGTTTACGATTCAAAAATATCAGTGATAATAAAGTTTTCTGTAGTTTATGGTTCATTAATTTGTCAAAAATGTGATGTTCTTTTGCTAAATTCTACCTTGGTATTTGAAGCTAGGGGCCAATATCTTTCTGCAATAATCTAACAAGCATTAACGAAAATTAATATTATAACAACTGTAATATAGTACAGATTTAACAGTTAATAATTTAGCAGTGGCGCTATTTTAGAGGTTAAAAATTTAATATAATTTGTGATCAATGATACAAATATAACTGGATATGAATACAACTTGATTTAATAAAGTTCAGTAATAATTTCTTTATTATAAGTGTACGTAGCAATTGAGGTACATAATGTATTAATATGTTCTAATGTTTAAAACTTTGTTGATAACTTGACTTATATATAATTTTCAGAAGAACCTAAAATAGAGTGCAAATCAATTTGTGGTCATAATTATACAGTTGTATATGGACTTTGTAAACTGCAATTGTAGCATGGTATAATGCAGTTAAATGAAACGTTGATGTGTGTATGGCCGTATATATACAATGATGATATGTGCGTGTGTACTGACGGACATTTGCTAAATGGTAACGAGTGCATTAATATTCTGAGTTAACTTATACATTTAAATTAAATGAATTTAGATTTAGAACATCATTTGACAAATAATATTTCTAACATTTAGCAATAACGTATGATAGATTTATAACTATTAGATGAAATCTTATAGCGCAACACAACGAATATTCTAACTGCATTATCATAATTCAACATTTAGTTAAAAACAGAAATTTAGAATGTAAATACATCTTTAGCTTCTTCTGTTAACAAAACACAAGAATAATTTAATTAGTTGAAAGATGAGCTACAGGGTGTTAATGTCTCAGTATTTACCTTAATTCAGAAAACCAGTAATTAATTGCAGCAAGCGTTAATCAGCTTAAATTCAAGTACTAAATAACAATTTGATGTTTAAAATCAACTTTTACTCACAACGAATTTAACATTGTTCAACATGAATGGTTAATTATCAGCTACTGTTAACCAAATGAATACAAACCTGCAAAAGCAAATTGATGGAAACAAAAATGATGTCAAAACAGTTCAGAGTTCGATCACTGGAATTAATGCGATTTTAAATAACATAAACAGCGTCAACGCGATTTAAAGTGCGGATATTCAATCGCTTAAAAATCAACAAAGTTCAAATATTAATGGTGTATTTTGGTGTATGATGATGGCATAATACTCTTAAGTATCAGCTTATAATGGTTATTGCACAAGCTTAAAATTGTGTTGTACTAATGTACATCCATCATTTAAATAGTGTTCTTTAAATAACAGTAATTAAATATACTCTCATAGCTAATGTGGAACTTTCCTAACTGCGTGAAATATCTATATAGCTTAACAACATATTTAAATATTTGTATGTATTTTTACTTTATTAATTCATTCTGCTTGTTATTGTTGTATTATATATATCTCACTCACTTAACTTTCGTTTATACTAGTTCAGTCTTCTGTGCAGGAAACTGTAATACTGTTGTATTATTATATTTTTATTGTAAAGAATTCAATCTCATTTTACTACAATTAAGGGCGTTGCGATTACACTCTAGAACCAACCGCGTTCTATTTTGAACGCAGTAATTTGACTAGATGCAATATATATCTTGTATTTTAATCCATTATTGTTCTAATTTAATGTTGTTTAAATGGATCCTATTGAAGATAATCCTTATTTACATAATGATTCACCAACGCAAAGTAACTGAGATTGAATGTAGATACCAATAAGATATGGGATATGTGTTATTTATAGTTTTCACATTTATGTATGTTTAGATTTTGAGGATATTGTAATTGTAAGCACCGTCAAATATATAATAATGGATCAGTTAGAACGTAGCTGAGCTAATATAGACTCTTATTAAAAGATTCTTGTGGGTTTTTCACAAATTACCATCAATTAATCTCAACGTTATCTTCAGCTACTAATTATAATAATATTTAAATTGACAAACTACGCTGTTTCAAAATATTGATTTTAGTATAATAATGTAATTCTAATAAATATTAATATACTAACGTGTATATAAATATAATAAACATATTGATTTATAATATTTTGAATACTTTTTATAACAAAAATTGATGCTAAATTAATGCAATACCATCAAAACAAGTAAAAGTCCGAAAATAGTTCATTCATCAATACTCAATAACTTCGTCAACACCATTGAAAAATAATAGTTTCAAAATAAACATAATGTTACAAGATCAAAGAGTATCCGGTTCTTTTAATAAGAGAAAATATGAGGATGAGTACTCAAACGAAAATACATGAATCATCAAACCATAGGTTACAATATCATCCATTTTCTATGGTCTCAACTATAGGTTCTAACCAAGATCAATAAGAAAAACCCATTCTATTAAAATAGCTTGAGGCTGCGATATAACTGATTATAAATAACACAATATATTTGGCTTGAATAATAATTAGTAACATGTTTACGATTCAAAAATATCAGTGATAATAAAGTTTTCTGTAGTTTATGGTTCATTAATTTGTCAAAAATGTGATGTTCTTTTGCTAAATTCTACCTTGGTATTTGAAGCTAGGGGCCAATATCTTTCTGCAATAATCTAACAAGCATTAACGAAAATTAATATTATAACAACTGTAATATAGTACAGATTTAACAGTTAATAATTTAGCAGTGGCGCTATTTTAGAGGTTAAAAATTTAATATAATTTGTGATCAATGATACAAATATAACTGGATATGAATACAACTTGATTTAATAAAGTTCAGTAATAATTTCTTTATTATAAGTGTACGTAGCAATTGAGGTACATAATGTATTAATATGTTCTAATGTTTAAAACTTTGTTGATAACTTGACTTATATATAATTTTCAGAAGAACCTAAAATAGAGTGCAAATCAATTTGTGGTCATAATTATACAGTTGTATATGGACTTTGTAAACTGCAATTGTAGCATGGTATAATGCAGTTAAATGAAACGTTGATGTGTGTATGGCCGTATATATACAATGATGATATGTGCGTGTGTACTGACGGACATTTGCTAAATGGTAACGAGTGCATTAATATTCTGAGTTAACTTATACATTTAAATTAAATGAATTTAGATTTAGAACATCATTTGACAAATAATATTTCTAACATTTAGCAATAACGTATGATAGATTTATAACTATTAGATGAAATCTTATAGCGCAACACAACGAATATTCTAACTGCATTATCATAATTCAACATTTAGTTAAAAACAGAAATTTAGAATGAAAAATACATCTTTAGCTTCTTCTGTTAACAAAACACAAGAATAATTTAATTAGTTGAAAGATGAGCTACAGGGTGTTAATGTCTCAGTATTTACCTTAATTCAGAAAACCAGTAATTAATTGCAGCAAGCGTTAATCAGCTTAAATTCAAGTACTAAATAACAATTTGATGTTTAAAATCAACTTTTACTCACAACGAATTTAACATTGTTCAACATGAATGGTTAATTATCAGCTACTGTTAACCAAATGAATACAAACCTGCAAAAGCAAATTGATGGAAACAAAAATGATGTCAAAACAGTTCAGAGTTCGATCACTGGAATTAATGCGATTTTAAATAACATAAACAGCGTCAACGCGATTTAAAGTGCGGATATTCAATCGCTTAAAAATCAACAAAGTTCAAATATTAATGGTGTATTTTGGTGTATGATGATGGCATAATACTCTTAAGTATCAGCTTATAATGGTTATTGCACAAGCTTAAAATTGTGTTGTACTAATGTACATCCATCATTTAAATAGTGTTCTTTAAATAACAGTAATTAAATATACTCTCATAGCTAATGTGGAACTTTCCTAACTGCGTGAAATATCTATATAGCTTAACAACATATTTAAATATTTGTATGTATTTTTACTTTATTAATTCATTCTGCTTGTTATTGTTGTATTATATATATCTCACTCACTTAACTTTCGTTTATACTAGTTCAGTCTTCTGTGCAGGAAACTGTAATACTGTTGTATTATTATATTTTTATTGTAAAGAATTCAATCTCATTTTACTACAATTAAGGGCGTTGCGATTACACTCTAGAACCAACCGCGTTCTATTTTGAACGCAGTAATTTGACTAGATGCAATATATATCTTGTATTTTAATCCATTATTGTTCTAATTTAATGTTGTTTAAATGGATCCTATTGAAGATAATCCTTATTTACATAATGATTCACCAACGCAAAGTAACTGAGATTGAATGTAGATACCAATAAGATATGGGATATGTGTTATTTATAGTTTTCACATTTATGTATGTTTAGATTTTGAGGATATTGTAATTGTAAGCACCGTCAAATATATAATAATGGATCAGTTAGAACGTAGCTGAGCTAATATAGACTCTTATTAAAAGATTCTTGTGGGTTTTTCACAAATTACCATCAATTAATCTCAACGTTATCTTCAGCTACTAATTATAATAATATTTAAATTGACAAACTACGCTGTTTCAAAATATTGATTTTAGTATAATAATGTAATTCTAATAAATATTAATATACTAACGTGTATATAAATATAATAAACATATTGATTTATAATATTTTGAATACTTTTTATAACAAAAATTGATGCTAAATTAATGCAATACCATCAAAACAAGTAAAAGTCCGAAAATAGTTCATTCATCAATACTCAATAACTTCGTCAACACCATTGAAAAATAATAGTTTCAAAATAAACATAATGTTACAAGATCAAAGAGTATCCGGTTCTTTTAATAAGAGAAAATATGAGGATGAGTACTCAAACGAAAATACATGAATCATCAAACCATAGGTTACAATATCATCCATTTTCTATGGTCTCAACCATAGGTTCTAACCAAGATCAATAAGAAAAACCCATTCTATTAAAATAGCTTGAGGCTGCGATATAACTGATTATAAATAACACAATATATTTGGCTTGAATAATAATTAGTAACATGTTTACGATTCAAAAATATCAGTGATAATAAAGTTTTCTGTAGTTTATGGTTCATTAATTTGTCAAAAATGTGATGTTCTTTTGCTAAATTCTACCTTGGTATTTGAAGCTAGGGGCCAATATCTTTCTGCAATAATCTAACAAGCATTAACGAAAATTAATATTATAACAACTGTAATATAGTACAGATTTAACAGTTAATAATTTAGCAGTGGCGCTATTTTAGAGGTTAAAAATTTAATATAATTTGTGATCAATGATACAAATATAACTGGATATGAATACAACTTGATTTAATAAAGTTCAGTAATAATTTCTTTATTATAAGTGTACGTAGCAATTGAGGTACATAATGTATTAATATGTTCTAATGTTTAAAACTTTGTTGATAACTTGACTTATATATAATTTTCAGAAGAACCTAAAATAGAGTGCAAATCAATTTGTGGTCATAATTATACAGTTGTATATGGACTTTGTAAACTGCAATTGTAGCATGGTATAATGCAGTTAAATGAAACGTTGATGTGTGTATGGCCGTATATATACAATGATGATATGTGCGTGTGTACTGACGGACATTTGCTAAATGGTAACGAGTGCATTAATATTCTGAGTTAACTTATACATTTAAATTAAATGAATTTAGATTTAGAACATCATTTGACAAATAATATTTCTAACATTTAGCAATAACGTATGATAGATTTATAACTATTAGATGAAATCTTATAGCGCAACACAACGAATATTCTAACTGCATTATCATAATTCAACATTTAGTTAAAAACAGAAATTTAGAATGTAAATACATCTTTAGCTTCTTCTGTTAACAAAACACAAGAATAATTTAATTAGTTGAAAGATGAGCTACAGGGTGTTAATGTCTCAGTATTTACCTTAATTCAGAAAACCAGTAATTAATTGCAGCAAGCGTTAATCAGCTTAAATTCAAGTACTAAATAACAATTTGATGTTTAAAATCAACTTTTACTCACAACGAATTTAACATTGTTCAACATGAATGGTTAATTATCAGCTACTGTTAACCAAATGAATACAAACCTGCAAAAGCAAATTGATGGAAACAAAAATGATGTCAAAACAGTTCAGAGTTCGATCACTGGAATTAATGCGATTTTAAATAACATAAACAGCGTCAACGCGATTTAAAGTGCGGATATTCAATCGCTTAAAAATCAACAAAGTTCAAATATTAATGGTGTATTTTGGTGTATGATGATGGCATAATACTCTTAAGTATCAGCTTATAATGGTTATTGCACAAGCTTAAAATTGTGTTGTACTAATGTACATCCATCATTTAAATAGTGTTCTTTAAATAACAGTAATTAAATATACTCTCATAGCTAATGTGGAACTTTCCTAACTGCGTGAAATATCTATATAGCTTAACAACATATTTAAATATTTGTATGTATTTTTACTTTATTAATTCATTCTGCTTGTTATTGTTGTATTATATATATCTCACTCACTTAACTTTCGTTTATACTAGTTCAGTCTTCTGTGCAGGAAACTGTAATACTGTTGTATTATTATATTTTTATTGTAAAGAATTCAATCTCATTTTACTACAATTAAGGGCGTTGCGATTACACTCTAGAACCAACCGCGTTCTATTTTGAACGCAGTAATTTGACTAGATGCAATATATATCTTGTATTTTAATCCATTATTGTTCTAATTTAATGTTGTTTAAATGGATCCTATTGAAGATAATCCTTATTTACATAATGATTCACCAACGCAAAGTAACTGAGATTGAATGTAGATACCAATAAGATATGGGATATGTGTTATTTATAGTTTTCACATTTATGTATGTTTAGATTTTGAGGATATTGTAATTGTAAGCACCGTCAAATATATAATAATGGATCAGTTAGAACGTAGCTGAGCTAATATAGACTCTTATTAAAAGATTCTTGTGGGTTTTTCACAAATTACCATCAATTAATCTCAACGTTATCTTCAGCTACTAATTATAATAATATTTAAATTGACAAACTACGCTGTTTCAAAATATTGATTTTAGTATAATAATGTAATTCTAATAAATATTAATATACTAACGTGTATATAAATATAATAAACATATTGATTTATAAT